>JBAIZL010000004.1:262266263-262311263 GCA_036971475.1 Prosapia bicincta | reverse complement strand
AAACTAAAGACATCATCAAGCATTACATGTAACCAATACAAGAAACAAATTCCTCTGCTAAATAGGAGACTTTTTACTGAGTCACAGCCTTCCAGATATATTGTGAACGCCCTCCATAACTCCATACACCCCTCCAACCTCCTTTTTCTTTGTTCTTAACAAAGTTGTATTACACAAATTAGTTATTTTGTTCCCAACATGAAGCTATTTTATATTTAGTCTTGTTGTAATTTGAATTCGTTAAAAGTGTAGTTCTGTACTGAAATTCTATGTATAGCATTAAATAATCGCATTTGCATTTGTAATATATCTTCGTCGTGAGAATAATGTAAAAAATTAAAAGTCATTTTTCTTCATGTCCTTGGTTTATTAGAAAAAATTCCCAGCACAACACCACTGCCCATCCCTCTAAATCAGATAAATTTCCTTCCCAAAGGACGAGAAAAAACTTTTTAACAGCAGCTTAGCTCCAGTAACGAGTGCGGAAACCTGATTCTTCTCTGAAGAAACACTTTTAGACTCCAATGGATCAATTTAAATCTAAGACACTCTATAAAAATTACGTATTTTAAATACAACCTAAATCTATTTAAATAGATTTATTTCATTTTTAAATAAACTGATCAATTTGATTTGAAAAAAAATATTATCTCACCTTTATAGAAACGCCAAACGTTTTCAAAATCACCAAAACTAAAAGAAAACGAGATATTTTTTCCGGTTGCTTATATTTTTTCCTCTATATTTATTGATGTTACAAAATGACTCTTGTACGACCAAATTACTAACAATTTGCCGTGATTATTGCTCCATAATACTTTGTTCGAATAACTGAAAAACTATCTCGTCAAGAACTAAAAGTTTAATTATTTTAAACATCCGCATTTTTAAGGACGATTTCATCATTATAAAAAAAATAACGAATTTGAAAACACCATCGAAGAATTTCTAACGTATCATGTATAATAAATTGTTTTATAAACATTTTTACTGCTAGTTGGAATTTCGCAGAAATATTCTTCTTTAAATTTCCTAATATCATTGTCAGTTTATATAATCTTAGAAACAATAAATTGAGAAATAATTTCCAATATGAAGCCGATTTTTATGTGTGGTTTGTTTACTGGTTCTACTTGTTGATTTTATGTTCATGCGTTATAAACATTTACTCTAAGAATAATATCTTGGACGTTAGTATTTGTTGAACAAATTGTTATTATTTAAATACTTGTATACTATGTTGTTAAAAAAATAATCGAGTTGGGTTTTGACAAGTTTTCTTGCAAATGCAAACAATTTGTACTATATATTATTACCCTTTTATGTACAATTTTTAAAATGACTTTCCTAAAGATATTTTCAATATTATTATTAGTTATATATACAGTCAACTCCCGATTATCCGGGATAATTACCGGCAGGGCCGTCACGGATAATGCGAAATCACGGTTAAAACAAAAACCATAATATCCACAGCTCTACTTCTACCCAATGACTGTAAAAACAGCTGATAAATAGTATCGCCTCCTGTTGTCCCGTCACT
Source organism: Prosapia bicincta (assembly GCA_036971475.1). NCBI lineage: Eukaryota > Metazoa > Arthropoda > Insecta > Hemiptera > Cercopidae > Prosapia > Prosapia bicincta. The sequence continues at coordinate 262,309,720 of JBAIZL010000004.1, read as the reverse complement.
ACTATACAGTTCGTTTTGATCAGAAGCAACTCATAGACTGACCACTGAGGAAGGGTAGTGTTTACGTTCGACTCGAGCGATCGCGTAATTCCGCGAATTCGGCGTTCGGATTTATTCTCCGAAAAACGGCCGCTCGCGCTCGGGGTTATCGCCCCTCCATGCATCACGTTCGATGCTTCGATGTGCTCTGATCTGATTGGACGTTGGAGATAACGCGTAATTAGGGATTCGCGCGTCATAGAACCGCGTGAATTTATAAAAGGACAACAAGAAATATAACGTAAACTCAGACATGCTGACCGAAACTCTGCCCGCGAGTGCGTGTCGCGGGGAAACAGGTAGGAAGGATTTAGGACACGGGGTGGCGACTGCGGGCGAGTTGACAGTCTATAAATTATTCCGTAAATGTTACTCTACGCCCCAACGACCGCCCGCGCTCGCATCCGTCCGCCGCGTTCACATTTGACTCCTCCCGCCCCACTGCTTCAAGTGGAGCTGACGATTCCGGTTGATCCGCAACCCGGTTGATGCGATCCCGGATAATCGGGAGTTGACTGTATAAATATCGCAATATGTCCTTTATATATATATTTATATATATATACATACAATTCTATATACATATAAATATATATATATATACAATTAAATGACACATTCATAAATAAGAATTTTTTATTTTAGTTTTCTTCATACATTGAAGCTTTTCGCTGATTGTGAGTATCAGCATTATCATAATGTTTGAAGTACCTTTTAGTTCTATGACTACATCTGGACCGACTTATGTTGAAAAAAATTTAATTGATACTGTATTAATACTGATACTGCCAATAAGCGAAAATATTCAATGTATTAAGAAAAGTATAATAAAAATTTTTGTTTGTGAAAGTGTCATTATATAAAACAAGAAAAAAATATTAATTCAAGAATTACAATATATATATATATATATATATATATATATATATATATATATATATATATATTTCTTCTGTCCAAGTGTGTGTGACTGAATTCTTCCTAAGAGGCTGAACAGATTTTTATGAACTTTTGTGTGCGTGAATGATTCTAGAATAGTTATCCATTTTCAATTTGAACACATTTGTAGCCCAATTGGTGGTAAATTGGTATTTTTCAGAAAAGAAACATTAAAACTGCTACTACTTTTCTGATATACAAATCTTTGAATTATTATTAGTCAATGGATTTCGGTAGTTCTGGTATGACGTAGAGTTCCTATGATATTACATGATATGTATAGGATGCCGTACAGTCATTTTTATATGTATTTAGGATAGTTTGCTTAGTATCTGTTTTAATTCATTAGTTATATTATTTTATTTACTGTCCAATGTTGACTTAAATTGAGTTTGAATTGAAAATTTTAAGTGATAAAAACATCTTAACATATAAAAAAACCTTATTAAATAGAAATAATACAATACAGTTTAATGCTATTCTTTTTGTCTAATCATATTTTTTCTATATACTAGATATGCTATAGAATTAGTATTACTTGTTTTATTTCCATTTTATTTGTACTTTTAAATACTATAAATACTGATTGTAGTTTATTTTACAATGTATGATGCAGATTACATATATATTGGGCAGTAGCGATAATGGATTTTTTAGGAACGCTTGAATTCAAAAATCCTTTTTTTTTTTAAAGCTAAAAAGAAGGTAAGATTCTTTTCGGGAAATTTAAGTGTCCAAAACACCCAAATAAATATCTAGAAATAAATAAATAATTTGTAATCTTTCTGCTGTTTAAATTAATCTATTTTCGATAGATATTATGCAAGTTAAATTCAATTTTCATTTATTATTCCTTGACATTCTTTTTTTAGCATATCGCAGCAACGCGCGATGAGTAAGTTAGTTTTTTATGTGAATATTCTTCCGTTTCTCCCGTGTTTCATTAAGGAATTGTAATCTTCACCTCCGAAGACAGGAAGATGATTATAGCTGCCAAAGCTAGTTTATATTGCCTTGATAGAGAGAAGTTCTACATAATGCAGAAGTGAGTACAGTAGCCGATCTCCAGACCTCAAGATATTATTCCTGTATCTTTATATTTCTAATATAATAACCATTAAAGCGTGAGTGCCTTTTCAATTCATTTTATTAGTTCGCAATCTTCTTACAATCCTCTTCAAATTATTAATTGTTAATAAAATACTTTTTATTTATCCACTGGAGTTTAAATACATATTTTGAGATTGTAGTGGATGAGACCCGATGTTATTATAGATTTTCAAATAATTATTTAATTAGTTAAATACACTGAAATAATTAGAATTATATATGGGAGAAAAACTTTTCACAAAAGGGGCAAGGTATGCAATTAATCCGTTTCATTTAATAGGTGATAACAAATGGTTTTATAAAACAGCTGACATTATGTTATACATTATGTGTTAGAACAGTTGTTTTAATGCATAGGTTATGTAGCTTTATTTATAATAATTTTAATTATTTATTACAAGTGACTCAATTACAATTTTTTCTTAACCTAAGTAGAAAATGACTTTAATTTCCTTGTATACAATACACATTATTATACATTACTTGTTTCTTTGACGTTCTGTGTTCGATAATCCACTGATTTTACAAATGTCTTTATTTATTTAAGCATAACGACCATTTCATTTCAAAGATTCTCATATTTTCTCAGATACACCTTTCCTGTATAAACTGGGATCTATAAACTGATTGGGATCAAGTCCGAAGGACAACGTTAAGTTAGATTAATTTGATTGCTAAACTTGTACTTAACAAGAGGGGCAGCTCTATAAAAAAGTTAGAATAAATTGAAATGCTGTATTAAATACTTTATAAAAAACATTTTGCAATATCTATTACATTGTTTAAACCATATATTCGTAATGTGTAAATATTTGCAACTTAAAGCCAGCTTTGTGACAAATCCTTGAAAATGGAGCCATCTGTATGACGCTTACACTCGCATTACAATCGGCATTTAGTGGCACAGAAAAGGCCCATTGAGAACGGGTTTGGGGCTTATTTTGTTAAATTAATTACAAACGTGGGGCCGAGTACGATTTGACGAATTTATAAATCGTCGAATTTTCCGCTATCTTATTGGTCATTACAAAACCAGTTTTATTTGCAGTCGAAGAAAGCTTTGTCAAAATAGCGAAAAGTAGTTATATTGTATTGCCTACATTTTAAGGTTAATTTTATAAATATAAAAATCAAAGCTAATATTAACTCTTCGGTAATACTTAACAAGGCAGTAGCTCTTTCTGATTTCTTTCTAAACCAAACTTCAACGATATTTCTCTACCTTCGTAAAAATATTAAACTTGTCTCTATGTCGTTGTAGATAAGAACAAGATTAAACCTTTACTTGTGTGGAAAGTATTGTCACACATGATGGTTAGCTTATGGGACCTGGAATCACACCGGTCCACAGCTCGGAGCTAGTCGTATGTGGGACGGTCGCAGGGACACTATTGGACGACTTAAACAGTACTTTGGACTGACGTAGAATACCAGGAAACTTGCCTATGTCGTTGTAGATAAGAACAAGGTTAAACCTTGACTTGTGTGGAAAGTATTGTCATACATGTTGGCTAGCTAATGGGACCTGGAATCACACCGGTCCAACGCTCGGAGCTAGTCGTATGTGGGACGGTCGTAGGGACAATATTGGACGACTTAAACAGTACTTTAGACTGACGTAGAATACCAGGAAACTTGTTGCAATATTAATTTAGTGTTCCATTCATACCTGCTTCCCCGTATATCTCTTTTCTTGTGGATCTAATATTGCAAAAAACTTATTAACGTAAAGAATATTAAATTACATGATAGTATTTTCAGCACTAAACTTAAAATAAACACTTAAAATAAGTGATTACATAACTTTATAAATGATCTGATTTTATATTATAGCTTGTGTAATAAAACGGCTGTTTTAACGCATAAGCTATATTACTTTATTTTTAATAATTTTAATTATTTATTAAAAATAACACAAATAAAATTTGTCTTCCTTTACTTAGGTATAAATTAAGCTATACACATTTTGTTTATATTACTTTGTAATTTCTTTAGCAAAACAGAAGATATTCGTCTTTATTAAAAAATATCAGACTTGGGAAAACTGCAAAAATCCTTGTAATACCCTAAGATGAAGTCTGAGTAGAGTCTGTGCAGAAAGAAGTAAAATGAAATTGGGCAACTCACGAAGCTCCTTGAAACCAAGTGGAAATGATATGTCAAGTGTGTGTATGCACGTACTAATACCTTCCTACATATAAGAGAGGAGGCTTCGATTCCTGCGTAGAGGGTAGACGATCCTGTATAACAACTATAAAACAATCCTATATATCAATAAGACTGGGAACATAAGGACGGCATAGTATAGTAAAGCAAGTGCAAATTATTTCATTCCTTGAATTAAGTAGCTATCTTACGGCCATGAATTATAATACTCCCATTTATAGCTTTAATGCTGTATTGATGTACCTATAGCACTTCCCAGAAGTAGAATATAAGCTTCAATATACTATAGTAATGATCTGAAAAGAAGTAGCTAGAACAATACCCTAAAGTAGCTAGAATGCTCTCCGTGATTAAAATAAATATTTCTAGAAGTATCTAGAATACGTCCAAAAATAACTGGAACGGCTAGAAGTAGCTAAAATACTGCTCTGAAGTAGCTAAAATACAGCCCTCACATAGTAACAATACGTGTTTTTAACTATGTAAAATTCTAAAACTAGAATAGCTGCATTACTTACCTAAAGTAGATGATAAATGCTCTGAAGTCCCTACAATAAAGCCCTGAAGCGACTAGAATGCCGCCTTTGATATGGAGAAATAGCCTAAGTGTTTAGAAGTATGTGGAAAAGTGAACAAAAGAAGCTATAATTCTGACCTGATTTAGCTGGAATAATTACCCCAAATAGTTTTAATAGTTCCCTGAAACCTCTAAATTCCAGTGTTTAAATAGGAAAAAATGCATGTTTTAAAATATTCAGAAAGCTGCCTCAAAATAGCTAGAAGACCCTAATCATTAGCTAGAATAATGCCCTAAATTAAGTATGACAGTTTTATGAAGAAGCTAGAGTACAGCCCTTAATTAGGAAAATTACTCTCCTTGAAGTATGTAGAACCTAGTAAAAAATAGCTAGAACACTTACCCTAAGTAGATATAATACTTACCATAAGTAGCTCTAATACTGCTGTGGAGTAGTTGCAATAAGGTTTGGACGAAGCTTAAAGCTTCCTTTCAAGCAGCAAGAATACCGACCTAAAGCGTTATTAATCAAACTTCTTCTAGCACGCTAGGGGTTTTATAGTAGTTAATATAATAATCAATATTTTAGGTGAAAAATGTGCGGAAAAAATATGTTATAAATGAGTTTACATTCATTAAAAAAAAATAACATTCGACTTAAAAATAAATATCCTACAATTACGAAATCATTTTAAAAACAAATCTTTCAAAGTAATTAATATTAAAAACTATATTTACTCTACAACTGAGTAATTAAATTTACTCTAGAACTGGTAAGTTGGAAATGAAACATTATGAAATAAAACCATATTAGGATACATTTATTTCTGTATTTGTTTATGACATTTCCAATATATTTGTGCAATTTTTTTTCAAGTGCTATAAAATGTCAATATTTTATAATAATACATTCCTAAGAAAGTTTACTAACAACGTTTTTTAATCTTTTTCATCGTTTCATGACGAGCGTTTTCGTTTAAAACGACTCCTATTTTATCCTTCGACTTGTCTTCCTTTGCAGGTGTATTCTCCTGCGAGGAATCTTCCAATTTGTTATCAACTACTTCATCGACTGGCTCTTCATCCACGAATTCTTCTTCGGAATAGTCAACATTTTCTTCAGAAGTGCTCATTTTGTTGGTATTTTCTGGGGCTTCCTGCTCAGCAACGAATTTTGCTTGAATAGGTTTTGAATTTGGCTCTCCGAGAGGAAATATGTAGCTTTCTTTTCCTTGGATGCTGCTTCGTCGTCTTCTTCAACAAGTTTATTTTGTTCTACCTTGCCCACGTTTTGTTTTCTAGAACCCAATTTCAAATCTCTGATGCTCCATTCGTTTTCTCTTTTCACTGGTTTTTTCTATCCCAGTGCTCAGATAGTGCTATGCTATCCCACTCACAGAGAAAACAGGGATACTTAGTCAAACCGGATAGTTGGGCAAGAAGTACCGTCAATACTTTAAAATTCCCACACACAGTCCAGGAATGTTTACGATACTCAATTTTATCTAGCATCAGTTTAAGGTTATTATAAGTTTCTTTTAAATCAACATAGTATGCAAGAAGAAATGAGGGGAGTAAATTTCCATTATGAAGCAACACTCCTATAAGACTTCACAATGAACTATCTACAAACAATCAGTAGGATTAAATTAAACACCAAGTGCCATAAATAAACCTTCTATATTATTGCAGTATACAAGTTTAACTTTTTTAGCAAAGAAAGGTATGAATTCCCTCTCTCTATGCCTGAACCATGAAAATGTTGTGCCGGGGGATAGTAAATTCTTTTCTTTTAATCGTGATCCTAAAAGTTCTGCAATAATTTTGGGGAGGTTTAAGTCTCTGACTAAATCGTTGAGCTTACTCTGTCGTTGGTTTGTTTAAATGTTCGGTGAGAAGACTCACCTGTTTCAAAAGTGGGACCAGGATTTGGCAATGGCTCATATTCAGATTCGGAGGCGTCTGTACTACCCATATTCTGAGGAGGAGTTTTGGTGAGCCCAGTCAGCAAGGCTTTGGAGGGCTAGATTGATAGTAGCTTCTAGGTTTCCAATATTACTCCTTGTTGCCCAAATTAGCATATCGTCTGCATACAAGAGGACTTCCACGCCTGGGAGTGAATTGATGGTTGCTATGACATCATTAATCATAATGTTAAAAAGTAGGCAGCTAGTTACGGCTCCTTGCGGAAGGCCTTGTCTCTGGATTTTATAGCGGGATTTTGTGCTGTTATAATTTACTTTGATGAGTCTCTGAGAAAGGAAACTTTTGATCCATCGCAACAGGTTTCCACTTACCTCGCAGTTTATCAGTTTGTGCATGAGCATTTTCTTCCAGACTCGGTCGTATGCTGCTTTGAAATCGAACAGAACTCCCAGTGTAGAAATTTTATGGTAGAACCCGTCTTTAACGAGTTGGGTGAATTTTACATTGTGGTCTATTGTGCACGTATTTCTGCGGAAACCGGCTTGGGCTGGGTCTATGGTGCGGTGACTATCAAGGAAGGCGCTATGTCTTTGAACTACCATTCTTTCAGCGATTTTACAGCAAGAACTAGTCAGGGCAATAGGTATGTAGTTCTCAAAGTTGTCGCTAGATTTGCCATGCTTAGGGATGAGGCAGATTTCGGCCTTCTTCCATTGTGCAGGTATGTGCTTATCCCATGTCAGTTTAAGGAGAGTGTTCATGGTCTCATTTCCGAGATGCTTTAGGAATTCGAGGAAGATCCCGACCACTCCTGACGATTTCCGGGTTTTAGTACATTTGAGCGCGATTTCTAGCTCGTCCAGGGAGAAGGGGGCGCTAAGAATATAGTTGTCCAGCTTGGTGTGGCAAGATGGATGTGGCTTTTTTTGAGAGGGTGCGTCTTACTCTTTTTGGGCCTGATATTCTGCTAATACTTGCATAGTGTGAGCAGAGAGCATTGGAAATTTCTTTGTCGGAAGTTAGTAGCTTGTCTTGGAATTGGAATGCCCACACTGAATCACTTAAAGAGAAAGCCTTGAAAAGATGTAGATTACTGAAACGCCTGTCCGCTACTAAATGGGGCGCCACTCAGGACGTCGTAGAAACAGCTTAGAAAACCTACATCAGAACAGTAATGGAGTACGGAAATGAAGTGCTAGTCACAGCTAGCGCAAGTAATACTACCAAACCTGACCGGGTCCAAAACACTGCCTTGAGAGTCATAACAGGTGGTGCGAAATCCTGTCCGAATGCGGCAATGGAAGCACAAGCCGGGATTGAACCCCTTGATGACAGAAGAGTAAAGACAAAACTCAAATCCTGGGAAAGAATCAAACGAGTTCATCCATTCTGGGACACTTACAAAACTCCGACGTCGAGATTAAAAACTCAAACTACGCCTCTCAAGAAGGCTGAAGAACTCATTAAAGAACTGAACATCCCCGCAGGCACCTCAGAGCCAATCTTCTCCGTAACCTGCACGTTCAGCCACCTTCCCCAGCAAAGTCTGTATCTGTCCAGACACACATCCCCAAAGCACTCATCCCTTAAGGTCGAACTCAGATTGGCAGGTCTTGAAACCATCAACATGCGTTACCCACCCTCCGACTGGCCGCACATTTACACTGACGGATCCTGTGATCCTGCCACTGGCCGTACAGGAGCGGGCTACCACTCCCCACTCTTTACAGGGTGCGCCGCATTGGGTTTTCCCCTGAGCAACTATGACGGGGAATAGCGGCTGTATATGAAGGCTCTCGAAAGCTAACTTCATTGAGAGATTACCGAAAAGCTGTGTTCTTTGTTGACTCTCAATTTGCAATCACGGTCCTCTCCACCAACACTGACGCAAATTGCAAGCTAACTTTCAACTGTCGCGCTCTCTTAAGTGATCTCTCTGAAAGGGGTTGGGATCTTACTCTGCAGTGGATTCCAAGCCATGTTGGAATTCCAGGGAATGAAAAGGCGGACGAATTAGCGAAATAAGGCCTATCCCTCACTCAGCCAATTATGCCTCTGTCCCTGACCTTCTCCAAGACAAGGATTGATTAAGCGGTGAGGGCAAGAACATCTGCCAGACACAGGTACGCCGCGGAAGGGAAGAGCTGGAAATCTATCGTCAAGGACAACCCACTTAACCGAATTCTGTCACGTCCAGTTGTGGTGTGGACGCCTTTCGAACTCTGACAGGACACGATTACCTCCCTGCCTATCTGACCAGAATAGGAGTACTCTCCTCCGCAGACTGTCCGCTCTGCACAACCCCTGAAGCAATTTTGAACGCCCTACATCAATTCGAATACCAAGGACTGCGGGACGTCCGTGATGAAGCATATGGCTCAGACTTAGAGCATCTTGCCTCCCTCTACTGGACTGTGTGGCACCGAATGGCTGAAATGCCAAGAGTGGGCGTTGGATAAAGTAACTAAAGTATATTCTGAGGAGGAGATGGAATTGGCACTTGAACACTATGGGGAATCGGGATTATGGGGAAAATGGCTGATTTCAAATTACGATATTTTACTGAATGTATGTTTTTTTGTATTTATGCCATGAATATTTGTCAAACAAAAGTGAGTCACTTATATGATCGTGAGGCTCGCGCCACACCATAGGAATACCGAAGGGTAATGATTTCCGTTTACCTTTCACCCACTGATTAATATTTGCACAACAAGTATTGTACACATAATGAGGTACCCATACCTTGTCCTGGTCACCAAGCTGAATACCAAAATGAGCCTGATGAGCATTCTTATAAAATTTAGTAATATTTCTTCTTTGTTTTTTAAAGGTATAATTGCCACATGTATAACAGAAAGAATCCGCACTGTTAATACACCTACGGCGTGACATTGTAGGAAACACTAAACACTGTTCGCAAGAAAAGTGACAATTGAAAATAAAGTTAAGACGAACTGAATGAAAACGAAAAATGTTCACTCTTAATAAATACATAAGATAACTAAGTTCAACACAATGTGATGTCCTTTCACAAGTATAAAATGAAGACTAATTCAAAGCGATCACGAGGTGCGTGTGTGTGTGTGTGTATGTGTGTGTGTGTGTGTGTGTGTGTGTGTGTGTGTGTGTGTGTGTGTGTGTGTGTGTGTGTGTGTGTGTGTGTGTGTGTGTGTGTGTGTGTGTGTGTGTGTGTGTGTGTGTGTGTGAAACCTCCAACGCACAAGTTCGAGATAACCATTGGACGCACAAACGCAAGTGGAATAGCGAGTTATACAAAATGCGAAAGACAACAGGTAATCTATATCATAGAGCAAGGAATAAGAATACGCAAAAGACCAAGGAGGCCTTTAAGGACAGCCTGCGAATTTATAAACAGCCTCATAAAGAGATTAAAAATTTCATGTGAAAAGTGGTGCTAAAAAATTAACAGCCTCTATGTAACTGCTAGACTGTTCAAGGTTTTAACAGAAGCACCGAGAGGAGAACTTAAGATCGTAGATAATGCTGATAGGGACTTCATTGTATTACGAATGATCTATGCCTCAATTGTCTAGTGGAGTAGAACACAGGGGAAAACGGATTGAAGTCTGCGTGGCAGGGAGCAAGGGCACTCTCATAGAGCCACGTGATAACGACTGTTGAGTCTGATATTGGGGGGGGGGGGGCAATTAGCACAAGAGATAAACTGCTTTTTTCAGATGCGCTGGAGAAACTTTGTATAGAGCCTCAGTAAAAAACACTGTCTCTCGTAATTGAAAAACAAAATTTTATAACCAAAATTCCTGAAAAGAGACATGGCTGGAGTGTAGACTTGAGAACAGTGAAATTCGGATGGGTCTTAAACAAAGGAGAGTGTTGGAGCTAGTGATAACAGACCAAAACAAGACAGGTTATGTGTATCCCTGGAGGACTGCAATTCTGTTTTCCAGAAAGAGTTGATCGCTTGAGATCAAACTATGGGCAGTGAGATAATGGTAGGGCAAATGGCAGAATTGGCAACGCAATTTGAATCTGCTTTACAGTAAAGTAGCTCTGAAGGTTGTGTGCAGGCCTACACCAGCTCTAAGCTAGTGGCGGAGGTTGTCGCCGATTTATTGGAGTTGCGAAAAACTCTCTCAATATAACCTGAATTCTGGGACACTCTAAATAGATACATAATAAAAGAGCGTATCCTTTAGGTAAGCCAGAGTGCCATGCTAAAGGGAAGTTGTTGAGGGAAGTAGGCAAGCAAGAGTGCCATGCTCAAGGTTTGTTGCTGAGGGAAGTAGGCAAGTAAGAGTGCCATGCTAAAGGGAAGTTGCTGAAGGAAGTAGGATTCCGCGTCTCGAGAATTATTGCACACGTTGACAGACTCTGCATGGAAGGTGTAATAAGTCCTTGGCTGTAACACGACCAAGGGTCTGTGAGGATACTCGGGTGGCTTATGGGGGGAGGAATTGCTTTCCCTAAGTAGGTTTAAACTCAGAACTATAGTGGATCTACACACCACGGGAATCTGAGATGGTTTCAATACAAAACTGTGAGAACCAGATCACGTGTAGTGTAGCGAGAAGAGATACCAATCTATGTACTCTGTGAGTGCCTTGCAATAGGATCCATCGGTAGGAAGTAAGTTGGTGGTGAGTGAGTTGACGGTAGGAAGTAACACCACAGGATTGAGGAGATTCAGCGCAAGGTAGGTACTTACACATAGAGGTATACACGAAGTGAATCCTGTGGTACTGTGGGGAAATTATACAGGCAACAGTTAAGTGATCTACAGTGTAAGGTTCCACCCGACTTTTCTCAAAAATAATAATAACATTACAAAAATAATGAAACAATACAATATAGTAGGTGAACTGTTGGTATTGGGTGAACGGATGTCTTCCTGCATGTATGAGGACGGAAGTGTTATAAGTAGGTAGAAGTTTTACAATTTCATTAACTTACCAACGAAAATAGAAGAAAGCTTGTGTTGGATGTCTCTTCTGACTGGATAACTTGTGCCAACTCGAACCTGTAAAAACGCAGTTTTATAACATTACATATAATAATCTTTACAGCACAACAAAAGCATTGGACTGTATTTTTTACTATTATTATACAAAATTTAGCTTTAAGCAGTTTAGTTCGGCTCAAATGGAAATCAGAAAATGTTTACATTGTGGCCTTGCTGAGATCATTTATTTGTAAGATATCGAAAAGAAAGAGAAAAAAGAAGTCGAATACAGTATAACATATCTTTCAGAAGTATTCAGTAATTCCATTACATATTTGTTGTATATTATGAAGTACTATAGAAAAACTTCCCTATTACAGACCGTAACCCATCAGTAACTCGGGCTAGTGATGTAATTGTACATCTTTAATACGCAAACTAACATATTTATAAATTTGTAGTTCAATTTTGACAAGCCTTAGTAAATAAACCTAATTAAGTTTTAATTAAGTAATTAAGAAATAGCCTTCATTTAAACTAATGTTATTATATATTACAAAAATAATTTATTGCTTTAAATCTAACGATGTAAACAATTTAAATAAACATACATGGCTCTGAATATATAGGCATGCATGAGATAAATAAAGGTTTTAATAATAGTTTTTCAACTAGCCTTGACGCTAATGGAAATGTTGAAATAGGTTTAAAATTTGTTTTTTGGCAAAACCATAATGCCAATAATTTAAACGTGATTCGCTGTCTGTAAGCTGTATGCTGCATTAGTGGTCATGTGAACCCCATTGCATGCCTAGGAAGTAATAATTCTACATGGAAATTGAAATCAACTATCATTTAAACACTCTTTACCTACGGGAATCAAGGGTTATACCAGCAAAGTTCTGATACTTCACACAAACATAAAGAAGGTGGTTTACAACATTAGGTTTTCTACAAGAAAAATTAATCTACATAAAAAGGAATTTACAAAAACATGTAATATACAACAAAATGTAATCTACAAGAAAAAGTAATCTAAAATAAAAAGTAATCTACAAGTAAGTGTTGTCTACAAAGTAAAGTTTAATTACAAGAAAAAGTAATCGAAAAGAAACTGTTATCTACAACAAAAGGTTATCTACAAGAAAAAGTAATTAACAAGAAAGAGTTGTCTACAAGATTAGGTTATCTACAAGAAAAAGTAATTTAATATGAATACAGTTTTTACAAATATTATTTAATTAATTAAGTAAATATAATTATTTAATTCTAATAAATCATTTCGCTTTCTATTGGTTGTAAATCATTTAACGACTGTATGGTTGACTAGTTGCATGCACTGAGGTTACATTATTGTTTCCATGGAAACATTCATTGACAATAGGCTTGTCGCTAGAAACTTTGCAGTTTAGTATCTTAAAGTGCGTTAAAGATAAACGTTTTTCCATTTTTATTAAGATTTTATCTTTAATGTTGGTAGTAAATGTTTTACTTTAGATTTTTTTATTACACATTGGTAAAAAAGGCCTTGAATTGTACAAAAGCATGACATCAATATTCAATTCGTATCCTAAATATTACACACAAATAACAGTAGTATGAAACATATTACGTAAACATTACCAATAAAATCCCACTGTAGTTCTTTTCTTTGTTTTATATCTAATCACATAGTTTTAGGATTGTGTTTATTTTTCCTAATTTGTATACCCTTATATAAACAGGATTTTTTGGAAATGTCCTACGCTTGTGTTAGTTCTTTTCACAAAAAATGGACCTTCAAAACCAAAGGCATATTGTAACATAAATAATGCCTTTCCAGGTTTCCCAAAAACCTATTTCCCAAAACTTCGTACTAAATCATATCCAATTACCACAACCTATACACACACCTTTAAACTATAAAAGTTAGCAATTTAGTAAGAAATGTAACAGACTGAAAATGTTTGCTGTAACACATTTTAGCCAGGGACTAAAACAAGTTACAAAATAAAATTTTCTCTTATCAAAAAATATGATATCGCGAATAAAGTGTCAGCTGGTTTTGCAGGTAGGGAGGTGCAGTGTGTGTGTGTGTGTGTGTGTGTGTGTGTGTGTGTGTGTGTGTGTGTGTGTGTGTGTGTGTGTGTGTGTGTGTGTGTGTGTGTCTGTGTGTGTGTGAGTGTGTGTGTGTGTGTGTGTGTGTGTGTGTGTGTGTGTGTGTGTGTGTGTGTGTGTGTGTGTGTGTGTGTGTGTGTGTGTGTGTGTGTGTGTGTGTGTGTGTGTGTGTGTGTATGTGTGTGTGTGTGTGTGTGTGTATGTGAGTGTGTGTGTGTGTGTGTGTGTGTGTGTGTGTGTGTGTGTGTGTCTGTTAGAGAGAAAGTTAAAAGAGAGTGAGAGATTACAGGAATGGATTTAGAGAATTCAAATCAATGCTATATATCCAACCATCAATACAACACACAAATAAACCTATACCCAAGACAGTGCGATCCATAATTTCACACGCTGATTTAAGAATGACTCTCATTTCTACCATTGGTTTTAATTTTACCAAATAGTTTTATAAAATGTCATTAAATTCGCTAAACACCTTCAACACTTAATGTTGGGTAATTAATCACAATTGAGTAAATCTGCTACGAAACTGTTGAAATATATTGCTTAGGTTATAGAAATTGATGCCCAATATTTTCTATTATAAAATTCACAATTTACGCTTTACGTGAATCTAAATCAATGAATTACAAATGGTAACACCAGACTACAATATTACTTTTGCGTATATAGACTATATAAGGCAAATGCCTGAAGTGCTTAGTGTACAGTATATTACATTAAGTTAATATAAAATAACACTCAACAAATCATTATCTTTCTTATAGCACCCCTGTAGGTTATAATCTATTTATAAGTAATAATAAAAACAACTGTATATACAATTCACAATTCATAACATATTTCGGGAAAACTACAAGGTGTCTTCTTTGTGCGGTTATTGCGTGACAAAGTTACTGTGAAATTTAAATATTTCTTCCTATATGATTAATGTAAAATTTGACACAAAGCTTTTAATTTAAAAACCTTCAGACAAAATGCAAAAAACATTAATTGATCACAATTCTAATGGAACAAGAATTGATAAAATCAACGAACTGGTCCAATAGACACAGCTGACTCCCCGATTCCCTTGTTGTCCAAAGTGTAGATCACTAGACAATATATAACGCCCCATTAGCAGCCCTTTGCACTAACGTACTTGTTGTGCTTCAATAAAATATTGAGAATGAGAGATTTTCTCAAAAATAAATGGAGCGCAACTACCTTCTTAAGTAACTTCTACGGCGTCTATTAACAAATGGTTTCAGGTTAGGCGCCTTCACAAAAATTTTGATTCAACACAATGACTCCTTTAGGTTCTACATCCAACTCGACCCCACCGATGGTGCAATTAAGATTTGAATCTCCTGCCAATGTATTCAGGAACACTGGGATATGGATAAAACTTTTCTGGCATGTCTATGTTCAGGAAACACAAAGTTAAACCCACAGCGTGCTAACACCACTCGCCACTAATCCTAGGGCAAGTGCATTATATTTACTTCGGCAAGCACAACATGGGCCACTGCTGCAGATTGACAAAGCAAAGCAAAACGCCTAATCTTACTCACTGAGTGTGGGCGTAATATAGCTTAGGTAAACCCATTTCAGTTGTTTACAATCATTAAATCTAAATTATTCTTATTTGCATTTAATATGCATTTTTATACAACGCGTTATTTTATCATTTTAATTTTTGGCTAAATTTAAAAGTATCTTTTACAAAACTTCCCAATACGGTATGTTGTTTTCTCATAGCATAGCCTAGAGTCTAGAGCTATTGTGTTACAGGGGGAAGGCGGGCGTAACAAAAACAAAATTATTTCAAAATAAAACTCCAGCCTAGGATTAAAACTTACTGACATAGTTGTGTCTTTTCATTAAAAGCCTTTACATAGTAGAACACAATGCAACCAAAAACTCAAATACTTTTACAGCAACTCACCTTTGCACACTGCATGATGCGGTAAGGTTTCTGAGGTGCTCTGTGGGGATCTTAGGGTACTTTTTCAAGTCATTCTCTTCTTGGCTCACCATCAGTTTGCAATGCAAATTTTAATATTAATATTTTATGTTCTCTTATATAATCCTCTTTACGTGAGGTTTATGTTCACTATGCTGTCTCTGTCATTAAACCAACCTATAGGCCACATTACCCTGTTACTTAATTACCCTTTGAAAATAACAACATTTCTCTTTTACGAAATATACCCATTAAGTTTTGGTATTGAATTGTCCATCTACTCACATTTTCATATTTATTATTAATATCACTTAAATTTTACGAAATATCCATAATGTTATACAAACAAACACTTATAACATAAACACGCCACAAAAATTTCAAACAAAAACAATATTGTTTTATTTCCAAGAATATTTTTCAAATTTGTGTTCATTTTAGTTTTTTATAAATTTTTTGAAAACATTGTTTCTAATAAAATTCCTCACATTTTTACATATGCATAATCCTATTTAAATATTCTTTGATTTATTATGTAAAATGTAAAATCTTTGTGTTATTAAAATCAAATAAGAAAACTTTATAACCAATATCAAGCCTAACCTAATTATGTGTGAGCATTTAAGTATGAGAAAAACCACAAGAGCGTTAAAATTAATATCCGATTAGTTTATAATGATGATTTTTCATCAAGGAATAAAATGTTTTGACACAAGTCATTTGGGTTACATGAATACCTTAGTTTTTGTCATTAATAAATACAAGCCGCGATGAGAATACGAGAAATTTACATTCAGTTTTAAAGAATCTACAGTTAAATGTAAACGGAAAATAAAACTGATATTTTCAACGAATCAGACAAGTTGTAAGTTACATTGTTCATAACATACTTTGCACACATGTTAGGATATATATAATTATTTGTAATTTGGAAAATATAAATAACACAACCTTAAAGCACAAATAAAGTAATTGCTATGCATGCATAGTAAAGAATAGAAATAATATCAAATAATACTTATCAAATACAGTACCATTCCTACAATATACGTGTATTTTTATATATACTTAGGTTTGTATGTAAAACCTTGGGCTTGATAAAAACAATAAAGGAAACCTCAAAGATAATTAATATTAGAAACTAATTACACTTACTTTTAATCTGAAAACCTTCACACAAAATGCCAAAATACCAATGCATTCACCAAAGTTTCAAACTATAAAGAAAATATAACCTACAAGCTAATAAACGCAATGGTCAAATAAACAGCTGATCCTATTGTTATCCAAAGTCTAGATCGCAGCTGTAAGAATTCGTCCTCCAGTTGGCTGTGGCCGTCTCGACATTCTTCTTCTTGATTACTAATATACTGTAATAAGTTGCCAGTGAGTGTGATAGCATGAACGGTTTGTTTTATATTTGGACAGTTAAATTTAATGCGATGTATATTTATGCTGGCTTTTTCGGTAAATTTTGCATATGGAAAAAATTAAGAAGTGTAAATGTGACAAATATTTCGAAAAACGTGAACGTATCCGTATTGCTGAGAAGGATAATGGACCCCCCTCGTGGAGTTGCTCAAACTTCGGATAACCAATCCTAACATTTTATTCTTTCCAAAAATAAAAAAGACGGATGTACACCGCCAAAGTTTTTAAGACCGGTGATAACCTTTTAATGAACCGCCCCAATAAAAGTACGATTTTAGTTTTAAATTGTTAAATATGTTAAGTTAGATACTTTAGATATCCAGTCAATGGCGTTAGGAAATGAACTACCATTTTCCAGTTCCTTCTTATACTTCACTCTCTCTTTATAAGTATCTGGATCAAATTTTCAAATCGTTAATAAAATGACTTTCATTCATCCATTCAATTTCAAATATATTTTGATATATTTTCAAACTTGTAATGGAGGACAACTGATGTCGATACAGTTTTTTATAATAATAATTCAATTAATAAATTTAATGAATTAACTTTAGTTTTATAAGGGGGAAACGTTTTCACTAAAGTGGCAAGGTATACAGTATAGTCATTTCATCCCCCATTTGGCGACATAACAATTTTTTTCAACATGTAATTGTTAGGTGCCAAAATTGCAAAAAATAAGACTTTCTATCTTATCACATGACAATTCATTGAATTCAATCCAAATTTTGATTGCTAGGCAACACTCAACAATCTACAATTATTTTCCAACACATTTCGAACAATATACAAAAAAAATTTATATACTATAGGCTCAGCTATTATTGTGTTAATAAAATACTAAATTACGTTTAGCTAATTTTAGCACGTTATATTTTCATCCCTGTTTTTAGTTTAAATATAACTTGAACAGCAAATAGACGGCCAAAGAAATTGAATAATTCTCGACTTTTGCGAAATTAGGAGCGGGTAACCCTTCAATTTTTCCGGAAATTCGGATTTTATGATATACACATAGATTGTAGCTGCATTTGACGTAGAATGACGTGGCGCAAATAGTTTTTTCAAAATTTTGTATAGTTCTTGAGTTATTTACAATTTCTTTTGAAGTAAATTATTGCCTATTTTTACCCGAATCTGGGTCCCCAAAACCCACCTAGCCCTCTTGGCAGCCAACCTCAAGCGAGCTACCTCCGTCTCAAATTCGCATGCTGTTAGTATCCCTACTGCGAGTGAAGGAAACGGCATTGATTGCCCATGTACCAAGGTCATAAGGTCTTTCCATGCAGAATTAGGAGATAGTGAAATGGAACAGTACGGTAAGTGTCGCGCTAAGAGCGGGATGAAAAACCTGACTAGAAAGAAATGCTGCTAGAAAAACCCCACGACAGATCATGCAGGAACCCTGGGGGCTTGGATCACCTTATGCTAAGAATAAGGAGGGGCATTACCTTCAAAATACCTTATTAGTCAGACTATGACATAAATAACATGTACCTCATCTTCTGCTGCAAACTGGAAATTTTAAAGGCACCTTGTAAATTATGGTTTTTTTTAACCCGGGATTGGGCCCCCAAAAAAGGCCCAGACCTCGTGGCAGTCAAAGTAAAACAAAATTGTTCTGTTTCCAACAAAACGTTTCGAATTTGTGTTCATTTTGATTTTTTATATATATTTTAAACAAGTTTTTTCGCATAAAATTCCTCACATTTTTATTTAAGCATAATTCTATTTAAATATTCTTTGATTTATTATGTAAAAGTAAAACCTTTGTAGTACTAAAATCAATAAAGAAAACTTTATAACTAATATCAAGAATTATGTTTGTAGAATAAAGGCCTAACCTAATCATGTGTGAGCATTCTAGTAAAAGGTAATACCACAAGAATGTTCAACTTAATATTCGTTTAGTTTATACTGATAGTTTTTCACAATTATTTATTTTAAGAACTTACGCCACAAGAAATCATATGTTTTGAAGCAAGTCATTAGGATTACGTGAATACCTAATTAGATTTTGTCATTACTAAATACATACAATGTGGAGAATACTAGAGATTTACAATAAGTTTAAATGAATCAATAGTTAAATGTAAGCATAGATTGAAACCGATAATATCAACGGATCTGAACCATTGTACGTTACATTGCTCCAAACATACTTTGCACACGTGTTAGGATATTTACAATTATTTGTAATTTGGAAAAGATACCCTCACACTATCTTAAAGCACATATAAAGTACTTATTAACATTTGTATTACAAAATTAAAAGAGGTCATATGTAGTACCAATTCTCCCCAATAGAGTGCATTGATCATGTTTAAAAGTTCCTATTGGATGACAATTAAAATTTGTTAGTGATAGAAATGAATGAGTAATAAACACTCATTTTATAGTATTATAATAAGCAAAAAAGAAATTTTAAAAAAGTGGAAGAAAGAAGAACTGAAGCTAGTAATTGCAAGTCATGACTTGAGCGTTGCAGAAATACAGTTCTGTGATTATCCACACAATAATTTACTTTGAATCAAACCTTCTCCTAATTCAATAAATGTAACAGAGTTTCTTAAAATTACCTAATGTTATAACTTCAAATGTAACGAATATAATTTTGTATATTAGTTACATAACTAATATGCAAGATTACTTCCCATATAACAACTGCTAAATCAACATGGTAACAATTTCAAAACTCTTAGATTAAAAACAAAAACATTTTGTAACATCAACAAAAACAAATATAGGTAATTTACCTTGTAGCTATGAATTAATTTTACTACAATTAAATGATACTTACTAAGTGAAACGTAAGGGCTTACTTTCTGTCCCGTTTCGAAAGAATCGTTTCTTTTTTAGAAACACAGCCTCTCCATCAGGTAATTCTAGATAATTACACGCAAAATTAATTTTAGTAAAATAATAATTTTCTTAAAGACAAAGTTGTAAAAAGTGTAACAAGAAATTAATTATTATGAAAATATTCACTATATTCCGTATCAATTATGGAAGTAAAGGGTAATGTCAAAGCAAACATAACACAACAAACTATACAAACCTACACTTGTGAAATATTGAGTTAAACCTCTTAGCAAATAGGTTATCTTTAAAATTCGATTTATGCTGTCCCAATTGTCTAATGCATACTATCTAATTATTAGGCACAATTTTGTTTCAATTATAAAACACAGTTCTTCATTTTGATTTT
Organism: Prosapia bicincta; assembly: GCA_036971475.1. Taxonomy (NCBI): domain Eukaryota; kingdom Metazoa; phylum Arthropoda; class Insecta; order Hemiptera; family Cercopidae; genus Prosapia; species Prosapia bicincta. The sequence continues at coordinate 262,289,418 of JBAIZL010000004.1, read as the reverse complement.
GTTCCTCGACTATAACAAAACAATTCAAAAAACTAACTTATTTAGGTGCAAATGATGCAATCTGTTAGTTTTACAACTAATTGAAATCTCATAAGAATATAAAGGAAAAATCTCACGCTGATTTAAGAACGACTCACACTTTTACCAGTTATTTTATTTTTACAAAATATTTTCTATAAAATGTCATTAAATTCGCTTGAAACCGTGAACACTGAATGTAGAGTAATTTAATCCGAAACTATTGGAATTTATTGCTTATATTATAGAAATGGATTCCCGATATTATCTATTATAAAATGCACAATTTCAGCTTTACCAAAATCTAAATCAATGCATTACATATGACTACACCAGCCTACAAAATTACTTTTGCGTCATAGACTACATAAGGTAATTGTTTTTCTTCAAAGGCTAAATAAACAGAATAATATAATAAGGTTAATATAAAATAACACTCAATAAAGTCATTATCTTTCTTATAGCACCTTTATAGGTTGTATTCTATTTATAGATAATATTATAAAAACAACAGGATATAATTCTGTATACATACATGTTTCGGGAAAACTACAAGCTGTCTTCTTTGGGCGATTATAGCGTGCCCAATTTACTTGTGAAAATTAAATATTTCTTCCTATATGATTAATGTAAAACTTTACACAAACTTTTAATTTAAAAACCTTCAGACAAAATGCAATAAACCACTTAATTCATCACAATTCTAATCGAATGAGAAATGATAAAATCAACGCACTTATTGAATAATCACAGCTGACTCCCCGATTCCCGTGCAGTTTCAAGTCTGTATCGTAGCGAGTGCGTTTGTGTGTGCGTGTGGGTGCGCGCGAGAGAGATAGAGAGAGAGAGAGGAACATCATTCGGCTCACTGCCATGTACCCAGTTAAGCGCTCCATACAAACTCACAAATAATACCAACACGGAAGAAAATATCTTCCACAACAATGCGATCCATACTTTTCTCGTTGATTTAAGAACGAATAATACTCCTACGCGTTGTTTAGTTTTACAAAATATTTACATAAAATGTCATTATATTCGCTAAACACTTTCGTTGAACACATTAGGTTTATGTTCAGTATTCTGTCTGTCATTAAAACAGCCTATAGGCCCTGTTACTTGAATTAACCTTTGGAAAAAATAATATTTCCCTTTTACGAAAAATATATTTAATTTGGATTTTAGTATTTAAATGTCCATTTACTCACATGTTTACGAAATTTCCATAATTTTATACAAACAAACACTTATAACATAAACACAAATTTCAAACCAAAATAAAATTGTTCTATTTCCAGCAAAACGTTTCGAATTTGTGTTCATTTTACTTTTTTATACATTTTAAACACGTTTTATTACGATAAAATTCCTCACACTTTTTATTTAAGCATAATCCTATTTAAATATTCTTTGATTTATTATGTAAAAGTAAAATCTTTGTGGTATTAAAATCAATAAAGAAAACTTAATAACTAATATCAAGAATTATGTTTGTAGAATACACGCCTAACCTAATCATGTGTTAGCATTTAAGTAAAGAGGAAAACTAAAGAATGTTAAACTAAATATTCGTTTACTTTATAATGATAGTTTATCAGAATTATTTATTTAGAAGAATTTTCGCCAGAAGAAATCAAATGTTTTGAAGCAAGTCGTTTGGGTTACATGAATACATTAGTTTTTGTCGCTAATAAATACAAACCGCGATGAGAATACGAGAAATTTACATTCAGTTTTAAAGAATCTACAGTTAAATGTGAGCGGAAATTAAAACCGATGACATCAACGGATCAGAACAGTTGTAAGTTACATTGCTCCAAACATACTTTACACACATGTTAGGATATTTACAATTATTTGTAATTTGGAAGAGATAACCCCACACAACCTTAAAGCACATGTAAAGTAATTGCTATCCACACATAGTAAAGAATAGAAATATTATCAAATAATATTTATCAAATACAGTATGTTTCCTACAATATACATATAATTTTATATAGACTTAAGCTACATATATGTGATTAGGTCGTGATAAAAGTATTTGTGTAATTTAAATCTTTTTCTCTATAGCCAATGTAAAATCTTTAGCTTGATAAAAACAATTTTACAAAACAATAAAGGAAACCTCAAAGATAATTAATCTTAGAAACTAATTACACTTACTTTTAATCTGAAAACATTCACACAAAATGTCAAAATATAATCGCATTCATCAAAGTTTCAAACTATTAAGAAAATTTAAACTACAAGCGAACAAACGCACTGGTCAAATAAACAGCTGATTCTATTGTTGTCCAAAGTCTAGATCGAAGCGATAAGAATTCGTCACTCCAGTTAGCTGTGGCGTCTCTACATTCTTCCTTTGGATTACTAACATAAGTTAATACGTTGACAGTGAGTGTGATAGCATGAACGGTTTGTTTTAAATTTAGCCTAGTAAATTTAATGCGTTGTATATTTATGCTGGCTTTTTCGGTAAATCTTGCATAAGGAAAAAATAAAGAAGAGTAAATGTGACAAATATTTTGAAAAAACGTAAACGTATCCGGATTGTTAAGAAGGATCATGGTATCCCCCCCCCACCTCTAGTGGAGTCGCCCAAACTTCGGATAACCAACCCTAACATTTTATTGTATAAAAAGCCAAACAAACAAACATTGTACACCGCCAAAGTTTTTTAGACCGATGTAATCCCCTTATTTAACCACCACAATAAAAATACGATTTTAGTTTTAAAACGTTAATAATTTCAAGCTAGATACGTTAAATATTCAGTCAATGGCGATAGGGAATGAACTACCATTTTCAATTCCTTCTTTTACTTCATTCACTCTCTTTATATGTATCTGGATCAAATTTTCAAATCGTTAATAAAATTACTTTCATTCATCCATTCAATTTCAAATACATTTGTCGAAACTTGTAATGGAGGACAATTGATGTAGATACAGTTTTTGAAAATTATTTTTTCAATAAATAATTTTAATGAATTAATTTTATTTTTATATGGGGGGGAATGTTTCACTTAAGTGGCAAGGTATACAGATTAGTTGTTTCGTCCCATTTGGCTTAATTTATAAACGTATTCTATAAATATATAAATGAATGTTTGTATGTACCTGTATGTATGTATGTATGAGCCTTATGCATTACTAAACCACTAATCCGATCGCTATGAAACTTTGGACAATTGTTGAGTACAATCCTGGAAAGGTTTCTGGTGACATGAAAAATTTTTCCAACATATTATTTTTAAGTACTAAAATAGCATAAAATATGTCTTTCTATCTTTCAGAAATTTCATTGAATTAATTTCAAATTTTGTTTGCTGGGCAACACTCAACAATCTAGAATTATTTTCAAACACATATGAAACAATATACATAAACTATTGTATATTCAAGTGCACTTCAATAAATAACATTGAAACAAGAACTTTTCTTGTCACACTTTTCTCGATCGATTACTATAAGTTCAACTATTATTATGTTAATAAAATTCTAAATTAGGTTTAGCTAATGTTAACACGCTATTTATTGGGTCTAAACGCGTTGTGAAATATGATTTCCTAATTTTATGGCAATCTCAGATGACTATAAAGCAAAACCGCATCATCCAACCAGAATCTAGTAATTTAAAGAGAAATCCATGTCTAGGAGGAGCAAGCCTATCGTGTGTTTGTCAGAGAAAAGGAGCAAGAGCACAAATATAAGGATATAACCAATACATGTTTCAACAATTAAACTCCTTGCGTTTATGCAATGCAACAATCATATTTATTATTTATCACCATGCAAATTAAAATAAAAACAAGAAATCAAGCATAGTTTAACTACTTATATCATTAAAAAAAAACGCATTTCAAAGAATCAAAATTAATTAGTATTCAACCTTGTTAAATATTTTAAATAATTCAGAAAACCTAAACATTTGAGAACCAAAATAAAAATCTAGACATTTTACCAAACTAAAATTAATTCATAAAACTAAACACGTAAAAAGAAATCAAATATCATTCACAAAACAGATATATCGCAAAACAAAGCAAAAATCTCACATATTTGGAAACACAAAATAAATCATGAATTGAACACCGTTTTAGAATAGACATAATCAATTATAAGATGAAGCAAACATTTATGGTGTCTAGATAAAATTTGAAAATCATAAACTCTAGCAAAATTAACTTTAATTTGTATTATTTTTTGTTTCCAATTTCTTGAATATTTATACTGAAATTGAATTGAATTTCTACAACATATTTAGTTAGTAATAAAACTAGTTCTTTATTAATTAACCCGAAATATATTCCTTGAAATCATACATAAATTTTGACACGTGCTTACATTTCTTTTATTTACATTTCATGCCCGCCATTTCGATTTAGTGTCGAAATCAAACATGGCGTCAAAAAATCAGTTCTATTTCAGACCTTATCTATTTACTCTTAATGAAAGTTTATTTAGAAATCTTAAATTTCTTGATATTTTATTCTACGCCAAAATTGTTTAAATTTAATTCTAACTTACTTGGAAAAAAGAAAAGTTTTATATTTGTTCACAAGAATTTCCCTTATAGTCGTAACATAGTAAACCTTCTTGGCTACACGTGTGTTGCTTTTACGAATTGAAAAAATTGTCTAGTTCGTGAGTTATTTCAGTTTTTGTGAAAGTAAATTATTGTTTTTTATTAACCTGGGTCTGCGCACCCAAAACCCGCCCAGGCCTCGTGGTAGCAAACCTCTAACGAGCTACCTTCATCTCACTTGCGCATGCGGTTATTATCCCTACCGCGAGTGAAGGAAATTGGATTGGTTGCTCATTTACGTAGCTCATAGGCTCTTTACATGGAGAAGCACGATAAAGTGAAATGAAACAGTACGGTAAGTATCGCGCTAAAAGCGGGATGGAAAAACCTGACAAGAAAGAAACCCTGCGAGGAAAACCTCTGCGACAGATCATGCAGGACACCTGGGGGCTTGGATCACCTTATGTTAAGGGATTAGGAGGAGTATTGCCTTACAAAAACCTTGTTAATGAGTCTATGGCAGGAATGGCATGCACCTCTTCTTATGCTGCCTATTCGAAACTGAAAAGGCATGCAATCAAATTAGTACTTCCGTTGGGGCTAAGCTACGACCCTGGGGCTGTGCCCCTGTGTCACCTGAAACACAAATGTCAAGCAGAATGCATTAGTATTTATATATTAAAATATTTGCATTTTATGGGAAGAGCTAGGTGGTAAGTAAGGACAGCGGCCGTCTGTGTATTTCGTGGGTGGGGTCATATCTACCCAATGAGGAAATGAGTGTGGATGTTGTATGTGCGTGAACCTGTTTGTAAACGAACAGAGTGGTGCTAAGTGTCGGAGGCGTTGTTTGATGAAAGGAATCTAGGTATCCTCGTGATTATTCGCAAAAACTAATTTTGGAATAACTGAAGTCTGTGTGTGGGTGAGTGTTTGCATGGCCTTGGATGGGTGAAGGTACATGAATATGCTGCGCAACATATATATATATATATATATATATATATATATATATATATATATATATATATATAGTAGTGGTCGCCCGTAGTGAAAGTGGGTTTATTCTGTTAGACATAGGATATAGTTGTGTTAATCTAATTGTTGCTTTCTTTAACGTGTTGGTAATGTGAGGGTCCCAAGTCAGGTCTCTGTCGAGTATGACTCCCAGATATTTGACCTGCTTTTCCCAGTGAATGTCCTCGCCTAATAGTTTCAGTGGTGCGTTGAGTTCTTGTGTCCTACGTTTGGAGAGAAGCAGACCCTGGCACTTAATCACGTTTACCAAAACTCTCCAGTAGCTCAGCCATGATTCTAGTACTGTAAGGTAGTCCTGTAAATTTGAGTGTATTAGATGTGGTTCCCGTGACTGAGCAGATATCGCGGTGTCATCTGCAAATATGGCCAATTTTGTGTTGAGTGTTGTCGGTATGTCGTTGATGTAGATGTTGAACAATACGGTTCCAATAATTGAGCCCTGAGGGACTCCGGCCGATAGTCCGTAGTGTAGATTGAGTTTGGTCTACATCAACCCTAAACTTACGGTTGGACAGATATGTGCTAAGTGTATAAGCTCATCTCGAAAGCCATTGTATCGTAGTTTTTATTAACATCCCGTTGTGCCAGACCCGGTCAAAGGCCTTTTCAATGTCCAGGAAGACTACCCCAGTCGAGCAGTAATGGTGGAAACCCTAGGTTACATACCCCACAGCTCTCACCAGCTGATGCGTGACCGAGTGTTTAGTCCTAAAGCCAAATTGCTCTGGCCTCAGTATGTTGTGTGTTTGGATATGCTTGTTGATACGTTTCAGCAGGATTTTTGCAAATGCCTTGCCCATCTTATTCAACAAGTTTATCCGTCTGTATGAGTCAGGTTTGCTGTGGTCAGTTCCCGGTTTGGGGAAGACCAAGATATTGAACTCCTTCCAAGCGTCCGGGAAGTGTTGTGTCCGGAGTATAGCATTGTATATGTTTGAGAGATAAGTGACCGCTTTCTCCGTGAGGTTTCTTAGGGTTGTGTTGGTGATGGTATCTGATTCAGGAGCTTTCCTTGAGTTTGTTTGTGAGATTGCTATCTTTATCTCTGGGAATGTAGTGTCCCTGATTGGCTCTAATGTAGGGTAGTAGGTTAACTGTGCTGTTTCTAAGTCTGCTTTAGCTGTAACAGCTGCATCAGGGGGTTGGTCGTTTGTTTGTAACGTGCTCTCAAGCTAATCAGCAAACAAATAAACTTTGAAGGAAAAGATCTTAACAGAGGAAAGACCCAGGCCGCCCGTGAAGGCTTCCCATGTCTGAGCAGATTTAATAACACTTAGGAGCGGTTCAAAGGTTGTTTCGCCCAGTTTATAGAGCGGGCGAGGTAGGGGCGATCAAGGATGGGTCAACGGGGGATGCAGGAGCCAAACAGGGCACCGGCTGGGGTTTTATGGCCGTCATGGCCTTTGTAAGCTTGGGGCGTCTATCGTCCTGTTCCTTTTGCGGGGAATATACCCTGGTTTTAGGAACGGGGCTGTTGTTGACGACTCTGCCTTAGGACCAGAAGCGGGGTTGGGTTTCGGTAGATTAGGTGTAGGAATTACCGACTAGGGTGGGACCGCCGGTTTTCTTGAGGTAATGGTAGGATATGGCCTTTGAACCGGCTTCCCAGAGATAGCCGGAGCAGATGCTTCGGCGTAGGAGATGGTGGTGTTGTGTACCGTGAAGCAGGTACCTGTGTTTATGTTCTGGTTGAAGGGACCGGTTTCGGGGTTTTATCCCCGATGGCCTTCTTCTTTGCTTGGGCCTTGGATTTGGTGGCCTGCTTGTAATTGGCGCATCCTCGATAGTTTGCCGCCCCACAGAGGATTCACTTGAAGTGTTCTCGATCCTCTGTGTAAGTTTTGGAATCGTGACCCTCGCCACATTTAACGCACCGGGAAACGGCCCCAGAAGAAATTGTTGTGATGCCTATCCTCTGGGAGAGGAAGCATTGCACAGAACCTGTGGGGTACCTGTAGGCTTCCACTCGTATTTCATTTAGCAAATATTGGTGAGCGCCATTGCTTAACGTGAGTCTTTTTTAAACGCTAGCTACACAAGGAAAGTGGGCAGAGGTCTCTTGCTAAAGTGTCCGTTCATTTGGGACTCTTTGAAGACCTTCATACTCCTGTTTTCAGGACGTTTCCTACCTTCGCTGCTTCGGTGGATTCATCCACCCCTCTAACTACTACCTTAAAAATTCCCATTTTGCGAGATGGAATACGTGGTGGGACACGCTCTTTCCCCAAGTTTCCTTTAAAAGTGTATATAGTTGTCGTAGGTGCGCTCATAGGTTCACTCCATCCTTCGCCTTGGATCCCATATCAAAAGGAGGATTGTTTTTGGACTTAAACTCCTTACCTATGTATGATAAACGATGTTGATCTGGGTAGATTGCAACCCAGATGCCCCTGCAGTGTTTGTGTTTGTAATGAGTCAGTCTTTGGTGATTGACGTCCTTTTGTGAAGCTCTGTGAGCTTCCGCGCTGGCTACGGCACCGGTAGTCTTTACTGGGTCCACGGTCTTGCGTTTCGCCTCGGTTGTAATCCCGGAGTCGGACTGGTTAATCTGCTTCTTCCTCTTCCTCCTTACGACAGGCCGATGTCTGGCATCATCTTAGACGCATTCAGCAGCAGAGCCCTCCGCCATAGTGTAATCAGTGCCTAGCTCTGATTGGGAGTAGGTACTGACAGGAGTGGCTGGTCTAGATGATCCCTCGGAGGTCCCGCCAAGTGCCGCTGCCGTAGACGTGGAAGATGCCCTCGGAGGTCCATAGACCATCAAGGAGGTGGACTTGCCCTGAGAGAAACTGGTTCCCAATGACTGCCCAGCCGCTCGGGGGCTTGCGTTGCGCCTCTCTAGTCGACATTACTAGGGAGGTGTGAAGATTGCAAGCAGTTCCGCTAGGTCGGCTTGTATATAGAAAGTGGAGTACTGGAGGTGCAGAGGTTGTCTACTATTAAATTAACTAATAGAACTAAATCAAAGTAAAATAATTGAACTGGGGCTAATTAGACAGCCATAATCTGATATAATCTCATACATTAAATTTAACCATACTTTTCTAGACTGAAAATGATTTTATAAGTAATATTTATAAGATTTTGAATACGCAAACTTTTTATTGATTAGCGCTTTGGTCGTTTTATGACAAATATTAGTTTGAACAAACTTTGACCCTTCCAAAGGATAAATAATAATACTACCAATATTTAAATAAAAAATATTAGCTCAAAGTTATCCTTTTTAGGAAAGATATAAAATTTGTATTACATAACCATTGAAAGAATGTAGCCGTCCCCGATCAGTTCTTTCCTGTCCAATAAATATGGTCAGATAATCCTACCAAGTGCTTAGTTCTTCCTTTAGTAAATACCCTCTCTCCTGGCGGCCTTGGAATCCTTCTTTAGGTCGTGATAAGCAATTCTGCTCCAGGTTGTCGCCAGTGCTTCGGCCTCAAGCCGTCCTTTGGCTGTTCAAGTTTAAATCACAGAAAATAATAAAATTTTATCATTTACTAACTTCGTACCGCCTAAAATTAAAGAGATGGCTTGTAAAATATAGCTCAATCTAATGTAGTATTTTATTAGGATAACAATAGCTGAAGATATAGTAGTCGCTCAAAAAAAGTGTGACATTAATAGTTCTTGTTTGAATGTTATTTAATGAAGTGCATTCGGATATAGATATGTTTGGTTTTTCTTTCCGGTGTGTACACAAATAAATTAAAAGATATGTCGGCTTGTGAGCAAGCCCCATACAGCTGTTAATGTGAGAAATATGTATTTTCAAAACTAAGTTCAAATAATTTTAATTTTTTGAGTGTTGCATAGCAACCAAAATTTGGAATGAATTCAATGAAATGTGTTACGATAAGATGATATAGAAAATCATATTTTATGCTGTATTCGTACTTGAAAAATTTATATGTTGTCTGTTTGGGAAGCTGTTTTGTTAAAATCCTAACACCGTTTTATAGGTTAATGTTTTTCTGCTAAAATTAATTGATTTTGGGGTCACGTGTCACCCCCCTAGGATACACACCTAACACCTACGTTTCTCAGAAACCTTCCCCGGAAAGGACTCAACAATATCCCACAGTTTCATGGTGATCGGATTAGTGGTTTAGTAATGCATAAGGCTCAGACATACATACATACGTACATACATACATTAATTTTTATATCAATTATAAGACCCCTGGTAGGACAAACTAGAAAGATTAAAAAAAATCATACTTCTTGAGAAAGGGATGTTTTTCTTTGATTTTTTTTTAAATGTAACTGAATTGGATAAAATGTAGTAAATTGTTATTTTGTTCAATATAGCTGTCAACCAGAATTATTTAAAATCGCATTAAAAAAATTTTGCCTTTTCTACTTGCACTTCCGATTAATAGATTCCGAATCAAATTTTTGCTGGCTTTGGTGGAATAATTAATGTTTATATACTACAGTTTCTCGAATGTAACATAATTCGATATATTAAACTTTTTTTACAGATTGGCGTTTCCAATTATGAAAATAATACAATAATTTGAACTGCTAGCTTATAAAACAACCAAACTGTGTTGCCAAATTCACTTCAATGTAATGTCTATAGTAAACAAACTAAAGAAGATTGAGTAAACAAATCATTATCGCTGTGATCTAGACTTTGGAATGCAAGGGAATCGGGCCGTCAGCTGCGTTTATTCGACCAGTGCGTTTATTTCAACTTTTCTTATTCGATTAGAGTTTTGTCTGAAGGTTTTTAAACTAAAAGTTTGTAGTCAAGTGTGATTAGTTTATATTTATTTGGGCAGCTAAAGGGTTCCCTTTATTATTTTCTATAAAGGCAGATACTTTACATTAACCACATAGGAAGAAATATGTAAATTTCCCAAGTAATTTTGTCTCGCTAAAATAGCACAAAGAAGACAGCTTGTAGTTTTGCCGAAACATATATAGAGTATATAGAGAATTTATATTCTGTTGTGGGATTTGTGTTTTTATATTATTTCTTATAAATAAATTATAACGATGTTATAAGAAAGATAATATATTTCTCAAACGAGATGTTATATCAACTTTATAATTCTACTGTTTATTAAACCCTTGAAGTATTTACCTTATGTATGTAAGCAAAAATAATTTTGTAGCCTGGTGTTGGCATTTGTAATTCATTGATTGTAATTCACAGACACACACAGACTCACAGTCACACAGACACACAGAGACATACAGGCATACCGTAACACAGACACACAGAGACATACAGGCACACAGTAACACAGTCACACACACAGCAAACCAGCTGACCTATTATTGGTAATATCATTCTTTTGGGATAAGGGAAAATTTAGTTTTTTCCCTGGGTACAGTTTTTTAAAGACGGAAAAGGAAAAAAGCCTCATATTATAGCAAACGTTTGCACTATGTAAAATTGTTACATTTGTTGTTAAATTGGTTACTTCTATATGGTAAATGTATGTGTAATGGTGAAGTAAAAATTAGCTATAATTGCTTTAAGCACGAAACTTTGGGAAATAGGTTTTTGGAAAACCTAGTGAGGCATAACATTCTTCATGTTACAAAATACATTTGATTTTGAAGGACCATTTTGTGTGAAAAGAACTATTTAACACTAGTGTAGGACATTTCTCAAAAGTTCTGTTTAAAAAAGTGTATAAAAATTAAGAAAAAGAAACGCAAACCTAAAACTATGTGTTTAGATATAATACAGAGAAGAACAATAGAGTGGGTTTTTATTGGAAATGTTTATGTTTGGAGTGTATGCTAGATGTATTTGTGCGTAATAGGATTATTTAGGAAACGAATTGAATATTGATGTCTTGCTTCTGTATAATTCGAGGCATTTTAAACGGAAAATTTGTAATAAAAAAAAAATCTAAGGTAAAACATTTACTACCAACATTCTAGATAAAATCTTATTAAAACAGACAAACGTTTATCTTTAAACGTACTTTAAGATACTAAACAGCAAAGTGATATTCACATAGTATAATATAAAGTTATAGATGGAAACAGTTAATGTTGTTATTGCATTTGCAGACTGATGGTGAGCCAATCAGAGGATGAGTTTAGAATGACCCCCTCGCATCGTGCACTGCGCAAAAATGAGTTGATGGGTTGCTTATGTTTGCTGTAATGTACGACTAGTTGAGAATTTGGTTGCATTGTGTTCTGATATTTAATGACTTTTAATGAAATAGAGGCAATACAGATGTTGATGAGGATGGCAATAATAAGATGAAACAAGCAAAGTTAAAATAATTCAAGAGTGCTGGTACAAAGTCTGGCAAAATGAAATCCATTTACGTCAGGCTTATGCTATTAGATGCTATTAGTAAATAGAAAATGATTTACCTACACGCCCAGATAAAATTACATTTCTTATAGCGGAAAACGTAGATTCCAGGAACAAGAAATGTTTTCATGAAAACAATAATGTAGCCTGAACGCATGCTACCAGGCAACCATACTTCAGTCATTGTTAATATGTTTGAAAGAAAATATTATGTAATATATTTACAGTAAAGAATTTTATATTATTTCCCGAAATAAATATTAAAATATTTGTCTAAAAGTCACAAACTAAATATTTTACCCTTATATTTCGTACTATTACTGTTTTTGCCTCCATAATATTTAATACACGCTGATACGGTTTTTGTAAACTGCACTTTTCCCAGCAAAAAACCAGTAACGCCATTACTTAAATTACGTGGCAAGGTTTAGATAAAGTTTAAAAAATTTGTTATTTCTAAATGTTCCAATTATTGTTACTTTGATATTCTCCACTGTGTTGTTAAAAATAGTGAAATTGTTTATAGTAAAACTATGCATTATGGAATTTCTAACCCATTGAAGTGTTTCTATGAACGAGTCGTTCTCCATGTATCTGTCGGAAATCCGCTTTCTTTAAAACTTGTTTTAAAATACTTTCTTATTAACTACAAGTTTTTTTCTCAGGAGGAACAATGCTAGGATGGAGGCGAATAGTAATGTAAAAACGTGTTTAATTCCGTTTGCAGAAACACTTTATAGAGATCGGTACAAATTTTACTTATTATTTATTCCAAGAGTTAAATATTTCTAAGCTTCACAACAAGGCACACACTAACTATCATGAAGGCCTTTTCCATGTTACTAACTATATGATCTTCACACATGCCATATTCGGTATCATAATGAATAATAATATAAAATTACTTGTATATTTTAAAGAACCAGCCAAAGATCCCGGCAGATAATTTGGGATGAACACTGCGAATAGGATAACACATCATCTTTCCCCGGGACTCCATTGGATGAGTTGATTAAGGTTTAAGCTATGTTGCTACCTGTCTATTTACTTTCATACAACTTTACATAGGTTTCTTCCTCTAAACAAGCGAGTCGAATCTGTGATCTGATACTTATAAACTCCTTTAGCGGAAGTGATTTTTAGGCTAAATTTCCCAGAGGTTTCAACCAACAAGCTTCAACTACTCTATCACTCAGAAATAACTATTGTTTCTTTTAAAATTCACTGGACTTTCTAATTAAACTAAAGTAAATGGTAGCATCTGTATTAATGGTGTCCAAACATTGCAGAAAATTTCAACACCTGACTAGAATTAGAAATTATAACGGCGCAACCTTCTGTAAAGAGATGGGTGCGCACGGATCTGAGAGATTGTGTTTCTCAGGAGAGTTAAGGGTTGTATCTTTGAGTGTTGCGAGTTTGCTGATTTTATTTGTATTATGTGCAACTGTTTAGTCTATGTAACTACATACTATTTAGCCTATAGTGTTGTTTGTGTTCTTTCTTGTAATAAACAAAAGTTTGTAATTGCGCATACTAGCAGAAATCTTTTCAAAAACAATTTCTTGTTCTGTAATTTATTGCATCAAATGCCGTTTTTTAAAAGGACTTTGAATTGCTTGTAATTTGAGAAATGGATTTCAGAACTAATATTTAATTCATTTTATTACTCATGTAATATTTTGTAATTACAGTTAAAGCAAAGTAATCTACTTAATTCTTAGAACAACCAATTCCTTACTTTCACGGCCTGTGCAAAGCTTTCTGTTGTTACCTAAACCGACTTTGCTTCGTCCGGCCACGGCCAAACAAATTCCTCTTTCCCAATTATAAAGGGTAATGTGACCAACAATGAATCAGCTGTTTTTTGTCGAGAGTTTTTTTAGTTTATGGCTATTTTTTCGACTTACAAATAATCGTAAATAACTGAACGTGTGTGAAATGTATGTTTGTTGTATTTTAACTTGATATTATGCAGAAATGTCAATATCTAAGTAAGTAAATTTTCTTTTTTGTTATTTGCCTAAATTGCTACATAAGTATTTCTATTTATAGTTGATGGAATTTAAAGTTAATATAGGTTCTAAAAAACTTAATGTAATTTTCTCGTATTCTCAACACGGTTTTATTTAGTAATGGCAAAAGCTATTAGGTATTAATGTAAACCTAAACTGCTAAACAGTATTACAGCTAACGTTATAATCTAAACGAATATTGAGATTTAGATTCGTGTGATTTTGCCTTTACTTGCAATAATTGTTTACAAATAGTTGGTTAGGCCTGTATTCTTACTGGCAACATCCTAGTAGAACTCTTCCCTTACGAATGCAATATTTAGGCCTTTACTTGCAATAATTGTTTACAAATAGTTGGTTAGGCATGTATTCTTACTAGCAACATCCTAGTAGAACTCTTCCCTTACGAATGCAATATTTAGGCCTTTACTTGCAATAATTGTTTACAAATAGTTTGTTAGGCCTGTATTCTTACTGCCAACATCCTAGTATAACTCTTCCCTTACGAATGCAATATTTAGGCCTTTACTTGCAATAATTGTTTACAAATAGTTGGTTAGGCCTGTATTCTTACTGGCAACATCCTAGTAGAACTCTTCCCTTACGAATGCAATATTTAGGCCTTTACTTGCAATAATTGTTTACAAATAGTTGGTTAGGCCTGTATTTTTACTGGCAACATCCTAGTAGAACTCTTCCCTTACGAATGCAATATTTAGGCCTTTAATTCTAATCCCATGTTTGGAATAACATGCGTGTTTTAGTAAGACCAAAGTAAGTAATTGAGTAGAACTGCTTTTCATAACCTTTTTGTTAGGCAGTGTTTTTTTTTAGAAGAAACTGTTGTTTTCTTAACAATATAAGTAGCCTACAAATTTCGTATTCACATGATTCTGTTTATTAATGACTCAAACTAAAATTAGACATTCATTGTATCCTAAACTGAGTTCTTACTTGGAAACAACTTGAAGCAGCTTTGGTGTGATTTTCAACTTAAGTAAGTAAAATATACTCTTAAGCAGAATATAATTCTGTATTGCCACAATATGACAATGTTTTGTTTTATCTGAGAAGGACTTATAGCTATAAACAATATTTTTCTCTTTTCTGTTACTGGGAAATATTTATACAGTAGCCTTGGTTCTGTAAGGAGGGGCTCAGTAAAGTGGTATTACAGTAATCCCTCCTTATCCGCGGGTTCGGCATCCGCGGGATTCGGTTATCCGCGAATTGAGCTGATACAAAATTTCAGTATGTAATTCTTAGGAGCGTAGTTATAAAGCAATTCGTGGTACCCATCCCCCTACCACCCCTACCCTCCAGCTTCTTTCCCATTCCACTCACTACCTTCGTCTGCTTTGCTTTTGTAGTCTGCGCGCGCATATTCCCGCCATCCGCCACACAACACGTCAGTCAGTTAGTATCACTCGCCAGAGACGTGTATGCGTTCAGCTCTTTGTGACAGTGTTCGAGTGTAAAAAGTAAAAGTGTGTTCGATGTGTCGTTGAGTATTCGAGTGTGAGTTTTGTTCTGTTTTCTTCGGTTGAGTGAATTAACATGTCTAAGATTGAGAAAAGAAAACGTGTTGTGTTGTCCTTAGTTGAAAAAATAAAAATTCTTGATGCACTGAAAGTTGACAAAGTTGCTCCAGTCGCAAAAAAATATGGATTGAATGAGTCCAGTGTTCGGGAAATTCGAAAAAACGAAAAGAAAATTAGAGACAGTGTGACAGAAGGTGGACTTCTCTGTGCAAAAACTGCTTCTGTTTCTCGAGACGTGAGAATTGAAAAAACTGAAAAGGCGTTGAGCATATGGATAGAGGATCAAACGAGGAAGAAAGTTCCTTTAAGCTCGCATATTATCAGAGAAAAGGCCAAGCATCTTCACAAGCATTTTGCTGAGTCATTGATGGAGAGCAGTGAATCTTCAGATCCGGTACAGTTTTTAGCCAGTAAGGGGTGGTTTGAAAGATTTAAGCATCGTTTTAGCCTTCATAATGTGAAACTCGTAGGCGAGGCAGCCTCTGCAGACCACACAGCTGCTGCAGAATTTCCTCCAAAGCTTCAAAATGTCTTGGAAGAGGAAGGTTACTGTCCGGAACAGGTGTTCAACGCTGATGAAACAGGCCTTTTTTGGAAAAGGATGCCTTCAAGAACATTTTTATCAAAATCTGAAAAAACAGCACCTGGCTTCAAGGCCGCCAAAGATCGACTAACCCTATTGTTTTGTGTCAATGCTAGTGGGTTTATGATTAAAAGCCTGCTTGTTTATAAGTCTCAAAACCCAAGGGCCCTGAAAGGTAAAGATAAAGATCACCTGCCTGTATTTTGGAGGTCTAACAAAAAAGCTTGGGTTACTGGGGAATTGTTTCGTGATTGGTTCACCAACTGTTTTATTCCTGAGGTGAAAGCTTATCTTGAGTCCAAAAACCTGCCTTTTAAAGTCTTACTGTTGCTTGACAATGCCCCTGGGCATCCTCAAATTGACCATCCAAACGTTAAACTCATGTTTCTTCCCGCCAACACCACATCAATCCTACAGCCTTTAGATCAAGGAGTAATCGCTGCTTTCAAGGCTTATTATGTGCGCAGAACATTTGAGCGTCTTTTGAAAGGAATGGATGATGCCCCTGATTCTACCGTTTCATTGATGTGGAAAACCTACAACATCGCAGATTGTTTGATTAACATAAAGGAATCCATCAATGAAGTGAAGCCATCAACTATTAACGCATGTTGGAGAAAATTGTGGCCTGAAGTCGTTGGAGATGTAGCAGGAAACATGGATGGAATTGGAGCACAAGTCGTGGATTCAATTTTAGAAATCGCTCACAACGTGGAGGGTGAGGGTTTCTCTCAAATCGACCACCAGGACGTTCAAGATATGATTCAAGGGAACAATCAAGAATTGACAGTGGAAGAGTTGGAGGAATTGATGATACCCCAAAATGAAGAAGCCAAACAGATCCTGATGATCCTAGAACGATGACAAGATTTTCTCCTAAATCCGTCGGTGAAATTCTCCGCATGGCAACACAGCTCTCAGACCACGTGTTGCAGACAGATCCTCTCATGGAAAGGGCTCTTCGTTTTAAAAGAAAACTCCAGAACCTGATGCTACCGTATGAAGAAGTCCAGAAGGAACTTGAAAAGGAGAAGAAACAAGCTCCAATAACGAAGTTTTTCAAGCCAGCCTAAATTCGGCTTACTGTACCGTACACGTTTACAAAGACTTAACTGTACATATGTAACATATGTAATTTTTTGTTTGTGTTTATTAAAAATTCGTAAATATTAGGCCTATTTTGTATAGTTATACATACATAATCTTCTAAAAAATTGATAAATAAATATAGTTCTGTACACTTAAAATACATTTGCCTTTGTAAATTTATTCTGGAAACCTAACCCTCATTTTACCATTCAAATAAGGTCCCGTTATCCGCGGTTTCGCGATCCGCGGCAACCCGCCGGAACCGAACTGCCGCGGATACGGAGGGATTACTGTATACTACTACTTGGTTGCCACAATTCATCTTTTCATATGTGAAAAATACTCTAGGCATTTGTTCGGCTCTAGACGTTGTGGGCCAATGGGCGATTCATTAATGCTGTTTAGTGCTGAGGATTTAATTGGAAAAGAATTATAGAGTTACTCAATTCTGCTTAGGGCTTTAAATATATTTTCTTGAAATTATTCTATTAACCCTAAACTGTTACTCGTTCATGTTAAATTGGGGCATTTATAAGTTTATTTATCTTACAGAAAAGTTTTGAAATCAACACTTATTAAAAACAAAGTGAAGCAATATGGAAAATAAACAACATTCTATAAATACACCTCTTAGTATGGAATTACATCCAATATATTACATAGATAGTTCAGCTCATGTAACATTATGTCACGGTTCACGGCGGCGCGGAGATATTGTTGAAGAATTGTTAGAGTTAGTTCGGTCTTTTCATATATAAACCTAAAATATTTATCTATATTTTGATGGCCTAAACTAAAATCTATTTTATAAAGCATTACTTTATTTTAATTTGTATTGACTATGCAACGTTGCGACTATCACCTTGATACGTTATCCATAATCCATAATTGTTAGGTTCGCGATATTATATTAAAGAGAAGTATGACCATTAGTATTTACAAATATGTGATTGATATGATAACATAAACTGTCAACGCTTCTACATCCATCCCAAAGAATTGGTATATCGGTGTCAACTATACCTAATCCTTAAATGACGAGAAGCAGTGTCTCTGTACTTCGGTCATGTATTTAAAGAATAAATAATACAGGCTACCACAAACGAATAACGCAGAAGTGAATCTTCGGTTGCATTTTGATAGTGCAATAATACGTCTTGTTTTTTAAGAATAGGATGGGCGTATGGACAGGTTTCCACAATCCTAACTTGCAATACTATAGTTCTATGTGGTTAATGTTGGAACATGCAATAGAAACCAATAGTATATTGTTACAATACCGCAGCATATCATACAAGTTGGCATTTAATATGGCCAACGTATGTGTACTACGTGTTAATTTCTATGTTTCCACTAAATAGATAAGTGAACAAACATAGGTAATCAGAGGCTGAAGTCGATCGATGATAGAAACAAATAATGTTTTTATCTTTATATAAATATTTCTTTCTATATTGGGAGAAAATGGTCATAGTCAAAAGTCATAGGAAGAAAATTTGATTATTTTCCTTTACTTGAGAGAAAACTACATTATATAGGAAAAAACTGTTGGTGTTATTTTATACATACAGCGTATTATAAATACAATCTTTACAAATCTTTCGGACGGTTATTCAATACCCACTGCCCTTAGTGATTCACGTTGAACCTTCAAAACAGTCAAAACATTTTGTATCTTCTTTTGCACTAACAGTAAGATCGACATCGCTAGTTTTTACCAGTAATCTAGCGAGTTTAGTACTAATCTAGTATATACAGTATAACAGTGCTTTTTTATCGCGAGTTTTTTAACTGTTTCTTCATTTTTATTTGTAGCTATTTCAAAAAAACCGAAAATAATTAATAACAAATGAAAACCAGGAGTAAGATTTAATACAATAATTAGAGATGTTTGAAATTGACTTAAATCTGGTTTGAAAAATCCCCAGGTTCATCACCCGGCCTTGTAGAAAGTAACATCCTTGTATTGACACGATGAAAGTTAAGGTGTTTTACCTGTGATCCTTGTGGAAAAGATATGCTGTAGGAATTAAATAAATTCGTATGACTACAATGAAAATATGAATGTACTTAAACTAGAGGATATGGAAATGGGCAAAAATTGTATCTGTAAGAGAAGATGATGGTAGGGCTTCATATGATGGGTAAATATAATAAATATACTATATCAATTACCGAACCCCTTTAGAGCCCTGCTGTCCAGCTCCACTGCACTATACATACATCAGGAGGCACTGTGTGATTGATTTTTACTCGAAAGGTATGTGTACTACGTTAATTTCTTTGTTTCCACTAAAGAGATAAGTAAACAAACATAGGTAATCAGAGGCTGAAGGCGATCGATGATAGAAACAAATAATGTTTCAACTTTGGGAGAAAACGGTCATAGTCAAAAGTCATAGGAAGAAAATTTGACTATTTTCCTTCACTTGAGAGAAAAGCACATTATATTGGACAAAACTTTTGGTGTTACTCGTATTTTAATATAAATACAACCTTTAAAAATATTTTGGAGGGTTATTCAATACCCACTGCTGCCCTTTGTGATTTACGTTTACCTACGAATCGAAAGAAAGAGATGAATATGCTTAAATGCAGGTAGCTATATCTGCGTCATACTCAATGAGAATACTTCATGGTGATCATCGCCCGAATATTATATTGTAGACGCACTTATATCAAAATCGAGCTATGGGGCCCATAAAATGCGGAGATCAGGTGGATTCCTTCATCTTGGAGAGGCTTGGACTTACGTTTATTTATAACACTTTGAATGACATGGTATCACAAACAATAGTATACCTTACGTTCAATCTAAAGCTACCGGTTACTAACTATAAAAGATTGTGTTAATTGATAAAAAAAAGTTAATAAAACAAATACACAAATAAAAAAATTGAAAACAGTCAAAACCTTTTGTATCTTCTTTTGCACTTACAATAAGATCGACATCGACACGTCCTCATTTTTATTTGTTGCTACTTCAACAAAATGGAAAATAGTTAATAAAAAATGAAAACCAAGAGAAATATTTAATACAATAATAAGAGAAGATGTTTGAAATCGACTTAAATCCGTTTTGAGAAATTCCCAGGTTCTTCACCCGGCCTTGTAGAACGGAACATCCTTGTATTAACACAACGAAAGTTAAGATTTTTTACTTGTAACCGTTGTGGAAAAGATATGCTGTAGGAATTAAATAAATTCTTACAACGACTACAATGAAAATATAATGAATGTACCTAATTAAGAGGGTAAGGGAAAATGGCAAAAATTGTATCCGTAAAAGCAGATGGAGCTTAATATGATGGGCAAAATATAATATATATAATAAATATACTATATCGATTACTGAACCCCTTTAAATCCATGCTGTTCAGCTCCACGGCACTATACATACATTAGGAGGCACTGTGTGATTGATTTTTACTCGAAAGGTATGGAAGCAAAGGCATTTTAAACACTGCGTTTACCTTAGCCTATTTGTCCTTTCAACTCCTGTCTAATTTACTTCAAAGATTCACGTCTAAGATACATCGATATGAATTATAACAGTTCACTCTAAAACTCACTACACACTAGTTGACTAGTTTATTGAAATATATAGACTAGTTTCGAAGACGATGTCGCCTCCTCAGTAAATGGCCTTCATCAAACTACATCATTATAAATTAACGATAGGCAAATTATTTGTATCGTGCAAATATAAAACAAAAAAGATGAAACATTTAAAACTCAAACAATAAAGACATCCTAACCTTCAGAACACTAAACTCCTTACTCAGGTGTGGTATCTATTTTACATTAATATTTCTCGTTTTACCAATATATTAACTGTTGATAGGTTTGAAAGAGTTTTAAAACATATTTTAACAAACTAGAGCTATAAAGTATTTGTTTATAAAATAAGTTTATTACAAAATTATAAATAAAAACGGAAAATCAATTTAAGGATTATTATATAATTATTAAAATTTAAACATTACTTGAAACATTTTAATTAGCCTCATTGATGACTGAGACATCTCTAAACTAGTTTATTATCCAAGTCAACCAAGCATCATGAGTGTTGTAGCTAATCACTTGTTTACCCTAGGATGGTCCGACGTAAAGAAATGCTGATTGTCCAGCCAATGCTTGGTCATCGCTGAGTATTCAGGTTTGTAGTTTTTAAAGTGCTTCTCCCTGCTTCTTGTCTTAATACTCATACGGGTTTGGCCAATATATACTCCATCGCACATATCACACTGTAAATTCCCGATTTCTCAAAGGCGGATGTCTTGGACTTATTCTTTATGAGCAGGTTTAAGAGCAATGGTAAAGAGACAAAGAAATTTCTTCCACTGGATTGGACCCTTTATGTCGACGATGTATTTGGAACTTAATGGATTCTTTCCCTTGATAAATTTATTACAGAGGTACACATGCGAAATAGTATTGACGGTATATTGATGATACAAAAAATACTAACTTAAAATAGATAATTCTCGTGAGTAAGGAGTTTGGTGTTCTGTAGGTTAGGATATCTTTATTGTTTGAGTTTTAAATGTATTGATTTGTTTGTTTTATAGTTATCCTATTAAATTTTTATTTGGAAAGATAGTTTGGAATTGTTTGTATATTTATAAAATAAGCGTAGAATAAGCCTCGTGAAGAAAAAAATAGATTAGGTTAGGCTCGATCATGTTATATGTTTAAGTGGACCAAGTAAAGCCTTTTCATATTTAGAGTGAGTAAGTTAGGGATAGCTTTTGTATTATTGTTGCCCCGATTATCTACCTGAAACGTTTTTATACTTATCTAAACAAAGAATATGGGAAAAGTTACAAAATTCTATTTATTGAAAATGCCAATAGCATTCGTTTTTTTATTTTAATTACTTTGAAATTGCTAATCTAATCTTCAAAAATTTTAAAAATATCTTAAATAGATTAAGCAGTGGTATGAATAAGATTACTAAACAGTACCTCTTTACCGTCGTCGGTTGTGATAATTATCTTATTGGATCTTATTTTCTAATCTAAAAATTTTTCTCGTTTTGACCTTTCTTTCTCTAAAGAAATTAACTAAATTTTATATAGTAGCGGCTCAACACGAATATAGATGCAAATAATATTTGAATTTTGATATCACTATTTTGACAATGGGAGAGAATGGTCATGGTCGAAAGTAACAGGAGATATAAATGACTATTTCTCTTTATTTATTGTAAGAAGAAAAGTACATTATTTTACTTAAGACAAAGCTGCTGATACGATATTATTTGAGGCTCAATATTTTCAAGATTTTGGAGGTTTTGAAGGGCAAACCCTACTGCATTGAGTGATTTGCTATTAAGACACAAATGTAAGCGATTTAAAGAGATAAAAAACGGTTGGATGAAAAAAAACAGTGAGAACTTGTACTCGCGATTTGATCGGTGATTAACAACAATTTCTAGCCGCTATCACTTACAAAAACACTTCTTTGGCAGGTGATCACCGTCCGTAGATAGTTTTGCAGATGTACATTAATATATACGTGATAACACATGATATGCAGAAACTGTTGTGTCTCGTCCGCTCTTTATCTTGGAGCTACTATGGCCAACCTTTGTTTACACATGTCTATCTGATACGGTCACATAAACTGTCGACACTCGGACATTCTCTCTTCTCAAAAGCTATTTCTAACTGTGAATTAGAAAATGTTTATTAGTTATAATTATATCTAAAATTTCCCGTTTTATCATTTTTACAAACCGTAAATTTCTTCTTACAATTATCTGTGGAATATATATTTACGCATTATTATTTCTATTGAAATTCTATTCTTCCTATCAATTACGTCTTGTGAGAAAGCCAAAACTCTTTTTTAAATATCAAAAGAACGAAATTGTGTAGCCCGTGTACAATGAATAATTATCTTGCAATCCTAAAGTCTAGTTTACTTCAAACATTAGCAAATAAAAGCAGATAAAAGACATACACTAGACTTCCAAATTAGTCATTTATTTCCTCAATGACAAATTCATCATCATCAGTGAGTTTTGCTAGTACAAACTCTAACTTAC
>JBAIZL010000004.1:261753763-262261263 GCA_036971475.1 Prosapia bicincta | reverse complement strand
AGAACCGCAAAGACAAATAGCTACCGGTGGTCTATTTTCATATTATAAAAATAATAAGCAGTTACCTGTACAAAAAAATAAATACCTTTGCAGATAAGAGAGCAAGAACCTGGACACATAGAAGAATCAAATACGTGTGCAGACAGAAGAAGCAAGAATCTGGACATATAGAAGAAGCAAAGACCTGGACGGATAGGAAAATAAAGGACCCGGACAGGTATACGAGGCAATGCTTGGGCAGATAGAAAAAACAAGGATTTGGACAGGTAGACGAGGTAGGGCTTGGGCAGATAGAAGAAACAACGATCTGGACAGATAGAAGAAGCTAGGACATGGATAGGTAGACGAGGCAAGGCTTGGACAGATTGAAGAAGCAATGACCCAGAGAGATTGATGAGGTAAGGCTTGGACAGATAGAAGAAGCAAGAACCTGGACAAATAGAAGAAGCAAATACCTGGACTGGTATACGGAGTAACGTCCCGGACAGATAGAAGAAACAAATATCTGGACAGATAAAAGAACCAAAGACTTCGGCACGTAGAGGAACCAAGACTTGGACAGACGGAAGAAGCAAGGACATGAACAGATAAGAGAAGTAAGGACCTGGACGGATAGAAGAAGCAAGTACCTGGACAGATAGAAGAAGCAGGGATATGGACACATAGGAGAAGCCTTGCCAGATAGGAGGAGGTCCTTGACCTGGACAGATAGAAGAAGCAAACACATGGACACATAGAAGAAGCAAAGACCTGGACAGATAGAATATGCAAGTACCAGGACAAATAGAAGAAGCGAGTAGTTGGACAGATAGAAGAAGTAAGGACTTGGACAGATATGAGAAGCACGGACTTGTGCAGATAGAAGAAGCAAGTACATGGATACATAGAAGAAGTAAGGATATGGACAGATAGGAGAAGACACTAATAAAGAGGCCTATCACAAAACCAGAATAAATATATGTTATAAAACGGTCCTAAAACGATGCTAAGCCAACATGCTATCATACATATTCGTATATACCGTGTTAAGCCAGCATACGTGATAGTCCACATAATGTATTAAACAAATATGCGTGTAAACCTGCATACATGCCAAGCCGACTTACACGAATCCCTAAATGTGCCTACTATGTCGGTAAACCACCGGCCAAAGCCTATATGATCTAGGCCTGACACACATTTACACCTCGTCTATCGGGTAGAACCTGACAACTGTATAATACGGGAAGTACTATATGGTATAGCTAACAACGCATAACCTATCACGCCCAAGACGGTCAACAAATATTACAATATAATTAACAAAAGTTACGCAACCTATATACATACAGTGCTAAGCCAACATTCAGGCATATATACTTTGTTAAAACAGCATGCAATATACTCTAAATAGCCATATATACGTTGTTAAACCAATATGCAGGTTAACCTATACACCCTGTATTAGGCCGATACCCCACACAGGCGTATATACTATGTTAGGCCCACATAATGCGTTAAACAAACATGTGTGTAAGCCAGCATACATATTATGCTAAGCCGACAAGGGCCTACAAATTATAACACATTATATCCAACGCATAGTTTAGCTAAAGGGCTATCACACACTATCCTACAAGTTGCCCACAAATTACCACATAATACCTGATCAATAACACATAGTATCCGATGCATAACCTGACCAAGGGTTAACATATAGTATCCAGAGGCCTCGCTAATGATTAACACATTGTATCCATAAGGCCTACTATGTCGGTAAACCACAGGCCCAAGCTTATATGATCTGAGCTAGTTTCACCCCGTCTATCGGGTAGAACCTGACAACTGTATAATATGGGAAGTACTATATGGTATAGCTAACAATGCATAACCTATCACGCCCATGACGGTCAGCAAATACTACAATATAATTAAAAAAAAGTCATGCAGCCTATATACATACAATACTAACCAATATAGGCATATATACTATGTTAAACAAGCATGCAATATACTCTAAATAGCCATATATACGCTGTTAAACAAATATGCGTGTAAACCTACATAAATACTATGGTAAGCCAACATGCATGCTATCATACTGTGTTAAGCCTAAATACATAATAGAATACATAATGTGTTAAACATATATGTGTGTAAGCCAGCATAGATATTATGCTAAGAAGACATGGGCCTACAAAGTATAACACATTATATCCAGTGTATAGTTTAACTAATTGATATCACACACTATCCCACAAGTTGCCCACATAATACCTGATACATAGCCCGGTTAACCATTATACATAGTATACGATGCAAATCACGACTAGGGCTAACACAATATATCCAAACCATAGCCTGACGATGGGTTAACATATAGTATCCGATGAGAAGTATGAATACATAATATCCGCTGCATAGCTCGGCTAAAGTTCGTCATATAGCACCCGAAGTATAGCTTGACAAACACATAGCATCTCATGAGCGGCGTGATATAAGGTAACACATAGTATCCGATACACAACCTAGTTAACTCGCATAAATACCATGTATGATATATCAGCCCGTGTAACAGAGTTAGGGGTGGTTTTGGATGATGCAGGCGGTCAATGTGACCTTGATCGTAGCCTTGGGGGAGGGTTCAACCACGTCTAGAGGGGTAGTTTTTAGAAAAAATTATTTTCAACCCACTAACCTAAGCTGGCCAGAGTGCTTCTAACCTAACCTACTGTTGGGTGTGGGATAAAGATGAGGATCATCACGCCTTCTGCCGTGTACAGAGATATTGTGATGGGTTAGTTAGTGACCCCTCAGTTAGCCTGTGTGATAGGCTAGGCACTGGTAGAGCTATTTACTTAGCTAATGTGACGAGTTATGTGTTGGTAGCTGTGATAAGTAATGCATTGGTAGCCGTCCATACCTTGCTGTTGTCGTAGTTCATGCAGTGGTAGGTTTTCCTTACGGAGCTATTGTCTTAGCACTGATATAGATCTTACGTAAGTATTATCTTGGTCATTGATCGATAACTGTTTTTACGTAGCTATTGTGATGTTGGTAGCTGTCTTTACGAGGCTAGTGTGATGGTTCATTATTTAGTAGCAGTCAATAACGAGTTAGCCTATGCATCTTTAATTGTCTTTACATAGCTATTATGATAGGGTATGTATTGGCTGTTGTCTTTTCGTAGCTATTTTAATGGGGTAGGCATTGTTAGATGCCTTTACGCAGTTATTGTCTTTACATAGCTATTATGATAGGGTATGTATTGGTTGTTATCTTTTCGTAGCTATTTTAAAGGGGTAGGCATTGTTAGCTGCCTTTACGCAGTAATTGTGTGACAGGTTATGCATAGCTGTTTTTACATAAGTCTTGTGATAGGTTATACAATATTAGCCGGCTGTACGTAGCTTTTATGGTAGGGTGAGCATCGGTAGCTCTTTTTAACGTAACTATTGTGGCTGTCTTTACGAAGATATCGCTTAAGGTCTTAAATTGATAAAAGGGCGTTACGTAACCATTGTCTTAGATTAGGAGTCGGTAACAGTTTTGACATACCTATTGTGGTAGAGTATAAATTGGTAGCTGTTTTACAGAGATGGTGTCTAAAGTCTCGGTTTGATGGAGAACATACCTGGACAATATGTGTAATGGCCTTGACGGTTTCTGCATAGCTATTTTGGTACGCGTTGATAGCTATAATTATGTCTAGGGCTTAAAGCTTTTGCCGGTGCCTTCACTAACCATAACCCATTTGACTTCGGTGTAGATGTTGGTTGATTAGCGTAAGTTTTTCATTTTGATTAGCTGAAACGCTGATCTGGGCATAGCCGCCATAGCCTATTTGGACTTGGTGTCAATGCTGTTCGTTTGAACTTCGCGTATGTTGGTTGGTTAAACGACGCGTATGACAGTAGTTTAGTTGAAACGTCGGTTATTTGATTTAGCCTACACAGACCATAGCCCTTTTGAAGTCGGTATCAACATTGCCACCATCTTGTTGTCCACCTGGATGACGTCATATTCGATCCTAGGTTGTGTATCGGATACTATGTGTTACCTTATATCACGCCGCTCATGAGATGCTATGTGTTTGTCAAGCTATACTTCGGGTGCTATATGACGAACTTTAGCCGAGCTATGCAGCGGATATTATGTATTCATACTTCTCATCGGATACTATATGTTAACCCATCGTCAGGCTATGGTTTGGATATATTGTGTTAGCCCTAGTCGTGATTTGCATCGTATACTATGTATAATGGTTAACCGGGCTATGTATCAGGTATTATGTGGGCAACTTGTGGGATAGTGTGTGATATCAATTAGTTAAACTATACACTGGATATAATGTGTTATACTTTGTAGGCCCATGTCTTCTTAGCATAATATCTATGCTGGCTTACACACATATATGTTTAACACATTATGTATTCTATTATGTATTTAGGCTTAACACAGTATGATAGCATGCATGTTGGCTTACCATAGTATTTATGTAGGTTTACACGCATATTTGTTTAACAGCGTATATATGGCTATTTAGAGTATATTGCATGCTTGTTTAACATAGTATATATGCCTATATTGGTTAGTATTGTATGTATATAGGCTGCATGACTTTTTTTTAATTATATTGTAGTATTTGCTGACCGTCATGGGCGTGATAGGTTATGCATTGTTAGCTATACCATATAGTACTTCCCATATTATACAGTTGTCAGGTTCTACCCGATAGACGGGGTGAAACTAGCTCAGATCATATAAGCTTGGGCCTGTGGTTTACCGACATAGTAGGCCTTATGGATACAATGTGTTAATCATTAGCGAGGCCTCTGGATACTATATGTTAACCCTTGGTCAGGTTATGCATCGGATACTATGTGTTATTGATCAGGTATTATGTGGTAATTTGTGGGCAACTTGTAGGATAGTGTGTGATAGCCCTTTAGCTAAACTATGCGTTGGATATAATGTGTTATAATTTGTAGGCCCTTGTCGGCTTAGCATAATATGTATGCTGGCTTACACACATGTTTGTTTAACGCATTATGTGGGCCTAACATAGTATATACGCCTGTGTGGGGTATCGGCCTAATACAGGGTGTATAGGTTAACCTGCATATTGGTTTAACAACGTATATATGGCTATTTAGAGTATATTGCATGCTGTTTTAACAAAGTATATATGCCTGAATGTTGGCTTAGCACTGTATGTATATAGGTTGCGTAACTTTTGTTAATTATATTGTAATATTTGTTGACCGTCTTGGGCGTGATAGGTTATGCGTTGTTAGCTATACCATATAGTACTTCCCGTATTATACAGTTGTCAGGTTCTACCCGATAGACGAGGTGTAAATGTGTGTCAGGCCTAGATCATATAGGCTTTGGCCGGTGGTTTACCGACATAGTAGGCACATTTAGGGATTCGTGTAAGTCGGCTTGGCATGTATGCAGGTTTACACGCATATTTGTTTAATACATTATGTGGACTATCACGTATGCTGGCTTAACACGGTATATACGAATATGTATGATAGCATGTTGGCTTAGCATCGTTTTAGGACCGTTTTATAACATATATTTATTCTGGTTTTGTGATAGGCCTCTTTATTAGTGTCTTCTCCTATCTGTCCATATCCTTACTTCTTCTATGTATCCATGTACTTGCTTCTTCTATCTGCACAAGTCCGTGCTTCTCATATCTGTCCAAGTCCTTACTTCTTCTATCTGTCCAACTACTCGCTTCTTCTATTTGTCCTGGTACTTGCATATTCTATCTGTCCAGGTCTTTGCTTCTTCTATGTGTCCATGTGTTTGCTTCTTCTATCTGTCCAGGTCAAGGACCTCCTCCTATCTGGCAAGGCTTCTCCTATGTGTCCATATCCCTGCTTCTTCTATCTGTCCAGGTACTTGCTTCTTCTATCCGTCCAGGTCCTTACTTCTCTTATCTGTTCATGTCCTTGCTTCTTCCGTCTGTCCAAGTCTTGGTTCCTCTACGTGCCGAAGTCTTTGGTTCTTTTATCTGTCCAGATATTTGTTTCTTCTATCTGTCCGGGACGTTACTCCGTATACCAGTCCAGGTATTTGCTTCTTCTATTTGTCCAGGTTCTTGCTTCTTCTATCTGTCCAAGCCTTACCTCATCAATCTCTCTGGGTCATTGCTTCTTCAATCTGTCCAAGCCTTGCCTCGTCTACCTATCCATGTCCTAGCTTCTTCTATCTGTCCAGATCGTTGTTTCTTCTATCTGCCCAAGCCCTACCTCGTCTACCTGTCCAAATCCTTGTTTTTTCTATCTGCCCAAGCATTGCCTCGTATACCTGTCCGGGTCCTTTATTTTCCTATCCGTCCAGGTCTTTGCTTCTTCTATATGTCCAGATTCTTGCTTCTTCTGTCTGCACACGTATTTGATTCTTCTATGTGTCCAGGTTCTTGCTCTCTTATCTGCAAAGGTATTTATTTTTTTGTACAGGTAACTGCTTATTATTTTTATAATATGAAAATAGACCACCGGTAGCTATTTGTCTTTGCGGTTCTAGGGATTTGCGTTATCTCTGCATGCCTGCACATGTAGGTCAAACGTATTCACTCAAGCGATAAGGCTTTGTTACACTGTTTATTTTTTTACCTTTGGAGGTGGGCCCTACTAGATACCTCTGTTGCTATACCTGGTATGTTTTTAGATATTTTGTTTTTAAGGCGCTGGCCCGTCAGGGTTCGAGTGAGCGGCCTACGAGGCATTTAACATTCAACTTGTATCCCTCATTACCCTGGGTTATACCGTTCATTTTAGGGTGGGCCTACCGCCTGGGATCGTTCGAGCGTTGATATTTCATATATTAAACAGTTATATCTTAAGATAACCCCTCGCCGGTAGCTACCTCCGGGGGAGGATGTCCCGGGGGTTGTTGCGTCATATGCCTGATTTGGTTTTTTTCCATTAATTACCTCTAGAAGTAGTCAAATACACCTCATAGTCTATGATCATGGTCATTCAGAGCCGCCTTCATTCATGATGGACCTGCACGCTGTTGATATTACCCTATGGGTTGGTTGGGTTGAATCCAATAACTACCTCTAGACGTAGTCATCCCCTAGTCTATGATCAAGGTCTTTCAGAGCCGCCTTCATTCATTCAGACCCGCCTTCATGGACCTGCATGCTTTTGATATTACCCTATGGGTTGGTTGGGTTGGATCCAATAACCACCACTAGACGTAGTCATTTAGGCCCCTGGTCCATGCTCAAGGTCATTCAGAGTCGTCTTTAATCATTTAGGTAAGTGGGCCGGATTTTATTTTTTCGAAAAACTACCCTTAGGTGAAACTACCCCTTCCGTCGCGATAATACACTCTAGGCCCGCCCTATCAGTCAAGACACGTTTTTCCAAAATTTTTTCGAAAACTACCCCCCACCCCCAATCCACCCCCGGAGCATCCCCCGGGTATGGTCCTATACGTGGCCGAGATCACCCCCTACACGTAGGTTAGGTTAGGTTTGATCAAATTTGGCTAGCTTAGGTTAGTGGGTTGGAATTAAATTTTTTCGAAAAACTACCCCCCACCCCTCTGGACGTGGACAAACCACCCCTGAGGCTACGATCAGGTAGGCGTCAACCCCCTACGTCATCCGAAACTACCCCTATAGTCCTAGGTTACGTAGCGGCCGAGTTAGGGGTGGTTGTGCTATTCTAAGGGCAGTACTACTAATACTAATAATAAATTAATAAATATAATGAATAATAATAATATTAATATGCATGAAAAAACGGTGTATATAAATTAGAATGTGATTATTGTAATAAAGTTTATATAGATACAAACTAAGGAAAAACTTAAAAGTAGATATAAAGACCATTTTAATGCATATAAAATGCCAGAAATTTATAAATCTAATTTCGCTGGTCATTGTATTAATAATAATCACATATTTCCTAATATAGATAATATGATACTTGTAAAAGAAATTAACAAAGGCCTGAGAATGAATATTTATGAAGCTTTAGAAATACATAAATATAATACTAATAATGAGTTGATAAATGAACAAATACAAGTGAAATCAAAATATGATAGTATATTCAGTGTTTTTAATGTTAGGGCAGCAAAATAAAAAAATAAAAATTTTTTAACAACATTGTAATTGATTGAGCATATCTATTTATTTGATCTAATTTGCACATATGTTAATTTTAATTGTTTAATATTCCTGATGATGTTTGTACTGTTAGCCAACGAAAAGCTTTGAATTGTAAATTCAATTATAATTCTTGTATTTGTATTTTGACTTAGTTCTTTATATATATATATATATATATATATATATATATATATATATATATATATATATATATAGAGAGAGAGAGAGAGAGAGAGAGAGAGAGAGAGAGAGAGAGAGGGGGGATTTTAAAAACAAGATGTTTCGTATAAATATGATGTACTAAATACTTCTATCTCATAAAGAAAAACTACTTGTGTCTGTGAAATATAAGTAAGTGCTAATATATTGCAATTAATGCTATATATTGGACATATATATGTAAGTGCTAGTACAGGTAAGTTGTTAAAGTATTCACACGTATTTTAGTACAAACTAGTATCTCACGTGAAGATGGAACCAACAATTATATATATGTATTAAGTATGGACATACGTTTTATTTTAATATTGGTAATGATTACAGATATTTTCAATACAAGAAAAATGTAGATTTTTATATTTGTCAATGCTTTTTACAAATAAAATATGTATTAGCTACTTCAGGAAAAACAATAATATAACACAATTTACATATGTATATATAAATAGTACATATATTACAATGTACTGTGTATGAAATACGGGTCTGTCGTACATATACCTCATAATCACATCTTTTTAATTTTTTTTTAAAAAACATTTTCTATTTAGCATTACTCTATGGTTATCAAAGGGATAACGACTGGTAAATTTACACTTTACACTCCCAGATATTCCAGATTATTTTAAACCTTTTGTTTCGCGTAAAACATGGAACCCAGAAGGTTTTTTATACAAATTATTATCAAAGGATATTGAAGGAAGAGAACAGAAAAACGTAAGAATAAATGATTATAAGAAAAGCAAAAATAATGGAAAATCGTTGAGTTTATTAACAAATAAAGGTTTTGGTATAAATACAATTTCTCAAACATGTGCCGAATCGAGGAACACTATCTAAAGTTTAGTTCTATAGTCGAAAAAATATAACATTATTTTGCGGTAAAAAAAAAGTATTTATTCGTGTCTGGAATCGAAACAGGAACGCTTTTATTTCTTGGATAATTGTGGCAATAATTACAAAAAGTACGGTTTTTTTATAAATTAAACAAAAGAATCTTACAAAACGACTGAGCTTTGTAGTGCGGAAAAATGTGGAAAATTTTTAACCTAACGGAATCATCCTTACACAGGCGCTATGCTTAGGAACAGATGTATCGCACTTTTTCCTTACATGCCCGCCAATTACAGGAAGACAATGAGTGTTAACAAAGACCTAATATTATGTTCTTCAAAAAATCCGTTTCTAAGCAACAATTATAAATTTAAGTTTTGTTTTTAGTAGTTCGTTGAATCACTAACAGACTGCGTTTCCGTATAATATCGAGAGAAATGTGTGCTTGTGTATGGAATATGTAATTCCATACATATTAGGTATTAGTATTGAAATACCTAATATGTAACATATCAATAGACATGAATATAGTTTATGTTTTACATAAGTAACCAGAGATTAAAACTGAAAGTACAACATAAAATCGGATTGAAATTTATTAAAAAAATTGTCGGATCCAAGACGTACAAATAGGATTTTTAATGTAAGATAGTTACAATGCAAATAGTTAGGAGTTATTACTTTTACAAAACAAAGAATGCAAAACAGTTACAGAGATACTCACGCGGACAGGAGTAAGTTGGGTAGACAAATACTCCTAAATGATCTATCCTCCATTCCCATACACCAGGATATTCCTTTGTTTATTACTAGATGTATAGTTTTATTATAACGTTTTAACGTATTATTACATTTGCTTTAACGGATTTCCAGTTACACCCAAGTAAACTTGTACCATGATCTTATTACAGATACGCCTATCTCTAAGGCTTGTATATCCTGATGTTTGCATCAGTTTATCCCTGCTCTTGTCCCCCACTTCAGCTATCTTATAATTTCAAGGTCGTTTGTATCAGTTTAATGTAAATTTTTGAAAACGTATTTTGCGTTCGTATGTTCAATGTCCCCATTTAATCTCTCTGGTCCATCGTCTCATAATTCCACATGATAAGCTAGGATTACTTTTCATGATGTCATGTAATAAGCAAGGTTTACGTTTCATAATGCCTTTTGATAAGCTCAGATAACGTTTGATAATGGCATGTGATAAGCTCTGATTCCGTCTCATAATCCCACGTGATAAGCTAGGATTACTTTTCGTAATGCAATGCAATAAGCTCGGATTACTTTTCATAATGCAATGTGATAAGCTAGGATTACCTCTCATAATATCATGTGATAAAATTGGATTCCGTCTCATAATTCCACATTATAAGGTAGAATTACTTTTCATAATGTTATGTAATAAGCTAGGTTTATTTTCATAATGCCGTTTGATAAGCTCAAATAACGTTTCATAATGCCATGTGATAAGCTAAGAAAACTTTTCATAATGCAATGTGATAAGCTAGGATTACTTTTAATAATTCCACATGATAACCTAGGATTACTTTTCATAATGCAATGTGATAACCTAGGATTACTTTTCATAATGCAATGTAATAAGCTAGGATTACTTTTCATAATGTCATGCAATAAGCTCGTATTACTTTTCGTAATGGCATGTGATAAGCTGGGATTACTTTTCATAATGCAATGTAATAGGCTCGGATTTTTTTCTGTTTACGACTTCAAGTTAGTGGTAGCCTACTTAACTGTATTAGTATTCACCGTATATTTCCCCTTTATCCTTTAGAATGACCAGTGGCTAAGTAGCAGTGGCTTATAAAACTTCCTTAGTACTCACTCCACACATATATCCAATGTTACACCTCCTACTATACAGTGTAACTCCGTAAGGTCCTTATACACCTCTTTAGGGATCCATTTTGGCTCAAGTAAGCCCTGTTTATCCTTTAGAATGACCAGTGGCTAAGTAGCAGTGGCTTATAAAACTTCCTTAGTCCTCACTCCACACATATATCCAATGTTACACCTCCTACTATACAGTGTAACTCCGTAAGGTCCTTATACACCTCTTTAGGGATCCATTTTGGCTCAAGTAAGCCCTGTTTATCCTTTAGAATGACCAGTGGCTAAGTAGCAATGGCTTATAAAACTTCCTTAGTACTCACTCCACACATATATCCAATGTTACACCTCCTACTATACAGTGTAACTCCGTAAGGTCCTTATACACCTCTTTAGGGATCCATTTTGGCTCAAGTAAGCCCTGTTTATCCTTTAGAATGACCAGTGGCTAAGTAGCAGTGGCTTATAAAACTTCCTTAGTCCTCACTCCACACATATATCCAAAATTACACCTCCTACTAGACAGTGTAACTCCGTAAGGTCCTTATACACCTCCTTAGGGATCTATTTTGGCTAAAGTAAGCCCTGTTTATCCTTCAGAATTAGCAAAGAGTGGAATCCATTTTCAACATTCAAAAAGAGCTAAGAGTATCGCTAGTCTACATAGTTTCTTCAGTACTAACTATCCACTATCATCTGTTATACCCCTTTCCACACGCCATTGTATTGATGATGAACACGCCACACAATTTTAATGAAATGTATGCATTTATAAAAGAAATATAAGTAAAAGTTAGGAAAATTTTGGAAACTTGAAATTAAATCAACACGACAGCGGAAAAGAATAAGAGTACAAAAGTATCGCGAAACGAATGTTTGCAGTTCAATGTGGCAACAGCGCCACAATGGACAAATCTTCATTTTGGATAAAACACCTAAAAGTTAATCACAAGCAGATCAATGAATATACTTGCCATTATCAAGCATCTACTTTTGCGAAAAAAAGAATATAAAGGAACAAATTTGATGATGCTGATGACTTGCGTTGTGCCTTTACTAAAATAAAACTTCAAATAGGTATGCCGATGAAAAAAATGCAAGGTCATCCATCTCACTAGATTCCATCACAGATTTTCCTCTTATCAGTTAAAATTTAACTTGTGAATTAAAACTTGAAAAGTTATATCATGTTTATATATGTGTGTGTGTGTGTGTGTGTGTGTGTGTGTGTGTGTGTGTGTGTGTGTGTGTGTGTGTGTGTGTGTGTGTGTGTGTGTGCGTGTTTCTGTGTGTGTGTGTGTGTGTTTCTGTGTGTGTGTGTGTGTTTGTGTGTGTGTGTGTGTGTGTGTGTGTGTGTGTGTGTGTGTGTGTGTGTGTGTGTGTGTGTATGTGTGTGTTATACTTTCTTATAATCGTGACTTGTTTTCTTAATTTACCTTTTAGTTCATTATTTACAGCGGATATTTTATTGTTAAAGTCAACATTCTCTTAAGTGAGTTCCTCATGAACTTCTGCCCATTTATTATGTGTTTCTTTAATATTATTTTTAGATTCTTGGAGCCGACTTTTAAGTTCAGTTACTTAGTTGGTTAAACGGATCCCTAGATTTTTACTCATTTCTTCATTAGCTTTTCTTACTTTAGTGTCTAATTCTTCATGAGTTATAGATACTGTTTCGTTTTATCTGTGCTATATTGTAAATTTTCAAAACTTTTATTCAATTGTTCAAAGATAGCGGTTTCTCTATATTCCGCCCTAATTTTATTTCCTTATCTTCTGCTCTATCTTTATTTATTTGTTCAAAATCTTTATTTGTTTGTTCGATTAGGTTCATTAATAATTTTTTAATGTCTAAGCCTAAATCTAATGTTCCCATGTTTTATTCACTTGTCGCTGTTGGGTTCTGAACCATAGTTTCTCTGGTTTCAGTCTCCTGCCCCTGAAATCTCGCGATTTTTCGCTGCTAGTATCTGTAAACAAGTCTGGTGTTTCAATTACTTGCCGTAATTGTCCTAGATCACTAATGTTCCCACTATTAAGTCTTTAGCCACGTTATAAAATTCCACTATCAGCTTGTAATATAACTAGAAAAATCCGGGTTGAAAGTAACAAAGCGAATTTCGACAAGGCGCTCTAGGATATGCAATTATATACTTAAAAAGTTTAATAATCTTTTCTATTTGGAATTCAATGTTTAAATCTCTATTAAATTAGTAATATTCTAAGTAGTATAAATTTAAAAAGTATATAAACTTTATTAATTACAAAAGTCTTACAACGACAATGCCCTGTACTAATTCTTATCATAATTACTTCCATGACAGAACGATTATCCGGTATCAGTATTGTTTACCTTAAGAACCTTTTGTTAACTCCACGATTTAACTCAATTAGTCGCATTTGTTTTGCAATACTCAATGGCTAGGTAATAAAACCAACATGTATCCGAGCAAAAACGAGACTAATTGGGGAACAATCAGATCTTTATAATACACCAAGGGAGTTCGCATCAGTCTCATATAAGTCGGCTACGCGCTTGTACCTAGTTCGGTGTCACCTTCCAATGGCCAAAAGAATCCGTACACAGCTTTATCCATCAGAAAGGTAAGTTGATTAATTTCAAATATTGAAATGTATAAATATCAAGTGTAATCTTAGAACATTTGTGTTTAAACTTTCAAATAATTAATTCATGTAACGATTTAGAACTTAGATATTTTCCTTAGTTTTACAATTTCGCAGTTGAAAACTTTATATTTTGTGGGGTTTCGGGCCCTGTCTCGTCTTGTAAATCCCAACACTAATTTCAAAAGCCAAGTTCTGCTGCTCGTAAACCATTTTATTCTTAGATGTAATAATTCGATTGCTATAATACTATAAAGCAGGGAAATGGCCTTGTTTATTTGTTTAATTATTTATTGCATTCAAAGTTTAAGTTTAAACCTTTAATGGCAATAGGCAACTTTAAAATTATACCTAAGGAACTAACTAGGTGACACGTCGTCCGGCGCTGTGATATCAGAAGAAAGGAATGGCAAGCAAAATACAATTTTGCCATTATTATTGAAAATCGATTTATGTACATTTAGGAAATATTTGTGTCGTTTTAATTCGAGTTTTTATTTGTTGTAGTGTTTTTCTATAATTACATTCCCCGATACGATTTTTGAATTTTACGAAAAACTGAATTCATGAATTCTAACCATGCACTTATGTATATGCACAGTGGTACAATATATTACACTAAAAATATTATATTTTTATTATTTTGTTATATTAAGTTATTGTAATAATATAAGTAAGACTATTACAATATTATTACTACAATATTATTTATAATACTATAATATAATATATAATATTATTATATATAATTATTATAATATTATAAATAATATATAATATTTTTATTGTAATATATTGTACCACTGTTTTATTGATATTGTAAATTATAATGACTTCACGGGCAACTGAGCAAAACCATTTTAGAAAGTTAAGTTTAAAATTAACATCAGTTGCAAGTGGATATTAGTTTTTTGAAAAATGTCAACATGTTGAAGTTTTCCTTAAATTAATAAATGGTATCCGTATTAAGCATAATAATTCACGTACCAAGAGAGTTATCGATTTTATGAAACTCAAATAGTTAAAATTATAAATTACATGTCTGTGTAGTAGATTAGCTAATTTAGAATTTAAAATAATGTATACCTTAAACTTGCGAACTTGCAATACACTTCAGACTTGGGTATTGATTGGAATAATTTTTGTAAGTCGTCTGAAGATGATGACATGTTCATCGAAATATACATAATGGTTTAATCTTAGGTAACTTGTATTATCAGTTTTTAGGGGTTGTTTTCAATATTTTTATTATTATGTAGTTATGTATACTGAAAAACAACTATAGACACTCCGTAATATATATGAAAAACTCGGCACTAAATAAATTTCAATCAATATTTTTACCATTCAAGTGGTTAAATAAAAACCGAATTCGTATCTTTCTCAAAACAATTTACCTAAATTATATTGGCTATCTATTAAATTCAAATATACGTTAACACCCAAAGTAAAATTAATTTTTAAATATAAAACGATTTAGTAAAATTTATTTTATAAATTAATACACGAGTACTTATTAACTTCAAAATAATGAAGTTTATAATGCAATAGCATTATAATGTACTGTAAATAAAATAATATATTCTACTGTAATATATCTTCCTGTAATAAGAATAACGTATAGTATAAGCAAAAATCCA
Organism: Prosapia bicincta; assembly: GCA_036971475.1. NCBI lineage: Eukaryota > Metazoa > Arthropoda > Insecta > Hemiptera > Cercopidae > Prosapia > Prosapia bicincta. The sequence continues at coordinate 262,245,972 of JBAIZL010000004.1, read as the reverse complement.
AGTCTCAGATGTACGTCATAGCAAGATTATCTCCTAAGAGTTGAACTATTAGCTACTGCTAGGTATTAGCTAAAGCGAATGTTTATTAGTTGCATCTATATTGCATCTATATTCATAATTCTTAGATTTCAAATGTCAGGAAGAAAGAGGAGCTCCATAACGTAGATGACTATACAATATATTTGCAATAATATTTTAAATAACAAACCCAATACCCACAAAATAACTTTATTTAATCACTTTATGTACATTTCGGTTACCAGGTAACCTTCTTCAGAAGTACTGAACAAAATTAATTTAATTTACAACGTAACATATATAGCAAAAAAATATTAAGGTTATAAATTTATTCTTATTTTGTCTTAAGCATTGTCACTTAAATCAGCTGTTTTATAATTCAATCAATCAAAGAATATAAAATTGAATTAGGAATAGGCCCTTTCTCACAATTCATTAAATTATTATGTCTATATTTATACATATATATAAATACTTTCAAAAATATTTAATAAACTTATGTTGTTAACATTTTTCATTAACTTAATATTATTGACATCTAGACAATGGTTTGTGTCTATTATATGTTCTGCTACACTAGATTTTTCTGGCCAGAGGTACTTAATATGGGAAATAAGTTCTTTAAATCACTAGACGATATTTCTCCTAGACTGACGTATATAAAATTGATCACAATCTTCACAATTAATTAGATATATACAATATTTTTCCAACATAAGAATTTTATCTTTCGGAATCCCTAACAAACTTCCTAAATTATTTGAACTTTTATACGCAATTGTAATATTAAACTTGTTAAAAATACTGTTCAATCCTCTTGTAATATTTGTGTCATACGGTAAACGAATGTATCGCATAAATAGAAGGAAATAGAAGATTGCTCGATATTTACCAAATCTGAGTTAAAATGCTTTTGTTTGAATCTTCCCTGGCAAAAATATCTCAAATTCTATTTAGTTTGTTAGTAAGTGGCGATTTCAATTAAAACATGATTGAAAGCAAGTATGACTAAACGCCAAATGGGTTTCTCTAAGTAACGTATAACTATCTAGTGTTACTCGCCACGCGTTGCTGCATCCGACATCTTGATTTCATAATGGAAAGTATTTTCCAGTAAGAAAAGCAAATCTAACGTCTAAATAACAACGATTATTGCATTTTGTCATTTAAATTGAACTGTCTATGCCTACTATGTGGTGATTCATTTAGGTTTATTTTGAAACCCATTTTCTATATCTTTACTTTGTTTTGCAAATTAAAATACTTTACTAATATATATATATATATATATATATATATATATATATATATATATATATATATATCAATGTATTAGATTTATAATATAATAGCTATTAAGGGTAATATCTCACAACAGTCGTTTTTGCTCTCGCTATTGATATCTGGTTATCCCTTCTTCAGTATGTTACAGTTACTGTTTGAAGATTTTGTATCTAACATAGCTATAACTTACTTGAAAATGGATAAAACATTCATGCTCAACGATTATTGGATTTTGTTTTTTAAAATGAAGAGTCTGGGTCTACTATGTGCTGATTATTTTAAGTTAATTTTGAAACACATTTTCTATATCATTACTTCATTTTGCAAATTAAAATACTTTACTAAAATATATATATATATATATATATGTGTGTGTGTGTGTGTGTGTGTGTGTGTGTGTGTGTGTGTGTGTGTGTGTGTGTGTGTGTGTGTGTGTGTGTGTGTGTGTGTGTGTGTGTGTGTGTGTGTTTGTGTGTGTGTGTGTGTGTGTGTGTGTGTGTGTCAATGTATTAGATTTATAATATAATAGCTATTAAGTGTAATATCGCACAGCAGCTGTTTTTCTTCTCGCTACTGATATCTGGTTATCCATTCTTGGTTAAGTTACAGTTACTGTTTGAAGATTTTGTATCAAACATAGCTGTAACTTACTTGAGATTGGATAAAACAATCATGCTCAACGATTATTGCATTTTGTCGTTTAAAATGAAGAGTCTGGGCCTACTATGTGCTGATTAATTTAATTTAATTTTGAAACACATTTTCTATATGATTACTTCATTTTGCAAATTAAAATACTTTACTAATATATATATATATATATATATATATATATATATATATCAATGTATTAGATTTATAATATAATAGCTATTAAGGGTAATATCTAACAACAGCTGATTTTGTTCTCGCTACTGGTATCTGGTTATCCCTTCTTCAGTAAGTTGCAGTTACTGTTTGTAAATTTAGTATAAAACATAGGTGTAACTTACTTGAGAATGGATAAAACAATCATCCTCAAGGATTATTGGATTTTGTCATATAAAATGAACAGTCTGCCTACTAAATGCTGATTAAATTAAGTTTATTTTGAAATACATTTTCTATAACTTTACTTCGTTTTACAAATTAAAATACTTTACTAATATATATATATATATATATATATATATATATATATATATATATATTTATCGATGTATTAGATTTAAAGTATAATAGCTATTAAGGATAATATCTCACTGCAGCTATTTCTGTTCTCACTACTGATATCTGGTTATCCCTTCTTCAGTAAATTACAGTTAATGTTTGTAGATTTTGTATCAAACATATCTGTAACTTACATGAGAATGGATAAAACAATCATGCTCAACAGTTATTGGATTTTGTCATTTAAATTTAAGATTTTCTATATCTTTACTTCGTTTTACAAATTAAAATACTTTACTAATATATATGTATATATATATATATATATATATATATATATATATATATATATATATATATATATATCGATGTATTAGATTTAAAGTATAATAGCTATTAAGGATAATATCTCACAGCAGCTATTTTTGTTCTCGCTACTGATATCTGGTTATCCCTTCTGCAGTATGTTACAGTTAATGTTTGTAGATTTTGTATCAAACATAGCTGTAACTTACATGAGAATGGATAAAACTATCATGCTCAACGGTTATTGGACTTTGTCATTTAAAATGAAGAGTCTATTATGTGCTGATTCATTTAAGTTAATTTTGAAACACATTTTCTATATCTTTGCTTCGTTTTGCAAATTAAAATCACTAAAATATACATATATCAATGTATTATATATATATATATAATATAATAGCTATTAATGGGAAATATCTCACAACAGCAGTTTTTGTTCTCGCTACTGATATCTGGTTATCCCTTCTTGTATGTTACTGTTACTGTTTGTAAATTTAATATCAAACATAGCTGTATTTTGACATATATGTTTTGAAACACATTTTCTATATCTTTACTTCGTTTTACAAATTACAATACTTTACTAATATATATATATATATATATATATATATATATATATATATATATATATATATATATATATATATTTATATTTATATATATTGTAACATTTATAGACGCGGCAAGCTGGCCTGAGTAACCGGGCGGGTCCACAGGTGGCGGATAGTGGGACGGCCTATAGAAATGAAGGTTACCTGTGAATAAGGATTCCGGAAGGTTTCTGAATATGCAGGCCTGGACCAAGGCTATGGTTCAAAGGTGAGGAATTATCCCTCCTCGTCAGTCAACCGGTTGGGGGCGGTAGAAATAACTGCTCTGACTGGGGAGACTGGGGTAGTTAGGAAATAATTCCTCACAATGCTACTCTCACCTCCCAGGTGAACCAAGGGCAATGCGACAGTGAAGTATGGGCGGGAAACTACTCTAACGACACAGTTGTAAAAAAGAGAGTAAAGCAGGCTGTTCGCTTCATGAGCAACAGTTAATAATGTCCTGAACTTGGGGTGTGCTTCAAGGACAGTGACTCTGCTCTCGGGCTCTGCTCTGGTCGACCGTTATTTCCCCCATACTCGTGGGACGTTAATGGACCAAGTAAGTAAAAGAATTGATTTCAAGACGGGAGTGGGAGCCAATGAGACGGCAAACCGTGAGTCTGTAGCAGATGTGTCAACGGCAACCACCTCTGGGGGTGCGGGGGCAGAACAATGATCAAGATCCTCCAAGTGAACCTACAGCATAGCAGGGTGGAGAGTGCTGTCGTGTGTAGGATGCTGGACAGGGGAGAGGTGGACTTGGTTCTCATCCAGGAGCCATTGATTCCTGGAGGACGAATATGGCGACATCTGGAGGTAAGTTGTTGTACGATAAGGACTCCGGTGTTCCCAGGACGTGTATCATGGTTAGGAGGGGGTTGAGTGCTTTTGTACTAACGGACTTCTGCTGCAGGGACTTAATAGCAGTGACGGTGGAGCTGCGGGCAGATGGGAGGTTGTAGAGGCCGAACCTTGCCACGGCATATCTCCCCTTTGACTACGCGGGGGCTCTACCATCACAACAGCTGAGGAGGCTGGTCGAGCACTGCGGGGCTGTGGATGAGGAACTGCTGGTGGGGATGGATGCTAACTCCCATCACACTTCGTGGGGATGTACAGGTACCTACAATAGAGGTGAGAAACTTTTATCTTATCTTAGCTCTAAGAATCTACTAGTCTTAAATCAGGGGGAAGAGCCGACGTTTGTCACTCGGGCCAGACAGGAGGTCCTGGACATTACGGTGGCATCGAACCAGACGGCTAGGTATGTACTAAACAGGCATGTGTCGGATGAACCATCTTCTTCTGACCACAGACATATTAGGTATGATATCTCTCTAAATCCAGCCATGCTTCGGCCAACTAGGGATCCAAGAAGAACAGACTGGGACTCCTACAGGAGGGATCTGGGAGTTCGGATTGAGGAGGCTGGATTGGAGTATGGTAGGAGGAGAAAGCTAGAAGACTCTGCCGCATTGGTTGGCGAGGCTATAGTAGAATCCTTTACTGATAGCTGCCCCCTTAGTGAGGGGAGAAAAGTAGGGGATCCGTCATGGTGGAACAAAAAGCTAGCCAAACTTCGGAAGACCACCAGGAGACTCTTTAATAGAGCAAAAAAGAACGGGGAGTGGGACCAGTATAGGTAAACACTAACCGAATACAACAGGGCAATTAGAGAAGCACGCAGGAAGTCCTGGAAGGAGTTTTGTCAAGAGATTGACAAAACTCGGGAAGGGGCACGACTGCATAAAGTGCTCTCTAAGGACCCAGTTAACCCGGTGGGGATGCTAAGAACCCCACTTGGAAATATAACAAAAACTGCAGGGGAAACTGTGGAAGAATTATTCAGAACACATTTCCCTTCCAGTATTCTGAGGAAACTTGGGGGAGCAGACACTGAACCAGTTGCCAAACTCTCCACAAGACGTGGTAAGACGGAGGACTGGGAAGTGGCAAGGAGGATAGTAACTCCAGAAAGGGTAAGATGGGCTATTGGCACATTTAAACCCTACAAATCTCCAGGTCCAGATGGGATCTATCCTGTGCTGCTGCAGCAGGGAATGGATTTTCTGGTACTGGTACTTACTAAATTATTCAGGCTAAGCATTGCTTTAGGGCATGTGCCGGCAGCCTGGAAAGCTAGTAAGGTGGTCTTTATACCTAAGCCCACCGGTAACCAATCGGAAGGGAAAGGATACAGACCTATTACACTCATGTCCTTTGTTCTTAAGGGACTTGAAAAACTGGTTGATTGGCATATTGGGGGGGGGGGTGCTTTGGCCATAAAACCACTGCATTGGAACCAGTATGCTTATCAACCGGGGAAATCCTGCGAGGGAGCTCTCCATCAAGTGGTTGGTAGGATTGAGCAAATGATCGCTAAGAAAGGTTGTGCCATAGGTGCCTTCCTCGACATTGAAAGGGCTTTCAATAACCCCTCAGTGGAGACGATGGTAAGTGGTGCAAGACGTCATGGAGTGGATGCGACCACTTGTGGTTGGATAAGTTCCATGTTAACAAACAGAAGCATTTCGGTGGAGGTGGCAGGGGAGGTCAGAAGGGCGGAGACAAGTCTGGGCTGTGCACAGGGGGGGGGGGGTTCTCTCTCCTCTTTTGTGGTGCTTAGTGGTTGACAACCTTATTGAACTCCTGAATGAACAGGGGTACTTCTGCCTGGGATATGCGGACGACATAGTTGTTTTGAACCTGGGTAGATTCCCTGATACAGTCCTTGAGGTAATCAGAAATCCTCTACGACTGATTGAAGAGTGGTGTAAAAAGGAGAACCTTAGGGTAAATCCGAAAAAGACTGCTCTTATTAAATTCACCAGACAGCGAAAAGATCTGACTACCAGGATGCCCCGCTTGTTTGGTGAATACCTTGAGTTTGTGGGGGAGGTGAAGTACCTGGGAGTTACTCTGGACAGGAAACTCACCTGGAACCCACATCTTGAGAGGACAGTTAACAGGGCCAAAAGGGCACTGATGACAGTGAGAAGAATAGTGGGTTAGAAATGGGGACTGAAGCCATCAATGATGCACTGGATGTATCTGAGGGTGATAAGACCTATGATTACCTATGGTGCTCTGGTGTGGTGGACAAAGGCCAACCAGGCACAGGCAAGAGCTTAACTGAGCTCTATCCAGAGATTGGCTTGTCTGTGCACACTGGGAGCGATGTCAACTACACCAGGTGCAGCAATGGAAGTGAAGTTTAACCTCCCCCCCCCCCCCTTGAGCTTGTCCATAGGGGAGAGGCGAGGCTGGCGGCATGGAGATTGCGCAATTCGAGCAACTGGGCTAACCTCCCAGATGTCTCGGGACATATGAGTATCGAGTGCGTGGTCAATGAACCCGTCTTGGAAATGGGCAGCGACCACATTACTCGAACGTTTGCACCTGACCAGGCCCACCATACTATGATGGAATGGTCAGGGACATTAACATCGGCAGCTCAGATCTGGTACACAGATGGCTCCAGGATGGACTTCGGCACTGGAGCGGGGGTGTATTGTAAAAACCCAAGGGTAGAACTAGTTTTTCCTTGGGGAGGCATACCTCTATCTTTCAGGCCGAAGTATATGCTACAAATGCCTGTCTGGGAGAGATAGCGAGAAGGGGAACGCACGTGACCCGGATTGCTATTTTCTCCGAAAGTCAGGCAGCAATTAAGGCACTAAACGGACATCTGGTCACCTCGGCCATAGTCAGGGAGTGCCTAATTTACCTACAAGCTCTGGCAAGGCACAATCAAATCAAGATAGGTTGGGTGCCAGGGCATAGGGGAATACTTGGAAATGAAACCACAGATGCGCTGGCCAGGGAGGTGTCTTCGACTCCCCTGATTGGACCGGAGCCTGCGGTAGGTATTTCCAAATCCATGGTCAAGATGACAGTGCGAAGGTGGATGGCTGAAAGACACTGTGAGCACTGGATCAGGGCCGAAGGGATGAGACACAGTAAGCTAACCCTTAGGAAACCTTCCTTGGGGCTGCAGAAGAGTCTCATCTATTTGTCTAGGCAGGAATTGAGGATAGCCACAGGTCTACTCACGGGACACTGTGGACTAAGGAAACAGTTGCATAAAATGGGTATCTACAAAGATGAACCAGTGTGCAGATTATGCGGGCAGAAACTGGAGACTGCCACACACATTATTTACAGATGTGAAGTACTTGCTGAGAGGCGCTTCAACCTCTTTGGTGATGGAACGGCTTTGGTGGATGCTGAAGGTAAAACTCTAGTCAGGAAACTCCTAAACCTGGTAAGAGGGAAGGGGTTATTTGACTATATCAGGGAGGTAAGTACAATATACCTTAAGGTAGCAGTGCTTCGGGCAATTCAAACCCGCTCCCAAGTTATAAAAAAAAAAAAAAAAAAAAAAAAAAAAAAAAAAAAAAAAAAAAACATTTATAGAATGGGCTATATAATGTTGTTTAAGTATTGGAAGAATAAATTAGAAATAACTCACACAAATTGTAAGATCGGTGAAATTCATTAAGAGATTTGTTGTTCCCAGGTGAAAGCCTGGAAAAGGTTTTAACATATAAAAAAGATTCTGAACTGGAACGAATGCATTAGTATATTTGTGGGATCAAATAACCTAACAAATAAAATTAGAACAAGATAATCTAATAATAATAAAATTTTAAAAAAATGTAAACTTTGTTAACATAGGACATAAGTAATTACTTGAAAGAAAAGGTAAAACAAAATTGTAGACAATGAAGGGAGATAGGGGTTATGTTGCATTAACCTATGCCAAACACACACATTTCGGAATTATTACAAAAGTAAAAAGCAAAGACACTGCACACACAAATAATAGTTATTAAATAAACACTAAAAGGTTTGTTGAGGATAGGATAGGTGAAACAGTATGTTGACCAAATTAAAACGGTTGAAAACAATTTCGTTAGTTGATCAGATTTAAAGCCAAGATAGTAGGTCAGTGTTACAGTCGACTCTAGTGGGAAAAAAGGAACGTAATTACATGAAAGCAAACGTTTATGGATAATTAATATGAAGTTTGGAGAAGGAATCGGCGCCATGTTTTAAACATTTTAAAAATAAAAACGACGCGGGAGTCTGGCGTGGGCAGCCGAACGAAGCGAAACCATTCTTAGAAGCCAAAATCCCGTTTGAAGCATCTCATCAAAATTATACGAATTTGTGAGGAAACTTGGCCAAAATAAAACGAAAAAAAGGTAATTTAAAACTTATAATAAAGTATTATTATAATTAAAGTAACCAAAAAGAATTTAATTGTGTGTGGAACATAAAATTTAAAGAGAACTGAATCCTATATGAACAACCAGCAAAACTCCGAAAATTTATAAGTACATAGCGCTATAAAAATAAATCTTTAGTGAACTTTTAAAATTATAAGAAAATCTAAAATTGTAAATTATTAGAATATCTTGAAATAATAGATTAGTTTAGTAGTACGAAAGCTAGTCCAGTTCAAACAGGTTAGGGACCTTTTTCTTATTCCAAATTTAGGATTTTACATCAGGAAGCTAATTATTAAAACTATTTTCTAAAATTAATCTTATTTATTAAAATTTATTTAATTAACCAAAGAGTTAGAAGATATAGCCCATGCATAAAACCCCAAGATATTAAAAGATCTTAGAAAATAGCCTAGGTTATAAAATCTTGTATCTAAAATATTAAGAATTGAGTTTAGTCTGTTGTGTTAAAAGTTGTTAAGTGTTTTTGTTCTGTTTATTGTTAAAATTTAAAAAATTGTTAAATTCAAAAGAATTTAAATTATTCCTGAGTTTTTGTTTTAAATTTAATAGAAAATAAATAAATAATTCATTCAATAATAATAACCCTTTTATAAAAAAAAAATATATATATTATATATATCGATGTTTTAGATTTAAAGTATAATAGCTATTAAGGGTAATATCTCACAGCAGCTGTTTCTGTTCTCATTACTGATATCTGGTTATCCCTTCTTCAGTAAGTTACAGTTACTGTTTGTAGATTTTGTATCAAACATAGCTGTCTTACATGAGAATGGATAAAACAATCATGCTCAACCGTCATTGGGTTTTGTCATTTAAAATGAAGAGTCTATTATGTCCTGATTCATTTAAGTTTATTTTGAAACACATTTTCTATATCTTTACATCGTTTTGCAAATTAAAATACTTTACTAAAATATATATATATATATATATATATATATATATATATATATATATATCAATGTATTAGATTTATAATATAATAGCTATTAAGGGTAGTATCTCAACGCAGCTCTTTTTGTTCTCGCTACTGATAATTTGTTATCCCTTCTTCAGTAAGCTACAGTTACTGTTTGTAAATTTAGTATCAAACATAGCTGTAACCCTCCTCAGAATAGATAAAACAGTCATTCTCAACGATTATTGGATTTTGTCATTTAAAATGAACCGTCTTTGCCTACTATGTGCTGATTCATTTAAGTTTATTTTGAAACACATTTTCTATATCTTTACTTCGTTTTGCAAATTAAAACACTTTACTAATATATATATATATATATATATATATATATATATATATATATATATATATATATATATATATATATAGGCTATATATATATTGTTAAGTACAGGTTTAGTTGAGTTCTAGAATTTGTAATTTTGCCGCGACCCCTAACAGCTGCTATGAATGTTTTGTTCCACACGCGTGGTCTATGCGTTTGACCCAGATTTCTAGGCTAGTTTCCTTGTTGCGCAATTAGTTCAGGTTGTTTCCTCGTAGCCAGTACCGCATTGAATCACATTGAGAGCGTAGTTGCACCGCGATGTAAAACCGCCGTACGCCGTAACAATGACCGCAGTTTATCTATAATTAACTATAATTCATCGTATAACAAGTGCGTAATCGCCGTAATTAAGTTCAACCGCGAGCGGGCTTAAACCAAGTGCATTAAAACAGTCTCCTCAGTTACAGGCTCTCCTGTTTTCTATTCAAGTGCTTTAGCCGATTACATCGGGTTTAAACCGCGTTATAATATTACACCGCTTACTGATTATGTTCAGTTATTGTCTTAGATGCGTTCTAACTATAAATTACCTGCGTCAAACTTTAACAAGTCATTTTAATCGCATTCTAAGTTTGATTGCCATTGTGTTAGGTTAACCGCGTGGTATTTCATTGCACCGCAGACAATTAACTCTTTAACCTCGTGTGTGAACTATCAAGTGTGAATTAAAGATTTTCTATTGTGACTATTGGAAGTGCTTTTAACTTTCAATTAATTTTAAATGAGTTCTAGTTTTATGCCTTTCTTCGCAAGCTACGGTTCATCACTTCAGGACTTAACCCAGGCCTGGGACAACCGCCGCATCAACTCTTCAACTACCCTGTATAGCTTGGAATGGTAAGTGGCGTAGACTTAACTTCACTCATAAAATTGAACTATTTCTTTTAATTAACGTTGAGTGTTTCATTTAAATTCAGTGTCGTTTTTATTAATAAAGCAGACCCCATACTGCTCCAACAAAGCGTGGGTGGTCTTCCGGACTTTTTAGTGCAGCCTCGTATGATTTGAACTACCCTATTGATTTCTAATATTTCACATAATTGTCTTTCTTTAGTTTTGCTACCAAAATTATACATGGTCCCACCGGCCGGATTGTACCGCCTAAACCTAGACTACAGTTCAGTGCAAACTTTCTTAGTAACTTTTCTAAACAAAATTATACATGGTCAACACGGGCCAAATAATTTGAATCACATAAGCTATAGGTTACAGTTCATCTTCAAAATTTCCTTAATAAGTCTTGTAAAAATGGCAATAATACAGATTATTATTTGTCAAAGTTAAACAACATCATTGAGGACCTGGAACAGGTCATTAACATAATTGCTGGAAATGATATCCCAACAGGTCTCATTAGTGAAATCCGACGCATCCAAGGCAACTTTATTGACACGTACGAATACATGGAAAAAAACTTTTGAGCATGAAGTCGCTGAAACCTCAGAAAAGGCTTTTCAATTGAAAGCCAAATTTCAACTTTTGTACTTACCCATCCTGGTTAAATGTCCAGGCATTATAAAATCTGAAGAAAAGGAAATTTCACCGGTTAACCTCACTAATAATTGCATCAGTCTGCCAAGCCAACAAGTACCCACTTTCTCAGGCAATAACAATGAATGGACAGACTTTATCACTATGTTTGACTCCATGATCCACTCTAATGGTAATCTTACCGCAGTACACAAATGTCAGTACTTAAAATCAACTTTACAAGGCGATGCCTTAGCAATCATTACCGGCTTAACAATTTCAGACAATAATTATGCAATAGCTTACAACGCTCTAAGAAACCGCTATGCAAACCCACGCAGGCTAGCCGATCATTACTTAAAACAGATTCGAGAGTTCAAATCAATGAAAACCGCTTCGCAATCAGAACTCAACCGCTTTCTAACTGCACACTCTAACGCAGTATGTGCCATGAAGGCCATTAACCTACCGGACTTGGCAGATTTTCTGTTGTTTCAACTGGCAGTTAATAATTTAGATTCGAAAACTCGTCTTAATTTTGAAACCAGGCTAGGCACCAACACTATGCCTACTTACCGCAGTTTAAATGATTTCGTAACCGAGCAAGAGAGGGCAATGGAATTGCTCAACCAACCTTCGACTTCAACCGCAGCTAGCACAAGCCAACAACCCCAACGGTCGGTCTCCTCTGTCAACGAACCTGACTTCAGATTGGGAAATTTATTCACAAAGAATTTTTATAAAGAATACAATACAAATTTAGAAAAAATGAGAAAAGATACAATATATTTGAATACATAGAATAGCTTATTTTAACAGGGAGGCTGATTCAGCTTCCTTCCGTCGTCGCCTTCGCCATGCCCGCTGCTTGTTGCGCCACCGGCGTTTAGCCCTGAGCTCCTTTTCCACATCGTCCCTCATCAGGTCTTCATAGAGTTGGATGTGGTATTCTGCGAATCCTTTGTCCTGGATGCAGACTCCCGGAGCTAGGACGAGCTCAGTGATTTCATTAAACGATGTAGTGAGCTCGTCGTCCGGGATCAGCTCAGTACACGTGTCGTTGGCTTCTTCGGAGTCCCAGAAGAAGTACTTCCTCTTCAACTCCTCGTCTTCAACTCCATGTTTCTTGCGTGTGGTGCGACATAAGTTACCAAAGTGTGCGCTGTACGTGCCCGAAGATGGCCGCTGGGACACAACTCCGCAGTATATATTTATTTTCAAATCTATGAAAACACTATTTATTCTAGTAAACAAGTTTGAATTATCTGTTTTGCTATAAGTTAAAAAATTTAATATGCAATGTTTGTTATAATACAAACATAATGTTATTTGATTTCAAAGATTTAATAATTTATTTCAGTTTAATGTTTTTATTATCAAGATGTGTAAGAATATTTTGATTATTTAAGCGAGATTGTGGTTGGTCTCAAGATTAGGCTTACTAACTCATGAATTGATACATTTTTATTACATTGTGTAATATAACAAATGTATTAGGTATAATAATATTATCATTATTTTATTTTTTAGAAATCAGGTGAATCCCTGTCTTTTAAGAGCTACACGCTATAACTAGGAAATATAATTAATTCAAGTAAATAAGATTGAAGAATAGCTATTACGTTAAACATTGGTTTTAGTTACAATTAGGGCACTAACTATGATTACATATAGTTACATATGGATCACAAACTGCAGGAAGGAATCATGTCAAATTTTGAAAATTTTAATGTGATAAAAAACTTTGCACGCCTTTATATTTGGGGCACTCACTAAAGGCTGCTATTTGTTAAAAAATAATGTCGGCATTGATAATAAATCTTGCATAATGGAGCTGGAAGACGTAATAGACGGTTTAATTTTAAATATCCTTAAGAAATAGTTGTATTAAAACAGATACATATTCTTATAAATATTTCTATATTTTACTTATACATTTACCCTAAAGTAATTTATTACATTTGAGTTGTTATTATATTCCCATGCGGTGGTGATATATATTATGTTTCTGGACGAGAGGAACCTGATGTACAACTGTAGAGTAAAGCCAGTGTGCGTCATGTTTCTTGCGTGTGGTGCCACATAAGTTACCAAAGTGTGCGCTGTATGTGTCCGAAGATGGCCGCTGGAAAACAACTCCGCAGTATATATTTATTTTCAAATCTATGAAAATACTATTTATTCTAGTAAACAAGTTTGAATTATCTGTTTTGCTATAAGGTATAAAATTTAATCTTCAATGTTTGTTATAATAAAAACATAATGTTATTTGATTTCAAAGATTAATTAATTTATTTCAGGTAAATGTTTTATTATCAAGTTGTATAAGAATATTTTCATTATTTAAGCGGGATTATTGTTGGTTTCAAGATTAGGCCTACTAAATCATGAATTGATACATTTTTATTATATTGTGTAACATAACAACTGTATTAGGTATAATAATATTATCATTATTTTATTTTTTAGAAATGAGGTGAATCCCTGTTTTTTAAGAGCTACACGCTATAACAAGGAAATACAATCAATTCAAATAAATAAAATGGAAGAATAGCTATTACGTTAAACATTGGTTTTAGCTACTATTAGGGCACTATCTATGATTACATATAGTCACATATGGATAACAAACTGCAGGAAGGATCATGTCAAATTTTGAAAATTTTAATGTGAGATAAAAAAACTTTGCAAGCCTTTATATTTGGGGCACTCACTAAAGGCTGCTATTTGTTAAAAAAAAAAAGTCAGTATTGATAATAAATCTTGCACTACTAACTCATGAATTGATACATTTTTATTATATCGTGTAACATAACATCTGTTTTAGGTATAATAATTTATTATCATTATTTTATTTTTTAGAAATGAGGTGAATCCCTGTTTTTTAAAAGCTACACGCTATAACTAGGAAATATAATTGATTCAAATAAATAAGATACAAGTATAGATATTACATTAAACATTATATGTTGTTAATATAGTATTAAAATATAAATAAAGAAATATATATATATATATATATATATACATCCCGCTATCAATATGGCAGCATTTCATTTTGCAACCACATGGCAGCCACTTGAAGGAGTGAAGTATATATGTGTTTCGTCGTGTATAATTTATTTCTAATAAACATAATACTACTCCATGTACTTTAATTTCATAAAATCTTAAAAATACAAAATTGACTGAAATACTATCAATACGGCAGCATTTCATTTAGGCATCAATATGGCAGCCATTGTATATTTTCGTTCAGTCTAATAACAATATGGCAGCCGGTGTGTATATTATTCCCACGCCACTAACGATACGAGAACCAACAGTGTTGCCACTATGTTGCGACTGTCTGACTAGTCAAATGTTTATACTGTAATACACTGGGTGTGTGTAATCAGGGTGAAAACATAAACATTAGAATGTCCCTTCTTCATTTCAGCTGGCCAATTATTTACTTAACTCACATAAGTCCTGGTTGTTAGTTTTCATAAACGTGTACAACTATCGAAAGCTCACAGGGATACAAGTGAACAAAAATTAACGGGGATGGACAGGTGGGACTCTATGGGAGTTGTAAAGGAGTGACTTGGGGTCAAAATAACAGAAGGCAAAAAAAACTAGAAACTAGATCTAAAAACTAAAAACTAGAAAATGATCAGTCGGAGGGTTTTATTGGTGCTGAGTCTTTTACCGTTATCGAAAGTCAATGGAGATACACGGGTGATCCTCTATGGGAGTAGCAAATGATGAATTGGAGTATAAATGTGAGAAGGCAAAACAATACTAGAGTATGATCAATCGTAGTGTTTTTTAGTTTGCTGAGTCCAATACCGTCTTCCAAATTAATCGGGAATGCACGGATGTGGCTCTACGGGAGTAGAAAAGGGGTGAATTGGGGTAAAATTTTCAGAAGGCAAAAAAAATATAAAATGATCACTCGGGAGGTTTTGGAGTGTGCTGTGTCTTGTACCGTTATCGAACGTCAATGGAGATGCACGGGTGATCCTCTATGGGAGTAGCGAATGATGAATTGGAGTATATTTGTGACAAGGCAAAACAAAGCTAGAATATGATAAATCGTAGTGTTTTGGAGGGTGCTGAGTAGAATACCGCCTTCAATATTATAATGGGATGCACGGGTGTGGATCTATGGGAGTATAAAGGGGTGAATTGGGGTAAAATTGTCAGAAGGCAAAAAAACAATGGAAAATGATCACTCAGGGGGTTTTAAAGGTGGTGAGTCTTTTACCGTTATCAAAGGTCAATGGAGATACATGGGTGATCCTCTATGGAAGTAGCAAATGATGAATTGGAGTATAAATGTGAGAAGGCAAAACAAAGCTATAGTATGATCAATCGTAGTGTTTTTTAGGTTGCTGAGTCCAATACCGTCTTCCATATTAATAGGAAATGCACGGGTGTGGCTCTACGGGAGTAGAAAAGGAGTGAATTGAGGTAAACTTGTCAGAAGGCAAAAAAACAATTGAAAATGATCATTCGGTGGGTTTTATTGGTGCTGAGTTGTTTACCGTAATCGAACGTCAATGTGAATATACGGGTGACCCTCTATGGGAATAGCAAATGATAAATTGGGGGTACAATTGTGAGAAGGCAAAAAAAAAAAATAGAAAATGATCAATCGCAGTGTTTTGGAGGGTGCTGAGTCCAATACCGTCATTAAAAGCTAATGGGAATATGAGGGTGAGGTTCTACGGGAGTAGAAAGGGTGGTTAATTTTTATGAAAATGTCAGATACTAGAAAAATGTCTAGTAAAATAATACTCTGTGTTTGTAAGGGGTGACTCCAATTTCGTCATCGAAAGTCAAGGATAACGCACGTGTGAGTTTTCGAGAGTGCGATTCCAGACAATATTAAAAAATAGCGGGGAAGTGTGAGTAGTGGTATGTTTGGAGAGGAAGATAAGTGGAAGCTGGGCGCAAACATAAATATTAGATTATTCATTCCTATCATTAGCTGGCGTAATCTGTAAGCAAGTTAGACAGATTGTAAGGTATTTTATTGAGCTCATGTAGTTCCAAATAAAACGAGATTACTTTTCTTGTTTCAATTTTGTTTTACCTTCTAGCTCCTAATATACTTGTGCGACAAGTCGTTTGCGAATAAGATATTGAACCATGTAATAGATTAGTCAATATTCTATTTTACAACCACCGTTGAACTTATCTCTAATTTTAATTGTTTAATTTAAACTCATTGGGTTATGAATATTTCTTATACAAGTGTTTGATAGTAAATGTTTGCTGTTAATTTATTGAAATATTTACAAGCACAGTCAAGCGCTTTGCAAGTGTCACAAGATCCTGCTCAAAGGAAGAGATAAAAATTAGATACGATAAAACTCTGTTAGTGTTAATATAGCAAGTTCTACCTTTTTGTGTCCAAATACACATGCTGTTGCCCATGTTATATTACAAATATTTTTGACCCTTTGTGTTCTAGGATTATATCGTGTAATACTTGTGGTACAATTAATAGATCGATGATAACACCTTTTATATACATATTATGTTAAAAATATTTAATTTTGTGTGTGGATATTTTTTAAAATTACAAATAATAAAGTAAGTAGAAATTTATGTTTTGATGTAGTAATTTAGAAAACTGTTCGTAATTCAGGACAAAAGAAAGATTTTATCAGTTAATTCATAGAATTCTTGTCGGTGGCTTGAAACTCACTTTACAGTTTGTTGTCTATCAAATGCCGGATTTTGAGTATAGATATTAAAGGTAAGAGTTTGATTTCTCCATTCATACAGTGATTTTAATTCTTGTACACAATATCGTGAACCTAATTTTTCACATTCAACTTTATTAATGTAAACGCAAAAAATTAAGAACTATTATATTTTGTGAAAATTCCAATTCCATAGCGTTTATAAGCAATATTATTTTAATACCTCATTTAAAACGCCACTGTTGATGTAAGGGAAATAACATTGATTTAAAAAATTATAATTCAACCTTATTTTACAAAAATGAAAACCTTGGGAAACCCCCTCAATGTGGATATATTTTTTTTTTAACTTAAGGCTAGGGTAAATGTTTCTTAGTTTAATAATGTTTACTACCTTGATCTAAAGTAGGTTAAATAGAGAAGTATATATTTTATGATTTTAATAACATAAAATTCTATTTACTGTTGTCTTTATAAAAAAAAAGAATAACCAATAATAATGTTTTTTTCAAATTAAATGTTAATGTAATATTTGTAATGTAGAGCATACATTTATTTGCAATGATTTCGGGTTATCACTAAAGATTTTTACGGACAAAAATTATAATAAGATATTACGTCAGACCACTTGGGCTGAGGGTCCGTGATGTAATGAAATTTTGTATTTCAAGTGATTTCTACTATATTTTATTACACTTTCAATGATATGTGATATTTTTGTCAATAATAACATAATATATATTTTTTTTCATCCAAAATAAACAAAAATTGTTACAAAAATATAAATAATGTAGCAAAGAAAGGAAACGTAATATACAAAAGTTAGTAGATATAATATGAAATTAAGAATGAAATAATAATTGCAAATTTCATATTACTTATAACACTAGTTAACTAAATGACTAATAAATATAAAACGAGAAAATATGTTAAAAGAAAAATCTTGTGTTTAAACAAATATTTATTTTTCTTTCCATATATATAAATAGAGAAAAAAAAGTAACAAAAAAAATTTAAACCTAAAAACTAATTAATTAATGAAGAAATAGTTTTAAAAATCAACTTCGATGGAGGTAAAAACATTGAATACAACTTCATTAATCCAGATTTTGTGGCTGAAACTGAAGACGCACCTGGCAACCAACACCACCTACAAGTGCCTATCAAGCCCATGCCACGGGGATTAACAAACACTGTGTCTGTGTGGTGTTCAATTTCTGCGACGAATGAATGTAAAGGCCAATTTACAACTGTTCTAATTTAGCTTAGACGTAATGGCGATACATTTCTTACTTTATTTCAAAAACTTCTTTGATATATTGTATCACCTTTACCTCAGGTAGGTAACCAGAAAAATCTACCTTTATTGTACATTGTAAATAAAAGAAGGCTTTTATTTGGTCGAATCTCATCTAATGGTAATTTATTGCTCACGTAGGCCCATTGAACACGTCTATATTTTATAGGTTCAAATGAGCACAAATTACCATTTTCGGGTAAAAAAATTAAACTTTGAAATAATAATATTTCTGTACTTACGACAGCCAAATGTAACCAAAAACTGTACGGATATAGTTCTTCCCAATGTATATTGCATTGTAGCTAGGCATCACGGTGAAAAACGTTTTCGGTAAGCAATGTAATACATCTATTTTATTTATCCACCATATTTGATTTGTTATAAGTTGTTATAGGTACAAATGTGTTTCAGTAAAGACCTATTTTCTCTAAAAGTTCTTCTTTAACTACATTCATTATATTTTCCTGGTAGTCGTTGGCAGGTGAAAACATTTCTTTAATTCCTCCCTTAGATATTTTCTGAATGAATGATATTTCACCTTGATTGTGATGTTACTTTCATCAAGACACGTTGAATGCACCTAAAATTATATCTAATAAGATTTAAGTATATTTTAATCTTCTTCTTTAATTCTATCTTTAACCGTATCCCTCCTGGCTCGCATATCTACAATTTGATTTATTATTATTAATATGGTGAACAAATTTACAAATATTTTGGCGAATACAGCTGAGGAACCAGTCTTGAAAAACTAGCTGTAAAATAGCGTTATGCAGAGTGACAGAATAAAATTAGTCACTATGATGGTATTTCTTGTTAAAAAAACAAGACGTAAAAGATAATTACTGTTTTGTAGATTTTTTTTCACTTTAAAAAATCTCTCCGTTCTTCGGTCGACATGTTAAATACATTTTTATAGTTAGTATCAGAATGATTTTAGTTCGTTCGGCTGTGTCTGATCTCAAGACAAAGTCTGCTAATACTCAATCACTTCTCAAAACTGTCTCCTTTGCTTATATATTTTACGAATCCTACCACTAGTTTGTAATAACTCCTAATTACAGACTTAATATTTCAATTTGAATATTCTCTATTCTTCGTTGATAGAAAATTACTTCAGTTAAGCAACCCTAACCAACAGCTTATAAAACGTTTTCTAGTCAATCTTTAGACGTTGATAATCATATATATTTACTACCGATGATTACGGTAATTTTTCACTATACTTTAGATTTACTGATAATCTCGTTTTATTTTTATGGTAGGCGAACAAAAAGACTATCTACGATCAAAACATTGGGCGTCCTGATAAAGATTACAACGGGCATCGGCTTTTTTTTAGCTATAATTGCCGATACTTGTATGTTATTCATATCGTATGGTATCCTCTCAAGCAAGAATCAGTACAGTAGTCTTGAAGAGCCAAGCAACATTAATTTATGTATGTACTGTAATCAATAAAGTTCTGAAAACCTATTTTGTGCATTCTTAATTATAGTATTACGGTTCATTAGAACTCCTGTTTTTTCTAGTGTACAGGAAGCTATTTCCGTGTAATTCGACGGTGTCTCGGTGCCATCTACCTCGAATTATCCATGCACTACTGTATTTGTTTCCATACCAATGATCACCGTATATAAAACAGTTTCTTATGCAACTTTAAAGTAAGTGAAAATCCCATAGACATTAAAGTTACTCTTGGGACTAGAATATCGAGGATAAACATAATAGATTTATTACATTGCTTACCGAAAACGTTCTGATTACTGCAATATACATTGGGAAGAACTATATCCTTACATATATTCTTCAGAGATGTAGAAATAAAGAATTTTAAATATTTACCATTGATTAAACCGCCTGAACTGCTTTCTAGTTTAATTGGCATATTAACACCTATGATACATGTATCCTTAAGTAAGTACTTAAAATGTTTTGCCCTTATGGTCATAGAATGTGTGTATATATATCCACGTGTTCTTTCTTTGCTACATGATTTATATCTTTCAAACTATTTTTGAGTATTTTGGATTAAAAAAATATATAATGTTATTATTGATAAAAATTGTTGTATGGCCTATACATAACGCTAGTTCTTTAATACCT
Source organism: Prosapia bicincta (assembly GCA_036971475.1). Taxonomy (NCBI): domain Eukaryota; kingdom Metazoa; phylum Arthropoda; class Insecta; order Hemiptera; family Cercopidae; genus Prosapia; species Prosapia bicincta. The sequence continues at coordinate 262,225,500 of JBAIZL010000004.1, read as the reverse complement.
TGGTCATTCATTTGGAAGAGTTGAGATAATGTTGCCAAGTGTTTCATTAGAGTCCTCGATGTAAGTACTTCAGGAATTTATAAACATGCTATTTTAGCATGGTTTCGTAAAACTTTATAAATAATTATGCGGTTACTGGTATTTGTGTTTGCAAAAACGCAAGTGTTATCGTCAAAAACGGAATTATTTCTTGAACTTATTAGCAAATAAATATAAAATCCTAATATAAAAAAATCTCTTAAAAATTGACACTCGGTAGTTTTCGAGACTGTACCAATCCCATTATATTACATCTGTCAATTCCTTCAAACATACACTGTTGGTTCGCTGGAAAGGACATACAGCTGTGGATTCGCGACCTTATCTTGGAGAGAACTATGTTTTGTATTTACAGATACTGTACAATTATGATATGGAAACATAAACACCCGACACTCCAAAAGCCATTTGGACGCGTTTGTTTATTTGATGGCAGACCAAACTTATCATAATGTTCCGGTCAACACATCTCGTACTTTTTCCTTGGTGCTCTTGGATACTATAGGATCGATAAAGTATTTATTTTTTAACTTAACTTGCTTTTCAAAGTAATTGTCATAGCATCTCTTTCCGATTTTAATAATCTAAAAGTGACTATTATTTGCTGTATATTGTTACAATTTGGTAACATTGCAAACATGTTAACACTTGTCTGCAACACATGTATTAACAGATGTAACACTTAATATGGCCTACGCCATATATATTCACTAAAAGTTAATACCAATGTATTCAATAAACATATTAATAAAATAAAATATAGACTACCAGCGGCTAAAGTCGAGGATAGAAACAAATGTTTACGTCTTTATACGACTATTTTGACGCTGGGAGAATACGATAAATTATTTACGTTTACGCCGTATGTAAATGAGAGAAAGGGATGGAAAAGATAGAATGCAGAAAGTCAGTTTTTCGGGCCTTCGTCCACGAGAGTAATTGTCGAGTGCGAGGCTTTATCTTTGTGTGGCTTGGACCTATGTTTGTTTACACCAAACAGTTTGATATCGTAATATAAACTGACAACACTCGCACAGATGTCATTTAGGTTCATGTATACAATACAGAGATTAACGAAAGATGATTCAGTATTTATTGACCTTTAACTACCGTCCTGCAATTTCTGTCACGTTACTACTGCCGTTGTAGCTCACAGGTACGAAATGTCTAAGTGTGATTTATTGTGTGGTTTAACAATTTATCTTGCATTTACTGTATAAAAATTGTTTTTGAATATTCTGGTTGCATGTGACTAGGGTAAACGTAGTTTTATGAGATCAGTTATATTTTATTTACTAATTGAAAACTGTAGTAAATAAAACCTTCTACAGATTTTAGCGCAGTTTAGCTAAACAGACTTCCAATCGCACGATAATTAACATACACTAATTATTTCTTGTTCACTGATTGTACACACTTAATTTTATGTACAAGATAACATTTGACACATTATAAGCTTTATTTATGGAAACTGGCATTAGAAATAATAACTCAGTTTTGACAGCAGTATTTACACAGCGGCTCAGAACATTCTAGACATATTGGCTGTTCAAAGTCAGCTTACAAAGTGTAACTAGTCCTTCTTTTTTGTTGCTCTTTTTTTGTTGCTGGACAAATTCTACATTGTTTATAACAATTTATCTATACAAATAGAAAAATTTGTAAATTTCTGGAGGTTGCAGTTTTTCGAAATCATCTTCATCGTCTGATGCACCTCGTTGATATTCGGTATCATGAACTTTTACTCAATTACTTCTGCACGCTGTTGCACAATTCCCCTATTCTCTTTGATGCCTTCTAAAAGTTGGTCATTAGATACAGCACCTGAATCACTGTCTTCTTCGGCTAACCCGTCGCTGATGGTCAGGCACGATGACGGTAGTTAAAGGTTAAGCTTGGAATTTGTAGATATTGGCATAATAGGTTTTCTGAATATATAAGCTGATCAAGATAAGTCGATGAAATGATGTGGGTCAACAAATTCTCTTTGTCGTTTATTTTAAGTTGTATAAAGGTTGAAAAAAAGGTCTACTTATTTATAGTTTTTTTTAAAGAAGAATGAGATAACAAACATAAATGTTTAGATAGTCTAAGTAAAAATGGAAAGAAAATATATGACAATTAGAAAGACAAAATACATTTTTTTAAAAATTAAAAAAAAAATTTAATTTTTATAAAATTATCAATTTGGAAAACACGGTTATCTTTTCAAATTGAATTGTTCGAGCATACAGTCTTTAAAATTCTTAAAGCACATGGTCAGGCTGCATTGATATACTACTCCAAGCTATAAAGATTAGTTTGACAGACATGACGTAAACAAACGTGCTAGAACTGCTATCGGAGTGCCGCCTGTTTATATTTTCATATCACAAACATTTCTGTAAATAGATGTAGCACAGCTTCTGTCCAATACAAGGTCGCGAACCCGACTCTTTCTTTTGGTTATGTTGCATAGTTGGAAACATGCCAATTTCGAGCGATTTATTGTCAATGGGATATATTAACCCAAATCACCCCTTGGTAACCTCGTACATCTTATTTTGATGACAAGGGACTAGGACCTTCGAAAATCTTCGAATGCCCATTTTTGGGCAATATTTTAGATTCTGGCAAGTTTTACCTCAATTCACCCACAGCGACACCCGCAGTCCTATCCCGGATTGTACATGGCCAACTTCGGTGCTAGGATTAGACTCAGCATCATTAAAAACCCCCAGTGATCATTTTATAACGATCTCTTGGCCTCTGACCTTTTTACCCCAATTCTACCTTTGCTACTCCCGTAGAGCATACCCGTCCATCCCTGGTGTCTTTCGATGACTGTATTGAATTCAGCATTATCCCTAAAGTAGTTATTTATCCGACAATTTCACACCAATTTAACCCTTTGGTACTTGTGTAGAACCATCGCAGTACATGTCCGGCGACGGCATTCCATTCAGCCTCCTCAAAAGCCTCCGAGTGGTAAATTGCAAGTAATTTTTTGACTTTTGACATTTGTACCCCAAATCATCCATTTGGCACTCACGTAGAGTCACATACGTCCATCCCCGGTGACTTTCGATGACGCCATTGAATTCAGCACGCCAGAAACCCCCGAGCAGTTATGTTCCAGCGATTTTTTTTACTTCTGACATTTTCACCCCAATTCATCCCTTTGCTACTCGCGTGGAACCAAACCAGTGGATCCCCGGTGACTTTCGGTGACGGCATTGAATTCCGTATAATCAAAAGTTCCCGAGTTCTTATTTTCTAGTACTTTTTTGACTTTTGACATTTCTACCCCAAATCATCCCTTTGGTACTAACGTAGAGTCACAACCGTCCATCCTTGGTGACTCTAGATGACGTCATTGAATTTAGCATCCTCAGAAACCCCCAACGGTAATTTTACCGCGATTTTTAGGCATCTGACATTTTGACCCTAATTCAACCCCATTGGTGCATGGGTTTAGCCTCACCAGTACATCCCCGGAGACTTTCGATGACGGCATTGAATTCAGCATCCCCAAAAACCTCCGAGCGGATATTTTCCAGCGATGTTTTGACTTCTGACATTTTCACCCCAATTCACCCCTTTGGTACTCGCGTGGAACCACACCAATGCATTCCGGGTGACTTTCGATGACGGCATTGAATTCCACCTCATCAAAATTCCCCGAGTTGTTATTTTCTATTATTTTTTTGACTTTTTACATTTCTACCCCAAATCATCCCTTTGACACTTACGTAGAGTCTCATCTGTGTATCCCCGGTGACTTTCGATGGCGGCATTGAATTCATCATCCTCAAAAACCCCCGAGTGGTTATGTTCCATAAATTTGTTTACTTTTGACTTTTTCACCCCAATTCACCCCTTCGGTACTCGCGTGGAACCATACCAGTGCATCCCCGGCGATTTTCTGGGACGGCATTAAATTCCGGCTTAAAAAAAAAAACCCGAGTGGGTATTTTCTAGTTATTTTTTGACTTTTGACTTTTTTACCCCAAATCATCCCTTTGGTACTTACGTAGAGTCACATCCGGTCCATTCCCGGTGAATCTAGATGACACCATTAAATTTAGCATCCTCAAAACCCTCGAACGGTCATTATCCCGCTATTATTAGGCATCTGACATTTTTACGTTAATTCAACCCCTTTTGCACATGGGTTTAGCCTCACCAGTACATCCCCGGTGACTTTCGATGACGACATTGATATCAGCATCCTCAAAAACCCCCGATTGGTCACTTTCCAGCGATTCTTTGTCCAATTCAAATATATACATTACGTAGTACGATTGATATCCATGTTCATGCCAGCAATGTTGCCAAGTTTGTGGCTGCCATAATATTAGGGAATGGTTGAAATATACAGTCAATTTATATACAGGAGGCGACTATGCTGCCCCTGGCGGAAATGTTATGAACTTGTGATATACAAATCCCGTTCAGTCTGCTATCAATACGAGTACCGTTTGGTTATTACAAATTATTTTTTAAAAATTCTCCAGTAAAGCACTTACAGTATATCTCCAATAAAGCACTTCTTTTTACACTTATTAACATGATTTTTATATCGATTATTGTCAAAGGGTGTTACATTATCATGGATTACTATGTGGCCGCCGTATACGGCTGCCACAAGTACCCGGCTGCCAGTTTGAATGCAAAATGACCAATGTATGGTCTCCGTATTGTTAGCAGGCTGTATATATATATATATATATATATATATATATATATATTTATATATAATAAAAGGAATATAATTACATTTAGAAAAATCTACAAGTTACAGATCCACTGATACGTAAATAATTATATATGTGCTCACATTTGTTGATATCATAAAAAAATGGTGATATGAGTCAATTATCCTTTATTGCAATCAAATAACGACGTGATGGTTCGACGCCTAATTTAATATCTTTTTCTTACACATAATGTATACATGTGATTGGGGTTTCATGTCTCAAGACAATAAATTAAATAAAATATAAACAACGAATATTACAAAACCACTATGAAATCTGTTGGTTATGATAGTGGTCTGTAGAATATTACAATATCAAGTTAAAAAAAATAAGTGACAATAATTTAAAATATTAAGTATTCTAAAAAGCTAAACTATTAGGTTAATTTTTTCTAAAATACATTTAACGTGATTAAGAAAGGTTAGGCCGATTAAAGAGTAGTATGACAGCAGATACTCGAGAAGGTAAACTTCGTCAAACGATGTCAGTCCCCAAGTTCAAAGTAGGTCTTTGGGTCCAAGCTTGACCCCTAATTAGTGATTGTTCCTACGTTCCGGCATCGTCAAAACAAATAGAAATTTCCAGGTCCGTTTCTACCCGGGGGCATTCAGTCCGAATATTTTTCAATTATCATTATATCACTTTCCAAAGTTTCTTCGGTTTCTCTTCCCATGTTACATGATTTTACCTCGGCTCTATTTGTTACGTCCATTCCGCTCCAAGTATTTACAAATCCGCAATTAAATAAGCAAATACGCTGATTTGTCCTTGGATATTTTGCAATTTTATCTGGCAATCTTAATAACTAGACCCCAACTTGATTTGGCATATCTTGTTTGGATCGTAAGTTAAATGGTTTATGCTTGCATCACTTCCTCCCGAGCACTTCATAGTTAATGATCCCATGCCCGACTTTGACTTTTCTTCACAAATAGTTTTCGAACAATAATTTGATATGTTAACTACAAAAGTAAAATTCGTCTTAATTTCTGAATATGGTAACGCATGCACAATTCACATTGCGATACTACTTGTGACGTGGTTTTAACAATTGACAGTTCACAAGTTTCTAACGTTCTTTCTTTCACTTGTTGTAGCTTTTAATATTGATGATATTTTTAACTCCACTATGCCGGTCCCAAGCCCGGGGCCTCATCTTATGATGGAGAAGGAGGAGGGGTAGAGGAGTAACTAAGGGGGATTACAGGACTAGGGGAAGGAATCCCGGAAAACTAAAGATGAAAAGTGTAGATAAAACCAAATTACTGTAAAGGACATCTAATTCCCAGTACCGGCAACCTTAGGGAGTGAGCAAGTCCCTTCAGGTCCAAGCCGCCTAAATAGAAAAGAATCTATCCGAAGTTTGGCAACAATAAAAGTTGTGCAAGGGAAGGAAAATGTAAATGCGGGAGTCACCTGGAAACGCGGCGTCAGACATTTCTCAGCAGCTATTTTTCCAAAAGAAAGAGCTGTAATAATTGTACGAGACGAAATAGAGCACTTAATTAAGCTTAATTACGGCATTGCAACCATTTGAAATTTGGAAATTGCAAAAGAGATATATTTTTAATAATTTTATTTCTAACAGTTATCTAAAAGTCTAGTAACCGTTCCTACGCTTACTGTAATCTTGATCGAAGCATGAAACCTGTATCACAAAATCGAAGTCGATGTGATGACTGTACAAACTAATAAATTTTATTCCATTTAGAGTTCTTCGCAAAGATACTAGTACTTTTCTCATTTTTTCCATAACTGTGCAGGAACTTTGCTAAAACGATAAAAACTGAAATAAAAGACTAAACTGTTTTTCACTTAAAATTGGGAAATATTACCTGTTTTCAAGCACTACGCACAAAAACTAAACAATCTTTGTAATTCAAGTAAATAAGAATGAAGAATTACAATTAGAGTTAAACTTTATTTTTATGTTACATTTGGGGCACTAATTGTATTAATTTTATAATCACATATATTAGCTAGACTTAAATATTCCTAAGGAAATGAAGTTTTAAAAATTATACTTTTTCTTATAAATTATGTTAAATTAATATATATTTTGTAATTTAATAAATACATGATATAAAAAACTATTGCCATTTGTTTAAAATCTAAGGCTGTTATTCCTAAAACATGTTACATTTCTGTTAAGTAATGCTATTTACGAAATACAGGCCTATTAGTTTTATTGGGTATTATACAATTATTTTCGTTATTAGCAATAATTTCGTGTGATGTTGCTATGGTTCTGGATTCTATTCATGCCGTTACAGTATGTATCCTGGATATAAGAATCTGTGTTTCGAACTGTGTGTTCTTATGAGGTTCCAAATACATTAACACTTGCATAATAACGACTTATCAACAAAGATAACCACACAATAATTTTTGGAAACGCTTTTCTCTGAATATTTACACAAACGCCATAATGACTAAGTACACAGTTAGTACACAAGTACATAGTGAGGAAGTAAGTGAGGAGTAAAGTGTGTTTCTCATTAGTGTGGCAGAGTTTTCCCTTTTCAGAGCTTTTATTTTTTATTCCTCTTCCTTTTACTCATATAACTGTTTTATTAAAATAAAATATATTTATTAAATATATATTATTCTAAATATAGTTATTAGTAGAAGCTTCAACTGATGTATCTATAGTTAAAGGTTCTAGTCATGCCGTTACAGTACCTGCCCAGCATATGAGTACCTATGTTCGAAATTGTGAGTTAATATCAATTCGTCATAGATATTCATTTGCATGGTACCGACTTAACAACAAAGATAACCACATAATATTAATAATCGGAAACGCTTTTCAGTGAGTATTTACACTAACGCCTATAGTTATAGGCGCCTAAGTATATAGTTAGTAAACAAGTACATAGTGAGGATGTAAAGTGAGTTTCTCATTAGTGTGGCAGAGTTTTCCCTTTTTACAGATTTTATTTCTCATTCCTCTTCCTTTTACTCATATAACTGTTTTATTAAAATTATTATTTTTCAGATACTCTATATATTACTTGGGACTTTTTACATGTTTTAGTTCACAGAGCGGTAAGATGTTTTAGAAAATGCACCTATTTTTATATAATATTTAATTAATAAAAATATGTTATACAATATGCTAATATCATGTTTGTAAAAATCTACATTTACTATTTCTACAACATGTTTACGCTGTATTTGGTCATGTAATTTATAGCGGGGGAGACCTATTACTTCAATAAGTACTCCTAATATAGTTATTAGTAGAAACTTCAATTGATGTAGCTATAGTTCAAGGTTCTTGTCATGCCGTTATAGTACGTGCCCAGCATAAGAGTACCTATGTTCGAAATTGTGAGTTAATATCAATTACGACTTAGGTATTCATTTGCATGGTAACGACTTAACAACAAACATAACTACACTTTAATTGTTGGAAACGCTTTTCAGTAAGTTTTTAGCACTAACAAGATTTATAACTAATTACATAGTTAGTACACAAATATATAGTGAAGATGAAGGGTGAGTTTTTTAATTAGGATGACGGTGATGGTGTCAAGTTCCAGTGCCTTTCTGAGTCTGAGTATCTGGATAACGGGGCTGAAGTCGTACTGAGTGATATCTTGTGTCTCAGTCTCTGGAGTCTGACCAAAGTGTCCACGGAGAGACTCGTCGACGAAGGCAGCGATTGCTTCGTCTAAGTCTGGTGACTTGGAGTGAGTGAATGCTCCTCTCTTCCTCCGAGGGTTTAACAAATAGCTCCCAACACTGTGCGTCTAAGGAGACTAAATTGGCCACCCAAGAACGATAGGTTCCGCCATATGAAACGTTTTTATATTTATTTTATCTAGTCACGCTCCTGTTTTGCACTTCTAAACCCTACTTAGTTCTCCTTTTGGTCTTTCTATTATATTCTAATTTTGAATGAATTTAGATGTCTACAAATTACTTAGTCTTACTATCTATTTGTAAACTTATTATTTATATGTGTTTTAATTGAGCTTTTGATATTTCTATATTTGTAACTATATTAATCTATTTTTATTATTTTCCTAGAGTGTTGGTTTATTAGTTTATTGATTCTCCTTGGAGTGTGAAATTTTTCTAAGAGATTTTTCGCAAAATTGGTATCATATTTTTCATATTTGTATGTCATAATATTTTTTCTATACCTAGTGTTAAATTTACTACCTGTTTGGCTTCATATGGGGTTTGAATTACATTCACATATTATATCATATTAATTTAATTCACTCATATTTAATTTGTCATTCTGGATTATTTTAATATTTAATTTATAATTTATAAGTGGTTTTTACCTACCAAATGCAATATTCACGCTGGGGTATCATAAAGATATTTGATAAATGCTATGTCTCCAGGCTTAGTATTTCTAGTTATTTCTATAACTGATTTTCTTAGTCATTTTAGGTTATCCCTTTTTAATAGCTTTTATTCACCTTAAATCCTGAACACTTCATAGGCTATGATGCAACACCCGATTCTAACGTTTCTTTAATAAGAAGTTTTCAAACCATATTTGGATCACTTAACTACTAATCAGAAACTCGTTTATCATAATTTAGAAATCCTAGACATCAACAAAAAAGGACCACGTCTCAACACACTAGAACAATATGAAATTTACAGACACACAAAAACACAAAATACAAACATATTAAACGAACAAACACATTACAAATCACACATACTCTTTGATACTATCGTAAAGCTACCTTTAAAACCGTCACCGCTTGACCCAACATCTCCAAGCAGAAGACACTGATGAAGATGGGCACATAGCGATCGAAAACGTTCTATCTCAGTAAGTTTTAACAAATTTACTAAATAAAATGTTCGGATAGTCATAAAATATTAATATATATGTAGTTATGATAGAAATATATAATTTAGGGTTCACCTAAAGAGTGTAACAGCCTACCTTCGTAGACTATACCTTGTTTTTGTTACTACCAAATCTATCCCTATAAAATACTTTGTAGCTATATACATTTGTATTATATAACACGGATAGGTTTTATAAAAACCTCCAGTGTATAGAGTTTGTGTGTGTAACAAAGTTATTTTACAATTGTTGCAAATTTGTGGAGCCTTGGAATTAGGTTTCGTGATTCCGTTGACTTTGTACATCGTCAGGTATAATGTTTTAGCAATTTTTGTGACGTAAGATAGATATAACTTTGCCTGTACTATTTAAAATTAATTTTATAACGACTGAAATTAACTCATTGTCAGGAGTTATAAACTTAGTTTAATTTAAGCGTCTCTAAGGATGACTTGGAAACTACTTTCTGCGCAGCTGTACCAAGTTAGAACAAAATGTTCACGTAGATAGTGACTGCCTCAGCAGTTACATCTTGGTCAAATGTTGTCAAGATCCAACTTTGACTGCAACTATAACGGCTCCGGTTGTAGCCTAAACAAACATCACAGGGCAAGACATTGTAAAACAGAGCTTTTCCTTATTTGTGACAGGAAACAGTAGGTCTGTAGTACCTGTAAAACTTTTGAACAAAGCAGTTTTGCGTATCACGTAGATTATTAGTTTAAATTCAACGTAAAACGCGGTGGGGCCAATAGTTTTACACAATTTTGTCCAGTTATTTACATTTTTTTAAAGTAAATTATTGTTTTTTTATATTTTTTTAAACCTTGTTTGGAAACCCCTGAGACCGCCCAGCCCTCGTGGCAGTCATCCTCTAGCGAGCTACCTCCGTCTCACATGCGGATCCGGCTAGTATCACTAACGCGAGTGAAGGAAACGAGATTTATTTCCCATGTACCCAGCTCATAAGCTCTTTCCATGGAGAATTAGGAGATAGTGAAATGAAACAGTACGGTAAGTGTCGCGCTAAGAGCAGGATGAAAAAACCTGGCAAGAAAGAAACCCTGCCAGGAAAAATCATGCAGGAACCCTTTGGGCGTGTATCACCTTATGCCAAGGGATAAGGAGAGGTATTACCTTACAAATACCTTGTTATTGAGTCTATGGCAGGAATGACATGCTCCTCTCATTCGGCTGCCTACTCGAAACTGAAAAGGCATGCAATCAAATTAGTACTTCCGTTGGGGATAAGCTGCGGCCCTGGATATGTGCCCCTGCCTCACCTGGAACATAACTGTAAAGCAGAATCTATTAGTATGTATATTTGTATTTATTATTTTTTTTCTTTTTTAGAACTATGCGGTCAGTAATGACAGCGGCCGTCTGTGTGTGTCGTGGGTGGGGTTCTATGTACCCAGTGAGGAAATGAGTGTGGATGTTGTATGTGCGTGAGCCTATTTGTAGAACCTTGTTAATAAGTGTCGGAGGTATTGTTTGTTTGATGAAAGGCACTTTCAAGTCATTGTGAATCAGTGTTAATCTTTTACATCTAGGTGCCTTCATGATTATTCGCAAAACCTTGTTCTCATTGACGCAAAAAAGCTACCACACTCATTGACAACGTATTAACTTAAGTCACTAATCAACAGCCAGAAGGTCGAGACGGCCAAAGCCAACTTGAGTGAAGAATTCTTATCGCCGCTATATAGACTGTTTATTCGACCAGTGCGTGTATTAGCTTGAAGGTTATATTTTGTCATTAATTTGAAACTTTGGTGAATGCGTTGGTATTTTGGCATTTTTTGTGAAGGTTTCATAACTAAAGTAAGTGTAATTAGTTTCTAATATAATTATCTTTGAGGTTTACTTTATTGTTTTGTAAAATTGCTTTCATCAAGCCAAAGATTTTACATTAGTTACAAGGAAGAAGATTTAAATACAACAAATAATTTTTTTCACGTTCCTAATCACATTTATGTAGTCTAAGTCTATATAAAATTATATGTATGTTGTAGGAACGATACTGTATTTGATAAGTATTATATGATATTATTTCTATTCTTTACCATGCATGCATATTAATTAATTTACATGAGCTTTAAGTTTCTTTGAGGTTATCTTTTCCAAATTATAAATAATTGTAAATATCCTAACATGTGTGCAGAGTATGTTTGGAGCAATGTAACTTACAACTGTTCTGATGCGTTGAAAATATCGGTTTTAATTTCCACTCACATTTAACTGTAGTTTATTTAAAACTGAGTGTAAATGTCTCGTATTCTCATCACGGTTTGTATTTATTAGCGACAAAAACTAAGGTATTCATGTAACCCAAATGACTTGCTTCAAAATATTTGATTTCTTCTAAATAAATAATTCTGATAAACTAACATTATAAAGTAAACGAATATTTAGTTTAACGTTCTTGTGGTTTTCCCTTTTACTTAAACGTGTTTGAAAAATGTATAACAAATTAATCTAACACATATTAGAAAATTTTGGTTGGATATAGAAAACTTTGTTACTGTTTGAAATTGTTATTACGTGTTTACGTTGTAAGTGTTTGTATAGCTTTTCTGGAAATTTGGGTAAAATTTAAATGATATTAATAATAAATATGAAAACATGTGAGTAAATGGACAATTCAATACTAAAGCCTTAATGAATACTTTTTGTAAAAGAAAAATAATTATATTTTCAATGGGTAATTAAAGTAACCGTGTAACATGGCCTCTAGTAACAGGGTAATGTGGCCTATAAGTAGTTGCTTCAATGACAGACAACATAGTGTACATAGACCTAAATAAAAGAGGGTTATAGAAGAGAATATAAAATGATATTATTATTATTTGCAAAGCGCCCTCAGGGACCCTCAGAGATAATCCCCCCGCATCGTGCAGTGCGCAAAGGTAAGTTGATGGGTTGCTTATGTTTGCTGTAATATATGAGTAGTTGGGTATTTGGTTGCATTGTATTCTGCTATATAAAGGCTTTTAATGAAAAGATAGAACTAGGTCAGTAAGTTTTAATCCAAGGCTGGAGTTTTAATTTGAAATTTTTTTTTTTACGACCACTTTCCCTCCTGTAACACAATAGCTGTAGGCTCTTGGCTATTCCATAAGAATTCAACATACCGTATTGGGAAGTGTTGTAAAAGATATTTTTAAATTTAGCCAAACATTAAAATGATAAAATAACGCGTTGTATAAAAATTCATATAAAATAAACGAAAAGGAGATTTAGATTTAAAGAAAGTAAACAACTGAAAAGTGTTTAAGCATGGAACAGATACCGGGGCAAGGATGACAAAATTGTAGCCACAATAAGAGTTACCCCGAACATGCCCACTATATCCAATATTTATTGAAGCACAGGTACGTTAGCGCAAAGGACTGCTAATGGGGACTCGTAATGGGGACTCAAAGTGCCCCCGGGACTCCTGTATATAATTTTTTTCCAAAATATTTATGTATATATCGACTAAGTCTAACAGTCGTGTTATGTCAATACTAATTGAAATAAATAAATTCAGAAATAAACACTGCCTGTATGTTTTGTGGCAAGACAAAATATTGAAATGAAATGGTTTTGTTATTATTGACCACAAAAATGGCATATGCATTATCACAAAGGCTTTCATCATTTTCATCGCTTTCACATCCATAATCACAGCTCCTACTTCCAGATTCACGCTCCCTCACAACATCCTGGGCAAAGTTGGAATCATAAACCTACTATAGCTTGCCTATATACATTGTCAGCTTTATACATTGTCAACTAGAGTAGGCTTCAAAATTCATATCGCAGATATCTACACTTTGAACTGCAATGGAATCGGGTGTCAGCTGTGTCTATTCGACCATTTCGTTTATTTTATCATTTCTTGTTCGATTATAATTGAGATGAATTAAATGGATTTCGCCTTTTGTCTGAAGGTTTTTCAAATTTTTCACTAACTATATGGGAAGAAATATTAGCACGCTATAATCGCACAAAGAAGACAGCTTGCAGTTTTCCGGAAACATGTATGTATAGAGAACTACTTCCTGTTGTTTTTATAATACTACTTATAAATAGATAGTGGTGCTATAAGATAAGATAATATAGGTTTATTTGTGTTTGTGTTGGTGGGTGGATATATAGCACTGATTTGAATTCTCTCTATCCTGTACTCTCTCACTCTCTTTCTCTCTCTCACACACACACACAAACACACACACACACACACACACACACACACACACACACACACACACACACCGGACATCACTGCCTGCAAATCCAACTGAATTTGTAATTCATTGATTGTAATTCACAGACACACACAGACTCACAGGAACACAGAAACACACAGCGTTTATAACCTGTTAAACTCCCTGACTTCAGTTTCTTAAAGACACTTAATTGAAAAAACCTCATATTATATATATAAAAAATCCGAAGTAAAACTGTCTTGCACAATGTAAATATGTTACATTAGTTGTTAAAAGCTAACTTTTATAGGTTACATGTGTGTGTAATGGTGAAGTAATAATTCGCTATGATTGCTTTATGCATGGAGCTTTGGGAAATAGGTTTTTGGAAAACCTGCAAGGGAATAACATTGTTTATGTTACAAAATACATTTGGTTTTTAAGGACCATTTTGTGTGAAAAGAACTATTTAACACTAGTGTAGGACATTTCCTAAAAATCCTATTTCAATAACTGAATACAATTTAGGAAAAATAAACACAATCCTAAAACAATGTGATTAGATGTAAAACAGACAAAACACACATTGGGTTTTTATTTGAAATGGTTATGTTTGGAGTTTTTGCTAGAATTATTTGTGTGTAGTAATTAGGAAGCCAACTGAATATTGATGTCTTGTTTTCGTATAGTTCGAGGAATTTTAAAGGGAAAATTTGTAATAAAAATAATCCAAAGTAAAACACTTACTACCAATATTTTAGATAAAATCTTATTAAAAAAGGAAAAATGTCTTTAAATGTCTCTATTTTATCTTTAAATGTACTTTAAAATAATAAACTGCAGAGGGAATTATCCGTAGTGTAATACAAAGTTATAGATGGAAACAGTTAATGTTGTTATTGCATTTGCAGACTGGTGGTGAGCCAAGCAGAGGACGAATTGGGAAAGCCCTCCCAGAGCTCTCACACTATTTAATCTATTTAATTAGGCCTCACACTATTTAAGTTAAGATTTAAACAAATGACTTTAATAAAGTTTTCACCCTAAGAAATGCAACCACAAACCAACGTTTTAATACAGAAACAGCAATGCAAAGCACAGAATCCATTCCCCATGTATACATTCAACAAGACATTGAATATAAAATGTCCATCACAAACTGCAACGTCCCCCACACCTTACTCTTTGTATTTGTTTATATTTTATATCCCTTCTTGCAGAATACCAAAATTTTGGTGTTTAAAAAACTTATTTATAAACAAACCAAACATCTGCCAATCACCCCGCTTGTTAAACCATGCTAAACTCCCTGAGTTACGTGTATATTTCCCGCTCGTAGGGCCAGGCCCAAAACAAGCCTATTCCCGCTGACTACAATTTAAAACAAGTATAAACTCTCCCAAATTGGTTTATCAATTATGTATGGTCTAGATATAGTCACACATGTAATTTCAATAGTCAGCTGGAAAGAAACACATTTAAAATGATACACAAAATATTCACAGAGTCTTACCACCTGATGATGATCTGCAGAGACAGCAAGGGAACGTACAAAATATGATCGTGTTTAAATTACCTATTGGAGGAGTCAGCTCCGCTAAAATATTAGAAAGAAGACGAAAGAGAGAGATAGTCGCGGTCGTTATTGTGACTGAAATTGTACATGAATAAAATTAAGGCTGGCGGCAAAAATGACTAATCGACAAATAAACAGTGTTTATCACTAATTAAGCCTCGGGAAAAATAGGCACAAGTTTATGCTAAAAGTATTTGGAACTGATTAACACTTACCCTAAGCTGAACAAAGGGGTTACGTGCACGTAATGTTGACGTTCTAGGCGCACTCATAATAGGCAACAAGTTAGGTTGCAGTGGTTGATTAACCGGTTGCATAGTGACTGGCGCAGCACGTTTGGACTGAATAGTACCTTGGGCGTCCTTATTCTGATGGCTATTGTCATTTGACGCTACTGATTGAAATCTAGGGCTGTGACCCAAAGTGAGGTTAGGTTCAGACAAGTAATTATTCGGTTCAAGGGCCCCTTGAAACCCGGGTTTATCCATCGATGACACCAACATGCGGGGTCTTTGACCACGTCCGGCGTTTGCTACAACCACGGCAGCTGGTTGGCTAAGCATCTCCAGGGCTCTAGCCTGTTCAGTTATAAAGTCGTTCAATAATTTTTATGTCGGCATGCGGTTAGTGCCTAGTCGGCTTTCAAAACTTAATCGTGTCTTGGCATCCAGATTATTAATTGCCATAGAGAACAATAAGAAATCCGCTAAGTCTTCGAGAGGTATAGCTCTTAATGCACAGACGGCATTAGAGTGCGCGGTTAAGAAACGATTTAGTTCCGCGGGTGAAGCATTATTGATGCGCTGAAAGTCTTTAATTATGTTAAAGTAATGATCTGCGAGACGTCGCGGGTTCGCGTATCGGTTACGCAACGCATTGTAAGCAATGTTGTAATTTGCTTCGGAGATGGAAAGTCCGGTGACGATGGCCAGTGCATCTCCCTTTAAGACGGACTTTAAGTATTGAAAACGTTGGATATTGCTAAGCGTCTCATTGTTATGTACCATAGAGTCGTACATCGTAACAAAATCTATCCAGTCGTCGCTCTGGCCCGAAAAGCTTGGCAAAGTTAGACTTGGAAGGTTAGGTGAAGTCGGTGTTGATTTGACAGGCGAGGTCGAGGTAACCTCCGTCTTAACGAGGTTAGGGTATTTTACTATCATGGGCAGATAGGTGTCCTGAAATTGACGTTTTACTATAAAGACATTCGCGACAAATTCGGAAGCTTGACTGTCAAAAGTCTGCTCCGCGCGGTCAAAAGTTTCGATAAATTCGACATGAAGGCGCCTGACTTCCTGCACTATGCCCTCAGACATTTCACTATCACCGAGCAAGCTGTTTACTTGCTCTAAATCACTGCATATAGCCTTCAACTTATCAAGGCAATATGCGTTGTTATTAGCCATCGTGACAAAATTTAAATTAACAAAAAACAAAATTTAAAGTAAATTGCAATTATGTTTAAACCAAACCTAATGACTACACAATGGTACATTTAATTACGAAAAGTGGACTGTATAATAAAGTTAATAAAAGACATAACGTTTTACAAATCATAAGCATTAGATTAGAACGGCTGCAAGTTTTCCTTATTGAACAGGATAAATCTACAGTGTAGCTACACGGATCAATATTGAGCCTATTGATTAGTCAAGTGATTCCTATCTACGCAGCTGTCCCATAAATCTGCTGATAACAGCGGAAAGAAGCTGCAAGCTACAGCTTGTGACGTCACTACTGCGTATTGAATTTAGACAAAGAAAGGGAAGCGGGAAAATTACACAGGATTACGCAATGCTTGCAACTTAGCTTATTACTATGAAATTTAACACGCTTTGAAATTGTTCGCACAATAAATAACACTTATAAATCACTAATAAACTTATTTATAAAGCAAATGCCTCGCTATTAAAACTGAATAAGGTTCGAGGTTACTGAGAACTTTAACACTTGTTCTTTGCACTTTAAATATTTATAGGTCGCTACAATGCAAAAAATCCGGCACGGCGGGACCAAAATGGAGACGTCAGCTCCGCTAAAATATTAGAAAGAAGACGAAAGAGAGAGATAGTCGCGGTCGTTATTGTGACTGAAATTGTACATGAATAAAATTAAGGCTGGCGGCAAAAATGACTAATCGACAAATAAACAGTGTTTATCACTAATTAAGCCTCGGGAAAAATAGGCACAAGTTTATGCTAAAAGTATTTGGAACTGATTAACACTTACCCTAAGCTGAACAAAGGGGTTACGTTCACGGTAGGTTTGATGTCTTCTGGACTTCTGCAGCAGGGCCCTGGGTGAAGTGGTGATGGTCAGACGGCTCGTGCTGTAAAACTTAATAAACGGAGTTCAATTCTAATACTATTCACAATTGAAAAAGTCTTTAAATAAGCGCGAGCGACTCCGTAGCGACGGCTTGTAACGGCGAGGTTAAGGCGCATTCGAACACGGCACTTGGACTAAATAATGTACACTTTCGCGGTTAACGAGCATATAAAGCAAATACAATACGAAACACTTACATTTAGACATACGCGGGGCGAACTTAACGTCCACGAGGTTGGCGAAAAAGGTTAAACCCGCAACGGACGTGCTGGTCTGTCTACGGCAAGCAAAAGACTGGGGGTGAGGGAACTGTGCTAGGGTGGGGATTAGGCGCGCGGCAAGGGACAACGTGGTCTTAAACTATCGACGATAAACCATAGATTGAGCTATCGATTAGACAAAGCACAGGCTGATTGAATTCGATACTGGAGCTGTTTAATCTACCAAAGCTGACTCCAACACCTATTTTAAAAGGCGCCTGTGTCCTTTTAAACACAATCTGCCAGTAGATAAATCTCTGGACTTTTATACAAAAAACCAACTAATCTTTAGACTAGCTCATGAAGTTAGTAGAGAGAAACTCTTTAAAAACATTAGGCTTTAACTATTATCATTTAATGAAATTTAATTAAATTTGTTTACTGATTTAATAATCATTTTCATATTAGTTGGAAAAAGCTAAACAGTTTTTATTGATTATTCGACACAGGATGAAATGCAAATACTGTTGATTTTTATAGCATATTTAATTCAATTTATTTAAATAAAAAAGAAAATTTATCCTTTTAAATACAACACAATTATATTAACAAAACAATTCACTAAGTAACTTGTTGTTTCTTATGCTTTAAAAACTTATAATTTGCATATAGATCAATTACATTGACATAAACATAAAATTTTTTTCCAAATTAGACATAATAAAAATTTATCTCCTATATTGAATTGGTAAATTTGTATTTTATGACACTTAATTTTAAAATTTTTAATATTCGAAAAATTCTTATTTCCTTTAAAATAAATGGCTTATGGCCAAAAACCCTTTGTAAGTTTAATATTTATCGTTTGAAATATTCTGATCACATAAATTCATTTTATTTAGCATACAATTTATTAAAATTTTATAAAGAGTGAAGTCATTGTTTAAGCTTGAATATTTGTTTGATTTTAATAAAATTAACTAACTAAATTTGACGTGATTGGTATCGAATAAAGAAAATGACTTGCCAAAGATGTTCCTGCCGGTCCTGGAGTCCCTCGTCTGGATTCCCTGGTCCTTGGACATCGGAAGTCGCCATCTCTGGTTCGTCGGTGGTGGTTTCCCTCTATTCCTGCGTCCTGGAGGCTGAGTCTGGAGCCTTCATCCCTTGGTAGTCCTGGACGTCGAAAGCGCTGAGGTTTGGTCCATCTGGCCTGGTGACGGTCCTACTCGCGGTCCAGCATAGCGTTCCGCGGCACCTCGTATTAAAATTTTTTTCAGACTGTCTCTAAAGTCTTAGAGACCTAGTATATATAGCGGTGAATTTAACCTACCTCACCCCGACTGCAATGCTTGCTATCTTTGGATTTATTCCTCGTACAGGCAAGTCGGGCAACGAATCTGTTTTAGCTTGCAGAGTTTGATTATTATTTTTGGAACACTGAAAAATGTCTATTTTATTTAAACTGCTGTAACTTTTTTGTTTTACGTTTTTCAAATTTTGTTTTCTCTAATGTTTATTCTGGCTTATTCTGGTTCTTTTAAAATGTCGATGAAAGTTCTACGTGGTTTGGTTCTTAAGATAGCTTTTTAAAGCACTTAGAAAGTTTTCGCCTCACTCCCGATGGTCAAATTTAGCTAGTTATTACAAATCTATTCTTTAATATTTTTTAAATTAGCTTAATTATTCTATTTAAGGTTTTATTTAATTTTTCACTCTTTATTATTTGTATAACTCCCAACTTGATTATTTTAGAAATCAACTTTATTTCTTAAAACAGGAAATTATTTATTTCCTATTTGTCACGGTGTTCCAGACCGTTACAACTTCCCTGCTTGAAAGGTTAAAAATGTTTTTACTTTCTTAAAATATTTTTTACCAATTCATAATCTTAATCCTACTTAAACTACCTTATACTATTACAAAAATTTCCTTATTATTAATCTCTTGTCCCTTGATAAGTTTCCAACCTTAAACACTTCAAACACAAGTCATTAGTAATTTATTAGTCACTTTTGTCTATACTAAATTCTATTTCGTCAATTGACACATTGTTCACCACACTAATGGCTGTCTTTTCCTTTATTTATTTACCACGTCAATTTCATCTATATTAGTTATGGCTTTAAAAGCAATGACTTCATAACAAGCCTACTTGCAATTTAAAACCTAACTAATTCTACAATATTATATTTTAAACATATTCCTTTTATATCTTAAGTATAACATGTTGTTATTGTGTCAGCTGTGGAAGTACACTTTATCTAGTTTAGTTTGTTTGTTTTCCGATAGGACCCTTCGTCATACAGGCTGACTGTTACGTGAATTCCATATTCCATTCTACCTGGTAAGGTCAATGAGCTGGCTTGTAAACATCCTATCAAAATACACAATAATTCGACTTATCATGTTAAAACGTAACGACCCTTGCCTTCAAATTCTCTACTTTTATATTGTACAGTTTATAAAACTGGCTTGTGTCTAGATTATCAAAGTCCAATTGATAACTTCCCGTTGCTTCTGCTATTAATGCAAAGTTCTTATTGTTGCGACCTTGATCGTCAGTACACAAGTTTTCTTGTTTTATATTGTCCCGTCAAAGTCTGATCTAACGACCCACTATTTCATGCACACAAATTTCTTGTTCTATTTTGCAAGGTCTGACCGTGGATTTGTGTACAAGTTATCAACGTTCGCCTGCTATCTTCCGGCTTGTTGACTTAAGCAGTGGAGGTAGCTCTCCAATGTTTGCTCAATACATACAGACTTCCTAAATAATACTTGTAATGTTTGAAATATTGGTTCAGTTATTAAATAGTTTGTTTTACATTTTAACATTTGTCCCTTTACAGATAAGTAGCTAAGTTTAAAGTTTAGATTTAGCCTTATTCAACTACTGCTTATTCTTGTTTTTACTTTAAATCAGTTTGTTAATCATTCTGACAATTTTATTCCTGCCTAACCTCGCTTATCGCTCGCGTACTGGTTCTATTATTGAAGCAATATTATAATTTGGCATTTCTGTATTTTTTGGTTCATGATAAGTGTAAAGTTCACATCTTAGAATTCCTTTACTTGTCCTAAAACTTTTTAATGTCTTTAATGTCATATACAACTTTACATAATACATTATGAGATATTTTATAATTGTTAAAACAGTTAATTTGATTAATTACTTGTAACAAATCAGGTTATTGTTCCTGAGTTTGCTTCATATCCCGTAAACATTTCCCGTTAAACATTTTTGGAATTTCCGTAGGACATTCTATTTACTTTGTCCTGCTTTAACTACATTTAGGCTCTTTTGCCCTCTACTATTCTGGTACGTCCGGCTTATTTTGTTGCAAGGAATGTTTTATGAAATCGTTCCCCGCCCGTCCTCCGGATGTTTCAGTGCGGCCGTGTTTACAAACACTGGTGCCTGCCCTAATCTCGAGCTCTTGTTTACATTTGTTCGACTTGCTGGGTCTTTTATTCAAAACATCTGAATACTTTATTATTAATTGTTGTAACCTAGACAATTCTTGTTTATTTAAAGTACAGCCGTTATTATTGGTACTGTCTATCTTAATAGCATTTAGTTTAAAATATTTTTTACTCTTCATAAAACTTTTTAATGTCTTTAATGTCTTAGATGCCTCGGATTTTATTTGTAACCACGTTTGCAATTTCATAGGTTTTTCGACCCATTTTCCTTTTAATTTTATAAGGACCCTGGTACCTTAACAACAGCTTCTCTGTCTCGTTCTTAGACACATCTGATCTATTGTGTCTAGTGATTAGGACTAAATCGCCCGGTTGAAACGACGTTTCTCGGCAGTTTATATTCTTTATTGCAGCCCGTCTTTCTCCCACTGTCCTGATGCGATCGAATACATTTTGTAATGTCTCTCTTTGTGTCGCATGTTCCGCATTTCTACAATCATCTGGCAGAAATCTCTCCCATATATATATCGGTACTTCCCCATGGTGTACCTGGATAGGTGAATATCCAGTTATTTCATGGGGAGTGATGTTAATTACCTGTTCCATATATGGTAGGTATCTCATTCATGATGACTGCGCTTCATGACAATAGGTCCTAAGAATCCTGCCCAGATCTTGGTTTATTCTCTCGGCATGGTTTACTTGTGGCCTGACCGGAATTAATGTATGCTCAACACTGTTGTCGTGCATCCATAAATTCCATTGTCGAGACGTAAAGGCCGATCCGAAATCTGAAAGTATTCGCCTAGGCTTCCCTATTGTCTGAAAATAATGCGACAGTTTGGCGATTGTAGTCGTCGTATTTGGGCGCTTGACTGCATATAATTTTACTAATTTCGAGAAGACGTCTACTACAACTAAAATGTGCCTTGCACCTCCTGTGCTTCGGGGCAAAGGTCCTAAAAAATCGACAGCAACAATCTCTCCCGGCTGTTGTGTTAAAATGGGTTTAGTCCTTGCTTGCAAATATCGATTTGTTACTTTTGCAAACTGGCAGATCCGACATTTCCTAATGACATCCATGACTTGTTTATTTATACTCTTAATGTAAACATGTTTGTTTACCATTTTAACAATTTTATTTTTTCCTATATGTGCATATTGTTTGTGTACATGCTCTATAAATGGAACAATATTTTGTTTTGGCATCACAACCTTCGTTCTATTGTTTACAATTTTACATAATACATTGTTACAAATTTTATAATGATTAAACTGATTTATTTGATTTATTATATGAAGAAGCTCAGGTTCTTGCTCCTGGACTTGTCTCATCTCCTTAAACATTTTTTGTATGATTGTAGGGCATTCTATCTTAATTTGTCCTATTTTAATTACATTTAAACCCTTTTGCCCGCTATTATTCCCCATATTAGTTTGATACATCCGACTTATAGTGTCACAAGGAACGTTTTCTTCACCCGGACAGTGTCTCATTTTTGGCTGATATTCCTGTATCGCAAGAATCCACCTAGTTATGCGTGCATTGGTATAATTGCATGAATAAAGAAACTTTAGTGCTTTGTTGTCTGTAATGATAGTTAATGGGGCCCCTACTATCAATGGCCGAAACTTCTTTAGGACATGCACGATTGCCAAAGCTCCTTTTCGCACACTGTATATCCTAATTTCGCCTGTTTCAGTGTTCTCGACAAAGCCTATTACCTGTAATCTGCCCTGTTGGTCTTCCTGGTACAGCTGACTTGCTATAGCGTTATCGCTCGCATCAGTTTGTAAAAACGTTCCCCGACCTTCCACCGGATGTGTCAAAGTAACTGCTTCCACAAACAGGTTTTTTACGTTCTTAAATGCATCTTGCATTTCTATATCCCAAACCCAGGGTTGTCCTTTTCATAACAGCTTCAACAGGGGTGAAGTTTCTCGGGCGTATTGACTTGTGAATCGCGAATAATAATTTACAAATCCTAAGAATGATTGTAATTGTTTCTTGTTCTTAGGACTAGGATTATCGCGAATCGCTTGTAGCCTATCTGGGTCAGTTTTTACCCCTTTCTGGTCAAAAATGTACCCTAAAAACTTCACTTCCTGTTGGCAGAACAATGTCTTATTGGGATTTATTGTTAAATTTCCCTCCCTGAATTTGGAAAATATTATATGCAAGTGCTCGAGGTGTTCCTCAAACGTCTCCGATACACATAATAGGTCGTCAACATAGGCTAATATGTTGTCGCTTAATTCCACGCCAAGTGTTAAATCGACTGTTCTTACTAGGGCTGCTAGAGAATTCTGTAACCCGAATAGAACGACCTTAAAATTGTACACCTTATTGTCGAATAAAAAGCCGGTATATTTCTTCGACTCGTGTGTCAATGGTACTTCCCAAAAACTTGATGTCATATCGATCTTCGAAATATACCGCTTATTCCTTCCTTTTCTTAGGATGTCGTCTATACTAGGTGCACTTTCATAATCGGGTACAGTTATCTCGTTTAATTTCCTAGCGTCTAAACAAAGTCGAACCGTATTGTCTGATTTTATGACAACAACCATAGGATTAACATACGGCGTCCTTGACCTCTTAATTATGTCACATCGGAGCATTTTATCGATTTCTTCCTGAACCTGTTTGCGGAAGTTCATTGGAATAGGATAGTTCCTGTTTACAAAAGTTGTGCCTTCCTTAATTTTGAGCGCATGTTTATATTTATTAGATCTACCTGGTTTTTCATTAAAAACATCTGAATAACTGTTTATCAAGTCTTGTAACCTGGACATTTCTTGTTTGTTTAATATACATTGATTATTTGTATTTTCCAACTTAACCGTATACAGTTTAAGATATGTTTTACGCGTTCTGGTTTTCTTTCTGCGCTTGGCATTACGCCATTGTGCATAGCTTCTGTATTTTATTTTTGTTTTTAATTTATTGTTACTTGGTTTATTTTGGTAATTTTGATACTTCTGAGATTTACCTTTAAATTTATTTTTAGCGAACAATTTGGACTTTGTTTCCAAACAAGATTGATTAGAATTAAAATGCTTCGGAATTCTTGTTAAGTCTAACTGATTAGTCTCCTGACAATTAGGTCTTTCCCTAACTTGTTGGAATTTTAATTGTTTCGGCTTGTAGCCATTTTTATTTAATTCGTCGAATCCTCCCTCGTCATTATTTAATTTGTTTGTTGTAGGTTTAGTTAACCCATTTTTTGCTTTGTTTAATCCCGTTAGCTTACTTGATTCCGTTTTTTCATAGTTTAATAATTCGATCTCCCTTGAATTTTCGCTTAATTTGTTATCTAAATTTTTGGTAATCTCGTTTGTAAATTTTATCGTTGACAATTGTTTTAATTTTATGGTTTGTTCCCCGCTTGTATCGTTGGAACATATTAAATTTTTAGTTATACTTTTGTTTACAGTTTGTTTACATTCTAGTTTGTCACCACCTAACTCGCACAAGGACCCATCTTCCTGACCCTTGCCCATGAATAGCCCCCTCTGCTCGCTATCCACTATCGGACCCTCCAATGTCGGCTCTTCAGGTGTTAATTTGCCGTCGTTAATGGTCCGCCTATACTAGGCGATTTTATTATATTTACTTTCTGTTCCCCGCTTGTATCGTCGGAACATAATAAATTTTTGTCAATATTTTTGTTTACTACTTTACTAATCTTATTACATCCTATCTCTTGTCTTATATTGTCTTTGTTATTATTTGATACTAGAAACTCCTGGTGCAGCAGATATCCATCAATCTCATACGTCATAAATGATCTCTCCATGTTTATTCGGGCTTTTAACGCACACAAACTATTTGCTCCCAAGATGAGGTCAACCCGTAGATTGTCCACTATCAAGAAAACAAATTCCTTTGTGTGTCCGTTTAATGTTAGAGGTAGCATCGTTTGTAATTTGACTCGTTTACAGGTTGACCCTAATGCTGTGACTATCGCTACGTTAGCTATAAGTAGCTCATAGAATAGATTCCCGTTTTGTTTTAGGGCTATGTATTTTTCTGTTTTAATCACAGACATTTGGGCACCTGTATCAACTTGGGCAATGTACTTATGGTCTTTAATTTCGCACTCTATCGCTGGACACTGGTCTACATTCTCCAGTTTTATAACCGAGTCATTTCCTTCCTCTAACAAATCGTCCCTAATAGACATGGAAAAACCGCCTAGGCTGATCTTATTATGATGGTAAACCGGCTTTTCCTTCGGTCTCTCGCTCTGAATTATTTTTGACTTTATATTGCCTCGGATCTCTAACCTGGTTAACGTATCTCCCTGATTGTTGCCAGAGATCCTCATATTTAGTTTTTTGGCTTCTGGTCGCTTGGTCCGGGGATAGGCGATTTAGGATGAGGGTTTTTAGGATACTTGGTATTTTGGTAATTTGTGGTATCACCATGGGATCTTGGGTTAGGGTTAGGTTGTTGGTTTGGAGCAACCTGCCTCTGTTGACTCCTTTGAGCGTTCCCATTACCATTTCCATTGTCAGTAACGCTGTCTAGCTGTTGTAGGAAAACTATTGCTTGTTTGATATTACTTGTGGGGTTCCCCACACTAGCTAGCTGAACGTTACTCCCAAAATGTTTCATCAACATGAAAATCAGATGGTTCTCTGGGATTATCGGGTCTAAGTTGTAACACACTTTAGACGGTGTTACATATTAAATTAGCAAATTACAGAAAATAAACGAGAATAGATTCAAAATTGTAATAATATATGACTATGTAAAAAAATTGTTATGTATGAAAAATATTTTAATGAGATCTCTGGCTGATAGTGACATCTAGCGAGAAAAAAATTAAAACAAGTAATCAAGCTAGGGATGCGCCCCCCGGATGCGCGATAGGTAGGAAGGTCGCACGCAACAAAATTATCTCTCTCATTTGGCCAAGATGTAACAGGGAACGGACGTATTCAAAGAGCAAGGAAATTTATTTGATTTTTTATTTTAATAAATGTAAAGTTTTATTTTCGTTTAATCATGGCATAGAACGCGGCGTACGATACCAGATACCAGATGGGTCGCTGACTTATTGATGGCTTTTCCCGAGGCTTTTCCACGAGGATGATGCAAGGCTTTTGCCGAGATTTTCCACGAGAAGGAAGCGAGGTTACGACAAGTTAATGCAGCTAAGTGGGCGATTTAAGACTTTTAAAAATTTATTTCAAAATTTAAAATGTTTCACAGCAGAATTCTAAATAATGAACATTGAACTTTTTAACTAATTAGCATAACTGTAATTACGCATCTTTTGGTGCCATTATGTTCACATTGAATTATTAAATTTGATTATATAAAAAGGCAAGTAAACTCGAATACATGTTCATTTTCAGCCATTGATTGATTAATTAATTGAAGGATTGCTATCCTTAAAAATTCATAAATAGAATGTAAAATGTTCCATAATCCGTAACTGAGTATTAAAAATATATGTGCCATGATTATAATTTATTTTATTTGTCTTTCTTAAAATAAAAGATTGTAATTTGCTTTAATTGAATTTAAAAGAGTCATTATTTTACCAGCGCACAATTCCTTGCATTTCAGATTAACAAGCCTTAAGAATTAATTCAATAATGTTCTGCTAATTTTGATGAATTAACTTGGTATCTTAAAATGTTTTAATGTAACGGAGTTATACCTTCAATTGCGTTACAGACAAATGTCTTGCTACGCCTGAACTGTAAGCTAGAAGTAAAAATTAAATTTTTAAGAATTAAAACTAAATAATATTCAATTTGCTAAATTTAATTATAAACCGTTACAAAGTTTTTCGCCCTGTTTACCATCATAATAAAATACTCTGCCATAGAGTATGGTCCATTATTATGGTAGCGCCCTTGATTTATTTGTCTGCGTATCCTATCCTGCTGGCGATAACTCCAGAAATGCTCCGTGAATTCATGCTTGAATTCAGAATAAGTTTTTGTGTTGTTCTTGATGGCTTTCCACCATGCATCCGCTGCCCCTTTCAAATATCGCTCTACAATCCTTAATTTTGCAGTCTCGTCCATAGTATTGTCTGTATCAGAAAATAGGTCTTCTATTTCCCCTAGGAATGTCATTGGATCTTCTTTGTCATTCCCCCAGAACTCAATTCTACGGTACGAAGCCTCCCCGTTCCTGTCTATTACCCTTGGTAAGCAAACTTGTGTTACTATTCCTGCTCCAGCTGTTTGCTTTACTTTTGCAACTTGTTGTTTCACTGTTTTAATGTCCTCTTGGATATTCTGTACTTTTTCATTTAATTTAGCCGTTTTTGTTTCCGTTTTAGTTTTTAGTCTCTCTATTTCCGTCTCATGTTCGTTCAACTTTTCGTATATGTGATTTGTCTTAGTCTCATTTTCTTTTTGGTAGTCATCGAGTTTTAACTGGAAAGCCTCCCATAACTGTCTTTCCATTTTCTCTTCCTCCCTCCATCGTTTTTCTTTGTCTTCTCTCTCCTTCTCCCTTTGTTTTTCTTTGTCTTCTCTCTCCTTCTCTCTTTGTTTTGCTTCCTCCCTCTCTTCCTCTCTCAATCGTTTCTCTTCCGCCTTCTCTTTCTCTCTCAATTGTTTCTCTTCCTCTCTCCATTGTTTTTCTTTGTCTTCTCTCTCCTTCTCCCTTTGTTTTGCTTCCTCCTTCAATCGTTTCTCTTCCGCCTTCTCTTTCTCTCTCAATTGTTTCTCTTCCTCTCTCAATCGTTTCTCTTCCGCCTTCTCTTTCTCTCGCTCTTCTTTATCTTTTTCTTCTCTTGCCTTGAAAAAGGCCATCAATTTATCCATCTCGGATTTAGACATTTTGATTTAATATTTATTATTCAATTAATTATTTATCCACTTATTCCTTTCTTTTTGATTTGCTTTAGGCCAGATGGTTCCTACCCGCTCTTTCGACTAAATCTTTATTCAAATTCAGTTATTTATTTATTTTATTTTTATTTGTACGCTCTTGGATTCGTTCAAATTATATTATTATTCAAAAATTTAATTGCATTATTTAAAACATTCTGACTTCACTTATTTAAACAATCTCGATTTATTTTTATAATGTAACCATTTAATCTTGATATCGGGAACCTGTTCAAAGTCCCTACCGTTCGGGCGCCAATTCTGCAACGTCCCCCACACCTTACTCTTTGTATTTGTTTATATTTTATATCCCTTCTTGCAGAATACCAAAATTTTGGTGTTTAAAAAACTTATTTATAAACAAACCAAACATCTGCCAATCACCCCGCTTGTTAAACCGTGCTAAACTCCCTGAGTTACGTGTATATTTCCCGCTCGTAGGGCCAGGCCCAAAACAAGCCTATTCCCGCTGACTACAATTTAAAACAAGTATAAACTCTCCCAAATTGGTTTATCAATTGTGTATGGTCTAGATATAGTCACACATGTCATTTCAATAGTCAGCTGGAAAGAAACACATTAAAAATAATACACAAAATATTCACAGAGTCTTACCACCTGATGATGATCTGCAGAGACAGCAAGGGAACGTACAAAATATGATCGTGTTTAAATTACCTATTTTAAAAGGCTCCTGTGTCCTTTTAAACACAATCTGCCAGTAGATAAATCTCTGGACTTTTATACAAAAAACCAACTAATCTTTAGACTAGCTCATGAAGTTAGTAGAGAGAAACTCTTTAAAAACTTTAGGCTTTAACTATTATCATTTAATGAAATTTAATTAAATTTGTTTACTGATTTAATAATCATTTTCATATTAGTTGGAAAAAGCTAAACAGTTTTTATTTATTATTCGACACAGGATGAAATGCAAATACTGTTGATTTTTATAGCATATTTAATTCTATTTATTTAAATAAAAAAGAAAATTTATCCTTTTAAATACAACACAATTATATTAACAAAACAATTCACTAAGTAACTTGTTGTTTCTTATGCTTTAAAAACTTATAATTTGCATATAGATCAATTACATTGACAAAAAACATAAAATTATTTTCCAAATTAGACATAATAAAAATTTATCTTCTATATTGAATTGGTAAATTTGTATTTTATGACACTTAATTTTTAAATTTATAATATTCGAAAAATTCTTATTTCCTTTAAAATAAATGGCTTATGGCCAAAAACCCTTTGTAAGTTTAATATTTATCGTTTGAAATATTCTGATCACATAAATTCATTTTATTTAGCATACAGTTTATTAAAATTTTATAAAGAGTGAAGTCATTGTTTAAGCTTGAATATTTGTTTGATTTTAATAAAATTAACTAACTAAATTTGACGTGATTGGTATCGAATAAAGAAAATGACTTGCCAAAGATGTTCCTGCCGGTCCTGGAGTCCCTCGTCTGGATTCCCTGGTCCTTGGACATCGGAAGTCGCCATCTCTGGTTCGTCGGTGGTGGTTTCCCTCTATTCCTGCGTCCTGGAGGCTGAGTCTGGAGCCTTCATCCCTTGGTAGTCCTGGACGTCGAAAGCGCTGAGGTTTGGTCCATCTGGCCTGGTGACGGTCCTACTCGCGGTCCAGCATAGCGTACCGCGGCACCTCGTATTAAAATTTTATTCAGACTGTCTCTAAAGTCTTAGAGACCTAGTATATATAGCGGTGAATTTAACCTACCTCACCCCGCCTGCAATGCTTGCTATCTTTGGATTTATTCCTTGTACAGACAAGTCGGGCAACGAATCTGTTTTAGCTTGCAGAGTTTGATTATTATTTTTGGAACACTGAAAAATGTCTATTTTATTTAAACTGCTGTAACTTTTTTGTTTTTTAAGTTTTTCAAATTTTGTTTTCTCTAATGTTTATTCTGGCTTATTCTGGTTTTAAAATGTCGATGAAAGTTCTACGTGGTTTGGTTCTTAAGATAGCTTTTTAAAGCACTTAGAAAGTTTTCGCCTCACTCCCGATGGTCAAATTTAGCTAGTTATTACAAATCTATTCTTTAATATTTTTTAATTTAGCTTAATTATTCTATTTAAGGTTTTATTTAATTTTTCACTCTTTATTAAAACAGGAAATTATTTATTTCCTATTTGTCACGGTGTCCCAGACCGTTACAAAACACATTAAACATTAAACCAAGCACAACTAATAAACACACAACTCTTAAATCCATCATACAAATCGCGACCAGCTAATCTCTATACATTAAAACAGATAAAGGCAGACCTATATTAATAAAGCCCCAACAAGGCATTAACAACAAAGTAAATAAATTCATGACAGAAAACAACATGACAGAACTCCATTTAGTCCTTACACCAAAATATGAAACCAAATTAAAAATCAATTGAGCAAATCCACCGAAATCATAAAGCCAGAACAAGAGAAACACTACAAACAAAACACACATTTCCCAATACACACAGGCACCTTCACGTAATCTAGCCAATACACTCACAAACGTTAATAACCACAGATCCATACACAAGGACATTCACCTCATTAACATAGACCTGACATACACCAACGTACCCATTAAACAATTGCTTCAAACACTAAAAAGCATGCTGATAACAAACCTCGCAGAAATATTCCTCCACTACATCGAACAAAAATCCTGTAGAACAACAAACATAGAGATAAAATAATATACTACCATAGATATGCAGATGACATTTTACTTTAAACAACGGCAACAAACGGTGAAGGCGACAAGGTCGTCGATACTAGTCTGTTTGTCTTAATAAACTAATGTGTATTAGGATTTAGAGTAAACTGTTTTAATTTTTACCGTTGTGAGTTCTTCTTACTAGCTAAGGTGCTAATTAACTTTATACTAAACTTAACATTTATTCTCGAAATAGAAGACAATGCTAAAATGAATTACTATTTTATCAGTAAAAATAAAGTAATAAGGTCATACATGACTTCAGATGTGCGACGCCAATTTGATTGCGATTGGCTGAAGAGTAATCCAAATTTGTTATTTGTAATTTCCCAAAACTTCTTAATAACGACAACTAGAGTTATTAGAATAAGCAAAATTTATTTAATTCGTAGAATAACCAATTCTCTACCTCCACGGCTAGAGAAATATCTTTCTGTTGTCACCTAAATCTACGTAGTTCGATATATATCGCAGTAAAAATGCCAGTAAATGGTATTGAGGGTTAAGTGATTCTAGTATACATTTACCTTCGATTAGGTACTACGCGTTTCAAAAACATTGTTTCAAGGTTTCTCTAACCTAAGTAGCAGAGCCAGATTAACCGCGTAAAATGTGTGTGTCTTTGTGTATTAACCATTCTGAAAGTATTTTTGGTGAAATTAAAAATTGCTGCAAATGAATCTCGTTTTCTTTTAATTAATTTTTACTGTCGTTTGAACAAACTGTTAAAGATATGGATGTATGTGTACGCTTTTATATCTTATATTATTCTTAATAATTTTTGATAAAGCTTATTGAATCGATAGTAATAATTTATTAACTTCCGTTTATAATGACATCGTCAGTGAGTTATAACTATTACAAGATAATGTCGACGGAGGGTTGATGATGGCATTGCCTTCAAAACGAGATTGAGTCAATAAATTTTAAAATTTTATGTCAGTTTGCTTTATTAATGAATTATTAGCATCACCTCATAAGATCAGCCAATGTAAATTCATTGGGAACTGTGGAAGATATAGATTCAAGTCTGTAACAGGTTTGTAAAGTTATCCTTTTCCGGGCTGTAATTGGGTCCTGGATAAGGTCCTGAGTGTAGAGGTAGCACCAACCTGAAGGCCACAATTCGCACAAGCGCGAGAAGTAGCACCGGAGAAGCAATAGTACAGGTTGTTTGGCTTACAGCGTCAGGCGCGTTAGGTTACCATCTGAACTAAGTCTGAAGTAAACATAAGAGAAACTCGTAGCACATAAGTACCCGCTTGCGCATCGGCAATGCGACATATTTAGACATATCTGAGGAGCTACGTAATACAATCTACGTGAACTACTTAAAGTGATTTCGGCGTTAAATTTAGTTATAACCTTAGAGGTTTCCTTTCGTATTAAGTTTTTAAAAGTATCCCAATGGTTTACCAAATTTTGACATCGGTTTTTATATTTGGGCAATAATACTATTTTTTTAATTGTTCATATGTATCCTGAAATCTACAATGGTCGGTGTAAGGATCTTACACGCTAATTTTCTAATATTTCTTGAATTTCCTCTTCTTCTGTTACATCTACTTATTTTGTTCTACATATAACTAACCATAGCTGCGAAATTATGAAAATATATGGCTAAGCTTGAGTGGATGAATAACAATGATTTTATTAACGACTGAAAATTGGAACAAGATATATACAAGGAGAGTGTGAACTAATAGAAGGAATTGAAGGAATCAAAAGCAAAATAACCTCACACTTTAACAAACCTTTTCTTAAGTCAATAGAAATTACTAAATAATTCTAAGTTTCACATATAACAAGGTACACACTATCATGAAGACCTAAGTCATGCTACTAACAATATAACTTTCCTCATGCCAGAGACGGTGACATGATGATGAATATTATAAGGTAACTTGTACATTTTACAGAACCAGCCCAAGAGCCCGGCAGATAATGGGGATGGACACTGCAACTTGGGTAACACAACATCTTCCCTCGGGACTCCACGGGATGAGTTGACAAGGCTTTACGGTATGTTGATGTC
Organism: Prosapia bicincta; assembly: GCA_036971475.1. Classification (NCBI taxonomy): domain Eukaryota; kingdom Metazoa; phylum Arthropoda; class Insecta; order Hemiptera; family Cercopidae; genus Prosapia; species Prosapia bicincta. The sequence continues at coordinate 262,192,531 of JBAIZL010000004.1, read as the reverse complement.
TGTCTATTTACTTTTATACAAATTTACACTGGTTCCTTCAACGGAAGTGATTTTTGGACTAAATTTTCTTGAAGTTTAAACCACACAACACGTTTATCTGTTATTCAGTACAAATTATTCGGACTTTAAGACATTCTAATTAAACCAAAGTACTGCTGATAATTTCAAAACATTAAAATAATTAAGAATTATGTTCCCCCCAGAACCCTCTAAATACGCGTGTAAAGAGAAAGGTACACCCTCGCTAAGAGATGTATCCTTCAATGTGCAAATTTGCTGATTTTATTTGTATTATGCACAACTGTGACAAACTACTTAGCCTGTAGCTGTTTGCGTTATTGTTTTTATTGGGCTGTTTGGTTCGCAATTTCAGGTTGTTTTACCCTTTCACTGTCGGTTTCATGTAGAATTTTTCACCGTTTTAAGTATAAGCCTCTGTAACACTGCAACCCTTTCGCTGTTGCCTTCACCGGAGGTAATAACAGCATTTAGGGCTCTACATAGTAAGGTTTGGCAGCCAACAAAGTATGACAGAATAAAAGCACTCAGTGACGGTATGAATGCATCCGCGTAAACATTCTCCGATCAAGTTACCCTTTGGTAATTCCTGGTATAGATGCTTATTTGCAACTATTGCAGCATCTAGTGCTCCATATTATAAAAGTTTGGAAGCCAAAAAAGTATGACAGAGTAAAAGCTCTCAGTGACAGTTTTAGTGCATCCCTGTAACTATTCTCTGAGCAAGTTAGTCTTTGGTAATTCCTGGTAAATAGGCTTAATTGCAACTATTACAGCATCTAGGGCTTCACATTTTAAGGTTTGGCAGCTAACAAAGTATGACAGAGTGAAAGCTCTCAGTGACGGTTTGAGTGCATCCGCGTAAACATTCTCCGAGCAAGTTAGCCTTTGGTAATTCCTGGTATAGAGGCTTAATTGCAACTATTATAGCATCTAGGGCTTCACATTTTAAGGTTTGGCAGCTAACAAAGTATGACAGAGTGAAAGCTCTCATTGACGGTTTGAGTGCATCCGCGTAAACATTCTCCAAGCAAGTTAGCCTTTGGTAATTCCTGGTAAAGAGGCTTAATAGCAACTATTACAGCATCTAGGGCTCTACATTGTAAGGATTGGCAGCTAACAAAGTGTGACAGAATAAAAGATCTCGGTGACGGTTTGAGTGCATCCGTGTAACTATTCTCTGAGCAAGTTAGGCTGCGGTAATTCCTGGTAAAAAGGCCTAATTTCACCTACGACAGCATCATATAAATTGTTTTAATGTTTGTACTGAGTATATTTTGGGGGTTTTTATATCCACACCAAGACTCATTGCAAAGATTAGGTTGAGTTTCTCGTCTGTCGACGTGCAATGAAAAAATGTCTCCCAGAAATAATTTCTGTAAATAACTTTTATTCCTTCTAATGACTTTACCGTAGTAATTTTGAAGACTGTTAGAGAAAACACAATACCCAAGAAACTTAAACACAATTGGAACATTCCTTCACTGTTCCCAATTAGTAGAAATCTCTAACCGTAAAATCAAAAAACCTATAAACAGTGGAAAAGAATTGTCTTCCTTATCATTTGCCGAATAAAATCGATTTGCAGGTTAACAAACATATGAATGTGAATTTTACCAATAGAATTATTCAGTAATATGTATATAATGAGAGTCTGTACTTGTAGGTTCTTGTATTGAGCAATTCTTAGTAGCAATGTAAATAAGGCAAGATGGATTATATATTTTGTGTGTGATTTATATGTAAATGTAACGTATGTGCATTATATATCATTGTAATCAAAAAAATATGAAGAAAAATATCAAAATTAATGTTTTTCTGATAAACTGCGTAGGCATACATTTCCCTTTAATTCTTTTGTAAATTGTCGTTGCAAAACCAAACTCTTGATAGGAAACTAATAAGGAAATAATGATATATTCTTGTATTTTTATAGGTCCTATAATTATAATAACGTTATATATTAGGCAATAATTGTTTATTGTTATAAACATATGTATTTATTATTGAATAAAGTTGTATGTTTCAAATTAGCCCTGGCAACTGAGTAGAAATTAAAGCAATTGCTTTAAAACACGTGATTTCCTTTATAACAAAAATAAATAAAACCCACTAACCACAATAAAAAATCTTTATTATAATTACATAATTAATCCAACCTGGCGACCGTAACGGCAAGATGGATGCCTAAAGGCTCAGCAATGTTTAGAACTCCTTGTGTATCGCAGTAGTTTACCTGTTGTATCACCTTGTAGGACATGGCGACCGTAACGCCACGATGGATGCCTAAAGGCTCAGCAATGTTTAGAACTCCTTGTGTATCGCAGCAGTGGACCTGTGGTATCACCTTGTAGGACATGGCGACCGTAACTCCAAGATGGATGCCTAAAGGCGCAGCAATGTTTAGAACTCCTTGTGTATCGCAGCAGTGGACCTGTGGTATCACCTTGTAGGTAATGGCGACCGTAACGCCAAGATGGATGCCTAAAGGCTCAGCAATGTTTAGAACTCCTTGTGCATCGCATCAGTGGACCTGTGGTATCACCTTGCAGGACATGGCGACCGTAACACCAAGATGGATACCTAAAGGCTCAGCAATGTTTAGAACTCCTTGTGTATCGCAGCAGTGGACCTGTGGTATCACCTTGTAGGACATGGCGACCGTAACTCCAAGATGGATGCCTAAAGGCGCAGCAATGTTTAGAACTCCTTGTGTATCGCAGCAGTGGACCTGTGGTATCACCTTGTAGGTAATGGCGACCGTAACGCCAAGATGGATGCCTAAAGGCTCAGCAATGTTTAGAACTCCTTGTGCATCGCATCAGTGGACCTGTGGTATCACCTTGCAGGACATGGCGACCGTAACACCAAGATGGATACCTAAAGGCTCAGCAATGTTTAGAACTCCTTGTGTATCGCAGCAGTGGACCTGTGGTATCACCTTGTAGGACATGGCGACCGTAACACGAAGATGGATGCCTAAAGGCGCAGCAATGTTTAGAACTCCTTGTGTATCGCAGCAGTGGACCTGTGGTATCACCTTGTAGGAAATGGCGACCGTAACACCAAGATGGATTCCTAAAGGCTCGGCAATGTTTAGAACTCCTTGTGTATCGCAGCAGTGGACCTGTAGGATCACCTTGTAGGACATGGCGACCGTAACGCCAAGATGGATGCAAAAAGGCTCAGCAGTGTTTCAAAATCCTTGTATGTCACAGCATGGAACCTGTGGCTGCACCTTGCAGGACATGGCGACCATAACAATGATGGATGGCTAGAGGCTCAGCGTTATTTGCGACTCCTTGCACCTCAGCATCGGACCTGTGGCAGCGCCTTTGAGACAGTCTGGAACTCCCAGATCGCCAAAGTGGGAGTAATCTGGATTTTACTAAATAATTACATTTTATTGTTGGGCTGAATAGGATTGGTAGACGTCTTTTGTTTTTTAAAAATTTGTTTGTAGTTTTATAGTGTATTTATTTGAAAATAAGAGGAATAATGAAATAAAATACCTATCCTCAGCAAATACACTTTACACTAATTTGTAATGAACACTATCTAATCACATGCTAATTGATTATATTTTTTTGTTCCAGTACGATGCTATGAAATTGAACACAGAGGGCTTGGATTTCAAAAGGAAATTAATTTAAGCTTCAAGTTAAAATAATATATTTTGTAACTGTTATTATTGTATAAATTAACTGCTATTTAAAATATTTTACGACCTGTAAAAATTTATAAATAATATGAAATTTGAGTATATTATTAAAATTTGAAAATTACAGCAAAGTGTTGTTTTATTTATTATCCATTTTCCTATTATAATAAATAGTTGAATATTTAGTTAGTAACAATTATATACTTAATACAACTGTTAAAGTTCGATTAAAGTAGTAGAGATAGCAGCACACACAAGGTTCTCTTATAAATAGTTACATTTTCTACAACCAGAAAGCACTACCTACTGGATGGGTTGACTGGGCGCAGAATACCACTACTGCCTACCTCTTCATATCTTATATGCTACTGATACATTTTGACACTTTATGCAACACACCAAACTATCAGGAGACTATAATGTTACAAGAGGTAGATGATATACCTCTTATCATCTCATCTGATACTTATTATTCACCTGATATTTTCTTAAAGTAAAATTTTTAAAAAACTCTCAACACGAAGTAATAGGAGACTATAATGTGAAAAGAGGTAGTTACTCTTAACATATTTATTCGGCTAATACTTTTGAGCGAGTTTTGAAAAATCTAAACTTTCTAAACTTCGCTTCCAAGTATCAGGAACATATAATACGTGAAGTGATCTATGCCTAACCTCTTTATCTATCATTTTGGTTAAACATATTTTTACCATATGTAAAGATATGTTTGACCACCAATAACGTTCACAGCTTCTCTCAGATGCAATTACATTTGAAAATCACTCATCAGACACATTAGGGTGAAGTTTTGAAATAAAACGTCAGAAAATATATCAACCTTTTTTATTTCTTCAAAACGTTTTACATTATCTTTTTACATAATTACAAAACAGTATAATAGTAAAAATCACGATAATAATAATAACAATAATAGTAATACTATTAATAACAATATCAATAGTAATAATAATAATAACATTTATAATAACTTTTCACACATATTCAAGTGCATTTTCAATACTAGAATACAATTTGATGAAAATTATAATATACATACAGTTTACAAGCAGTGGTTCCCAAAGTGTGCGGTGTGGCTACCCTTTACATCATTATCAGGGGCGCCGGGGGTGAGCTTCAGAATTAAACGATTAAATTAAAAATATCTTGTGGGCCAATCCCAATGTTGTAGTGGCAGTAAAATGATAAAAAAGTTTGTTTAAGGGTAAAGAGCTACTGACTATATAACACGGGTCTGCCTTTCCTCGTAGAAGTCTTGTAATGACTGACGTCAGGCCTAAACCATCCGTCTATTAGCTATTTATACAGTTTAAGAAAATAAATGGTAAAGTATTAACTATTATAGGCTATGTGCTACTACTGCAGGAAGAACAGCACTAAAAGAATTACTTAACACTTAAAAACGAAGTAAAGCTAATTTTCTGTTCAAGCGTCACACACTAAATAAATTTTACCTCGAGGGAGCCACGGGTTAAACGTTTGAAAACCACTGGGGTACAGGTTTATTACACGCAGTCAGATATCTTCAAGGGTCGCCTGTAACAAAAATGGTAATTAGCTTAGTAGTGTTAATTTAAGGCTTCTACAATGCAGAATATATTTTGTGTGTGTGTGTGTGTGTGTGTGTGTGTGTGTGTGTGTGTGTGTGTGTGTGTGTGTGTGTGTGTGTGTGTGTGTGTGTGTGTGTGTGTGTGTGTGTGTGTGTGTGTGTGTGTGTGTGTGTGTGTGTGTGTGTGTGTGTGTGTGTGTGTGTGTGTGTGTGTGTGTGTGTGTGTGTGTGTGTGTGTGTGTGTGTGTGTGTGTGTGTGTGTGTGTGTGTGTGTGTGTGTGTGTGTGTGTGTGTGTGTGTGTGTGTGTGTGTGTGTGTGTGTGTGTGTGTGTGTGTGTGTGTGTGTGTGTGTGTGTGTGTGTGTGTGTGTGTGTGTGTGTGTGTGTGTGTGTGTGTGTGTGTGTGTGTGTGTGTGTGTGTGTGTGTGTGTGTGTGTGTGTGTGTGTGTGTGTGTGTGTGTGTGTGTGTGTGTGTGTGTGTGTGTGTGTGTGTGTGTGTGTGTGTGTGTGTGTGTGTGTGTGTGTGTGTGTGTGTGTGTGTGTGTGTGTGTGTGTGTGTGTGTGTGTGTGTGTGTGTGTGTGTGTGTGTGTGTGTGTGTGTGTGTGTGTGTGTGTGTGTGTGTGTGTGTGTGTGTGTGTGTGTGTGTGTGTGTGTGTGTGTGTGTGTGTGTGTGTGTGTGTGTGTGTGTGTGTGTGTGTGTGTGTGTGTGTGTGTGTGTGTGTGTGTGTGTGTGTGTGTGTGTGTGTGTGTGTGTGTGTGTGTGTGTGTGTGTGTGTGTGTGTGTGTGTGTGTGTGTGTGTGTGTGTGTGTGTGTGTGTGTGTGTGTGTGTGTGTGTGTGTGTGTGTGTGTGTGTGTGTGTGTGTGTGTGTGTGTGTGTGTGTGTGTGTGTGTGTGTGTGTGTGTGTGTGTGTGTGTGTGTGTGTGTGTGTGTGTGTGTGTGTGTGTGTGTGTGTGTGTGTGTGTGTGTGTGTGTGTGTGTGTGTGTGTGTGTGTGTGTGTGTGTGTGTGTGTGTGTGTGTGTGTGTGTGTGTGTGTGTGTGTGTGTGTGTGTGTGTGTGTGTGTGTGTGTGTGTGTGTGTGTGTGTGTGTGTGTGTGTGTGTGTGTGTGTGTGTGTGTGTGTGTGTGTGTGTGTGTGTGTGTGTGTGTGTGTGTGTGTGTGTGTGTGTGTGTGTGTGTGTGTGTGTGTGTGTGTGTGTGTGTGTGTGTGTGTGTGTGTGTGTGTGTGTGTGTGTGTGTGTGTGTGTGTGTGTGTGTGTGTGTGTGTGTGTGTGTGTGTGTGTGTGTGTGTGTGTGTGTGTGTGTGTGTGTGTGTGTGTGTGTGTGTGTGTGTGTGTGTGTGTGTGTGTGTGTGTGTGTGTGTGTGTGTGTGTGTGTGTGTGTGTGTGTGTGTGTGTGTGTGTGTGTGTGTGTGTGTGTGTGTGTGTGTGTGTGTGTGTGTGTGTGTGTGTGTGTGTGTGTGTGTGTGTGTGTGTGTGTGTGTGTGTGTGTGTGTGTGTGTGTGTGTGTGTGTGTGTGTGTGTGTGTGTGTGTGTGTGTGTGTGTGTGTGTGTGTGTGTGTGTGTGTGTGTGTGTGTGTGTGTGTGTGTGTGTGTGTGTGTGTGTGTGTGTGTGTGTGTGTGTGTGTGTGTGTGTGTGTGTGTGTGTGTGTGTGTGTGTGTGTGTGTGTGTGTCTCTGTGTGTTTGATTAGGTTTTTCTATTTAAAACATAAATTAATAAACACAGACATTCAAACTATTTATACATAAAAATTGTATTGTAAAATAATAACTTGTGAGTAATAAAAACAATAAGAATATTACACACACAATATATTGGGGGCTGGGTATCCACAATAAGATGGCGAGTCTAGAGTCTAGCACAGCTGATTATAATATTCCTATTCTATGCGCTATTGTAAGGATAGAATAAAGATGTAAGTCGAGGGAAACTAACATGTATAGATTGGTTCCTTGCCTTTTCATTCGCATGCTTGATGACACAACGAGGTGTAAGAGATAAGTGGAGAGTTCATGCTAAAGAAAATCCTAAATGTTCCTGCAGAGACTTGTAGATATCCTCCAATCAAATAATAGAAGCGGTATTGGTGCGATCTCTATTCGCCTTCTGACTGCCTCCAATAGACCGGCGGGATTGTGGAAGTATTTGTAGCTAGATACAAGACACGAAGGCAATGTAGATTGGGCAAGCTCAGGATGTAGCAAGACCTAAGTGTTCCTGCAGAGACGTGAAGATATCCTCCAATGCGAGGATAGAAGCTGCGGAGATGCGATGACTCTTCACCTTGTTACTCAACCCATTATACTTGCGGGGTTGTGGAACCAGGTGAAGCTGGATACAAGACACGAAAGCACCGTAGATTGGACAAGCTCAGGATGTATGCAGACCTAAATGTTCCTGCAGAGACGTGAAGAGATCCTCCAATGCGAGAATACAAGCTGCGGAAATGCTATATCCCTTCACCTTGTTACTGAACCCATTATACTTGCGGGGTAGTGGAGCCAGGGAAACCTGGATACAAGACACGAAAGCAACGTAGATTGGACAAGCTCAGGATGTATGTAGACCTAAATGTTCCTGCAGAGACGTGAAGAGATCCACCAATGCGAGGATAGAAGCTGTGGAGATGCGATGACTCTTCACCTTGTTACTGAACCCATTATACTTGCGGGGTTGTGGAGCCAGGTGAAGCTGGATACAAAAGACGAAAGCAACGTGGATTGGGCAAGCTCAGGATGTAGTAAGACCTAAATGTTCCTGCAGAGGCGTGTAGAGATCCTCCAATGCGAGGATAGAAACGGCGGAGGTGCTATGTCCTTTCACCTTGTTACTGAACCCATTATACTTGCGGGGTTGTGGAGCCAGGTGAAGCTGGATACAAGACACGAAAGCAACGTAGATTGGACAAGCTCAGAAGGTATGCAGACCTAAATTTTCCTCCAGAGACGTGTAGAGATCCTCCAATCAGAGGATAGAAGTGGCAGAGGTGCGATCTCTATTCGCCTTCTAGCTGCCTCCAATAGACCGCCGCTATTGTGGGAGTATTTGTAGCTAGATACAAGACACGAATGCAATGTAGATTGGGCAAGCTCAGGATGTAGCAAGACAAATCCCCAATCAAACGGATTATGTGAAAGATTTCATTCCACTTTAATAGAACACATAATGCTGTTAAATATAATCAAATCGAATTTAAAAAAGACAGTATAATTAAGAAAGTTAAATATGCTATAATAGCTTATAACAATAGCATACATTCAGTCACGAAATTAACGCCGTGCGAAGTCTTATTTGGACACATAATTTCAAACACCTTAATAAATATGGATTTAGAAAAACAAATTATAAATGACTACGTTTTAAACCATAAAGAAAAAACAAAAATACTCTATGAAAACATTAGGGATAGTAATCAAAAAACTAAAGAAAAAGTTTTAGAAAAAAGAAACATAAACAAGGAACCACTTCCAGAAATACCATCTGAAGTTTATATAAAGACAGTTCAAAAGCAAAGCAAAACGTAAAACAAATATAGCAAGGAAGAAATAGCTTCAATAAATAAGGAAAGAAAAACTGGTAAAATAAAGCCTAGACATCATAACACAAAAGACAAAATACATTTGTCGAAAATTAAAAGGCCTAAGAAGAAAAAAAATGTAATTAATGACCAAAATCCTTCTTGTTCATATTCAACACAATCAAATTAAAATCCCTACCATACCTTTGTCCACTAATTCTATGCAAAAAACTTTATTAAACTTTTAAACAACATTGTTTTTATTAATTGTATGTGTTACAAACTTTTGTAATTAATTAAATGATATGTAACTCATTATGGTAATAAATATTGTTAATTATTTCAAATATGTTAATCACAAAAAAAAATTGTAATTGAAGAAAATTAGAAACTATACTCTTAAAGAGATAACAAAACAAAAAAAGAGAATTCTTATAAACGGACTAGGATGCTTTATCAAATCTATAAAAGGCAATTTGAATGTAAATGATGGTAAAAATTATGAAAAATTATATACAACTTTTATCGTAATCAATGAAAATTTTGAAGAAATAAAAAAGAAGTAAAGTATTGTGAATTATAATGTAAAAGACTTTGTTCAATTAAAAACACGATTAGAGTTAATCATAAATTAGATTCTGATTTGCTAGAATTACCATACATATTGAACTTCTGAAATGCCCTGAACTGTTGTTCATTATTTCTACTTCTGACATGATCATTGTATGTTATGTTTTGTATTTGCACAGACATTTCGTTAAAATCATTTAAGCATGTAGGGTTTCTAATGAATGACAACTTATTCCTGGTTTCTGGATTCATCCCTAATTTAATTAGTTCCACTAAATCATTTTCAGAATATTTACCTAACAATAATTCATTATTCTCTTTCAAAGATTGTACATAAAGAGGCAGGGGTTCTCCAATACCTTGAGGTCTATTAATCAAATCTCTTTTTAAATTTTCCCTAAGATTAATAGGTATAAATGTTTTTACAATATTCTGGTGAAATTCCTTTAAATTATTATTCTGCTCTAATGCTAACAATAATTTGTCCAACAATGGACCGGTTGCATAGTTCATACCTAGTTCTAGGATTTGATTATCAGAAAGCTTTACTTCGTTTTTTAATTTCAATACTACTTTAATAAAATTTATTAGTTTTTTTAGATTTTAAACCATCTGTTGTAATAAACATTTTGAGATATCTCTCTAATGGGTTTGTCAGCTTATTATATAATCTGAAATCGAACACTGCATTCTGGGGTCTTACATTAGTACAGACATTAGGTACAACATTGGATGTTATTGAGGCTTCATGGCTACTTAAGAATACTTCTTGTACATTTTCTTCCGACATGTTTTCTTCGGATAATTTTCTTACTACCTCTGTCTTTAAACTCACATCTACATTCAATTCAGTTATTGCTTTGTTTAAATCATTCAACTTTTTTAACATATCATTAAGTTCATCCCTCATCTGTTGTTCGATGTTAAATTTTAGCAAAACATTACACCTGATTGTCAAATGAATTACTTTAGTTTCTGATCTAACTGTATCTAGTACTCTAGGATCGTCTTTTAATTCATTAACATTTTTCATTAAAGTTTTAAATTTTTCACAAATAACTTCAAATTCATTAGTTACATTTAATTTATCTTTCAAATTAATAGGATTAGCCGCTATACCAACATCTTTTAAAACTTTCCTTAAAATTTTTCTAACATCAGATACAACTGAATCGCTTCTATAAGTGACATTTCTTAAATTCAATTCATATTCTAATTCCTCTTTTGACAAAAGGTCTATTTTTAAAGCCATTTTGTTTAATAGAATTGCTTTCAGAAAATTAACGAGAATATATTCTTTAAACAGAAAAGTCAAGCAAACTCGAAAGGTTCGAACACGTTTTATGCAAACATTGGACTTGCAAACATTATACACCTTATCTCTTATTTTGAAAGGGTGCTCATTATCACCTTTATAGATACCATACTTTTTATTTCTCTCAATTGACATTTTAATGTTCTTTATGGCTTTGTTAAGTCTGCTTGCTATTTCTGTTTTGGAAATTTTATTTTCTACAATGTCATTCAAACTCCACAAATTCGTTAACAAATCATTTGGTTTAAAATTAAACATTAATTCAAAGGCTGAATGGCCAGTGGATTCATTGAAGGCTGAATTTAGACAAATTTGCAAATAATGAAGTCCTTCATCACACATTGTTTGTTAATCATGAAAAAAGCTCCTTAACAAAACCTTAATATTTTTAATATATCTTTCAGCTTTATTAGCTCTTGGTATATATGGTAGGGTTTTGATATGTTTTATTCCATTATTAAACATAAAATTTTTAAACTCAATGGCTTTAAAACATGCTCCATTATCAGACACCAAGAAACGAGGCATACCGAAATTAGCAAAAACTACATCTCTCAACTTGTTGATGACATTTACAGCTTTGGCATTCCTTAAAGGCATTATATAACAGAATCTACTTAAATCATCTACTGCAATTAACAAATGATTATGACCTTTCTTACTCCTTACTAATGGTCCCATTATATCTACATACAGTTTTTGCATAGGGTTGTTTGATACAAAACTTACAAGTTTCCCATTATAAATTTTTGGTGCTTGTTTACAAGTAGCACATATTTGACAATCATTAATTTTTTGTTTTATAAAATTACACAAATTAGGTCTATAGAAATATTGGTTAATCTTTGACATGGTTTTTAATTGACTAAGATGTCCGCCAAGAAATGAAGTATGATAATATTCGAACATCATGTGTTTCAAATTAAAAGGCAAATAAATTTTTAATTTGTTTTTATCTTTAAACATTAATAGGCCTTTGCTCATACAAAACTTTTTATTGTTAGTTTTAGATTTAATACTATCTACAATTCTTGTTATTTCAGGATCTGTTTTTTTATGTACTTTCAAATCTAGGTAACCTAAAGGTATTTGCAAAATCACATTAGTTTGAGGATTAGGACATTTGTTGTTGTTAATGGATTGGAATTTCTTCCCCTGTTTATCTTTTTTAAAGATTTCGTCCTTTGACTCTATCTCAACTATTTCGATATCAATACCTTCCCCATTATTGTGGATTCTACTAAGAGCGTCGGCTACTACATTCTATTTCCCTTTTATATGAAATATTTTAAAAGGTAGACTTACAATTCTTTCTAACCATCTTCCCAATTTGCCCAACTCTCGGAAATGTGTAAGAGACCATGACAATGCTTGATTATCTGTAAGCAAGTAAAAGGGTTGTACCTCTAAGAATTTATAAAATTTTTCGATGCTAAGAACAATGGCTAAAGTTTCCTTTTCGTATACAGAAAGAGTTCTCTCTGAATCTGTGAATTTCTTTGAAAAGTAAGCTACTGGTTTCTTTTGATCAGCATCATTCTTCTGTAACAAGCATGCACCAGCGCCATATTCACTGGCATCTGTCATCAGGTAGAAAGGTTTGTTGTAATCCGCTATTGCTAAACAGGGAGGATTGGAGATACAACTTTTTAAGGTGTTAAAACTTTTCTCGCACTCTTCCGTCCACTGGAATTTAACTCTTTTCTTCCTTAACTCGTTCAATATACTAGCAATTTTTGCATAATCTTTAATGAAACTACTGAAAAATGACACCATGCCTATAAATCTAGACACTTCCTTAGCATTTTTTGGTCTAGGAAAATTTTTTATTGAATTTGTTCTTTCTGGATCGATTTTAATTTGATTATGGCTCATTTTATTACCCAAAAAATTAATCTCTTTACATACAAATTTTGCCTTGCTCAAATTCACAGTTAAATTATTTTTACTCAATCTACTTATCACTTCTCTAACATGTTTCAGATGTTCTTCTAAACTATCACTATATATAAGGATGTTATCAACAAAGTTTAACATGTATTTAAACTTTATATCCCTAAATATTCTTTCAATATACGAGCTTAATATTCCACTGCCTACATGCAAACCATATGGAATTCTCGTATAATTATATTGACTGAAAGGTGTTGAAAACGCTGTATACTTTTTGCTATTTTCGGTAAGCGGTATCTGGTGGAAACTGTTACAAAGATCAATACAACTAAAATACTTAGCATTACCCAGAAATTGATAACAATCGGCCATGTCGCCGATAGGATGTGAAACTCTTTCTATCAATTGGTTCATTTTGCCATAATTCACTACAAGTCTATGTTTATCTCCCTTTGAAACTAAAAACGAAGGACTCAAATATGGGCTAGTGGAATGCTCAATTATTCCTTGTGCTAGTAAATCATCTATTATTCCTTTTAGAATAGTCATTTTAGGTGGACTGATGGGATATGGTTTAACTTTTACAATTTCATTAGATTTTACTTTTAAGTCAAATTTAAAATTTAAGGCCTTGCCGATATTATCTGTAAATATATTAGGACATTGTCTTACTATTGCTTCAATTTCTTTAATTCCTTCTGGACTACCTATTTGTATTTTACCATTACTCATTATATTGTTATTGCTTAAGGATTTAAAATTATTAATTTTTATTTTTACAGTAGGATCAAAATTAAAATAGCATTTTTGTTTTGATATGTCTATTATTAAACCTGTTTCATTCATGAATGGAGTTCCTAATATCAGGGGCCATGTTACGTTATTTACAATATAAAATTTTACATACCAACTGAAGTGTTTTATTTTTATTTTTTGAATACAAAAACCTTTTACTTTGATTTCGGCATTATTGGCAGCTATAATGGTTTTCATATCTGACTTATACATTGTTATTTTGTTCAGCAATTTATTCTCTTGAATATACTTTTCACTAATTAAATTGATTGAGCTTCCTGTGTCAATAAGGGCTTTACTTTTATTGCCTTTTTTTATTTACTTTTACATCTATCGTTGGTAACATAATTATTTTAGGTTGGATTTTCATCCATTTTCTATTTTTCACCATTTTCAAAACCTTCAGGCATTTATTTTTATCTTCATTATTTTTGTTATAAACATGCTTTTTATAATTGACATTTTTCTTATTAATATTTTGGCAATAATTGACCTGATTACAATTGTTATTCTTTTTGTCATTTGTTTTAAAATTACCTTGTGAATTACCTTTGTGCTTAACCGAAAATTTACTTTTTACAACATTGCGGGAGGTATCCCTAATGAACGCCTCCCTCTTAATTAGTTTTTTGAATTTGTTCTGCACACATTAGCCTTGTGACCCAATTTACCACACTTAAAACATTTTATTGGTTTATGGTTATAATTTTGATGATGAGGTGGTCTTTGATAGTGATTATTACTATTATTATTGTTAGAATTATTATTGTTATTGTTACTATTGCTAGAATTACCATACATATTGAACTTCTGAAATGCCCTGAACTGTTGTTCATTATTTCTACTTCTGACATGATCATTGTATGTTATGTTTTGTATTTGCACAGACATTTCGTTAAAATCATTTAAGCATGTAGGGTTTCTAATGAATGACAACTTATTCCTGGTTTCTGGATTCATCCCTAATTTAATTAGTTCTACTAAATCATTTTCAGAATATTTACCTAACAATAATTCATTATTCTCTTTCAAAGATTGTACATAAAGAGGCAGGGGTTCTCCAATACCTTGAGGTCTATTAATCAAATCTCTTTTTAAATTTTCCCTAAGATTAATAGGTATAAATGTTTTTACAATATTCTGGTGAAATTCCTTTAAATTATTATTCTGCTCTAATGCTAACAATAATTTGTCCAACAATGGACCGGTTGCATAGTTCATACCTAGTTCTAGGACTTGATTATCAGAAAGCTTTACTTCGTTTTTTAATTTCAATACTACTTTAATAAAATTTAATAGTTTTTCGATTCTAAACCATCTGTTGTAATAAACATTTTGAGATATCTCTCTAATGGGTTTGTCAGCTTATTATATAATCTGAAATCGAACACTGCATTCTGGGGTCTTACATTAGTACAGACATTAGGTACAACATTGGATGTTATTGAGGCTTCATGGCTACTTAAGAATACTTCTTGTACATTTTCTTCCGACATGTTTTCTTCGGATAATTTTCTTACTACCTCTGTCTTTAAACTCACATCTACATTCAATTCAGTTATTGCTTTGTTTAAATCATTCAACTTTTTTAACATATCATTAAGTTCATCCCTCATCTGTTGTTCGATCTTAAATTTTAGCAAAACATTACATCTGGTTGTCAAATGAATTACTTTAGTTTCTGATCTAACTGTATCTATTACTCTAGGATCGTCTTTTAATTCATTAACATTTTTCATTAAAGTTTTAAATTTTTCACAAATAACTTCAAATTCATTAGTTACATTTAATTTATCTTTCAAATTAATAGGATTAGCCGCTATACTAACATCTTTTAAAACTTTCCTTAAAATTATTCTAACATCAGATACAACTGAATCGCTTCTATAAGTGACATTTCTTAAATTTAATTCATATTCTAATTCCTCTTTTGACAAAAGGTCTATTTTTAAAGCCATTTTGTTTAATAGAATTGCTTTCAGAAAATTAACGAGAATATATTCTTTAAACAGAAAAGTCAAGCAAACTCGAAAGGTTTGAACACGTTTTATGCAAACATTGGACTTGCAGCTGTGTAAACAATTGTACTCTACAACTGGCTTTCAAAGCCATGCACAAACTTACAAAAAAATCTAAACTTTACTAGGCACATTACGATTCATATTTTAAACAACAAGAGTCTCTGACCTTGACTACTATACAAGTAAAAACAGGTTATAACTGGTTTCTTCCCTATCTTCCAATACTGTTTACACAATCCACAAGCCACATTCTTTTACGTTCAATGTACACATTTTACAAAACTTCCACTGTTAAATGGTTAATGAATAATTTTTTTACCTTTTTGAATTTATTTAATTAAATCGGTTATTTTCAGCCATTTTTAATTTTCTTTCAGCCAACACACAAATTTACATTTCAAATTTTTGCCCAACAGCAGAGTGGCGCATTTTGTAACGTTTTTAGAAAAAAATTAAATTATTATTATTTAGTTATAAATTTTTTTAAGTTTTAGTTTTAGTTTTAGTATTAAGTTCTAGCTTACAGTTCATGCGTAAGAATCGTCTGTCTGTAACGCTCTTGAAGGTAGAACTTCGTTACATTGAAATACTTTAAAATACAAAGTTAAATTATTTAAACTAGCAGAGTCTCATGAAACTAATTTTTAAGGCTTATTAACCTTGAAATGCAAGGAATTGTGTGCTGGTTAAATAATTACTCTTATAATTCAATTAAAGCAAATTACAATCTTTTTATTTAACAAGGAAAAATAATATAAATTATAATCATAATACAAATTTATTGACATTCAGTTACGGATTATTGAACATTTGATATTTAACTTATGAATTTTTTAAGGACAGCAATCTATCAATTAATCAATCAATCAATTTCTGAAAATGAATCTGTACTCGAGTTTACTTGCTTTTTTCATAATCAAATTTTATAATTCAAGGTGAACATAATTGCACTAAAAGATGCGTAAATTACAGTTATGTATATAGGTTGAAACGTTCAAGGTTCTTTAGTTTGAGGTATACTGTATAACATTTTAAATTTTGAAAAAAATCTTTAAAGTCTTAAATCGTCCACTTAGCTGTATTCACATGTCATAACCTCGCATCCTCCTTGTGGAAAGTCTCAGGAAATGTCATCGGTAACTTCAGCGTCCCATCTTTGTACTTGGTTACGTACGCTGTCTTCTACACCATGATTATAACATGTTTTAAAAAAAGAAGTTTGCATTAAATTTTGAAAACAAAATAAAATTTTCTTGCTCTCGTACACGTCCGTTGCCCTTTACATCTTGGCTAAAAGAGGCCTTAAATTGTAGTTGCGAGCAACCTTCCTACCTACCGCGCATCCAGGCGGGCGCATCCCTACTTTAATTACTTGTTTTAAAATTCTCCGTCAGATGTCACTATCAACCAGAGATCTCATTAAAATATTTCTCATACATCACAATTTTTTTATATAGTTGTATATTATTACAATTTTTGAATACATTCTCGTTTGTTTTCTGAACCTTGCCAATTTAATATGTAACACCATCTAAAGTGTGTTACAACAATTGTATATGTTATAAACATTTTGTATCTATCCTATGATAGAAAAGACTAATTATAAATTGTATTAATCAATTCCAAATACTTTTGCTCAGTTGAATTATAATAAACAGAAAATTAGACTGTAAAATGCCTATCATCAAAAAACAATAACGCCTACAAACTACGAGGATACTGCGTTGGAAATCGATGACAACCCATTTGACTGGATCTTGGAGATCAACCTTCGCTTGGTGACTTTCTCCAGTGAAGAGGACTTCAACCATGCCGAAAATTGCCCTTTACGGAGGCCTATTCAGCAGCTTTATATATCTCGCCCTCATCCAAGTGATGAAGAGGACTTCAACCGATGCCGAAACTTCGCCAACCCCCGAAGTTTTCTTTACGGATGGAGGAGTTATGTGAACGATTTATGTGAACCTATCATAATAAAATGCGTGCTAGAAAATTCCTGCTTACGCAGCTTTTGTATTATATAGGTGGAGAGAACAGAGCTCCTGCAGTGTGTAAGTCGCCTCTGTATCGTACAGACATTTTCCACTCCAGCTGAATGTACATCAGTTGAATTTGTTTTGTTAAGTTAAATTATGTAACAGTTTTCTAAATTACATGTTTACTAATTGATTAAAAGGTTTGTAAAAATAAAAATCATTTTTAAAAACCTTTTGAACTTAATGAAACACGTAACTTACATTAATTAATTCTACCAAGCCAATAAAAATTTGTATCGGAATCAATTAATCGGTAGTGCATGTTGAAAAGACAAAATTTTTTAATTCTCATTTTAACGAATTCTGGTTAACAACTATTTTGAACAAAATAACAATTTACTACATTTTCTCCAATTCAGTTACACTTAAAAGAAATTCAACTACAAACATTCCTTTATCAAGAAGTATGATTTATTTTAACGTTTCTAGATCGTGCTACCAGGAGAGTTATATCTGAAATGAAAATGAATGTTTGTATGTATGTATGAGCCTTATGCATTACTAAAAAACTAATCCGATGCCATGAAACTTTGGGAAATTGTTGAATACTTTCCTGGGAAGGTTTCTGAGATAAGTATTTCTTAGGGGCGTAGCATAAGGGGGTGACACGTAACCCCCAAAACCAATTAATTCAAGCAGAAAAATATTAACCTATAAAACGGTGCTAGGTTTTTAAGAACCAAAACAGCAATGTCTTAAGACACTCCATTCATTCCAAATTTTAGCAGCTGAGCAACACTCAACAAATTAAAATTATTTTTACCTAATTTTGAAAATACATACTTCTTACATTAACAGCTGCATGTGGCTTGCTCTCGTGTCGGAAAACCTGATTCTTTTGTGTACACACCAGAAAGAAAAACCAAAAATATTGTATATCCGAGTGCACTTCAATAAATAACATTCAACCAAGAACTGTTATTGTCACACTTTTCTCGATCGACTACTATGAGTTCATCTATTGTTATCTTAATAAAATACTAAATTAGGTACAATTAGTAAATTAAATACTAATGTTAACAAACCATTTCTTTGCTTTTAAGCGGTACGAAGATCGCTGGTTCAGTTATTAATTGATAAAATTTAATTATTCTCTGTAATTTAAACTTGACCAATCAGTTTCACTATTATAGCCAGAGGACGGCTTTGTGGCCGAAGCACTGGCGACAACCTGGAGCAGAATTGCTTGGCACGACCTAAAGAAGGATTCCCAGGATCACAGGAGAAATGGTAGTTAGTAGTGAGAGAACCTAGCACTTGGTAGGTTGTTCTGACCTGTTTGAAGCAACAGCTATTAGGCTTGAGCTAAAAGATAGCACCACAACACTTGTATCAGCTTACAAACCCCTGGGTTCTAATGATTACACTCATGAAGTCCTTCTACAAACCTCCAGTAAGGTAATAACCGCCGAAGGACTTGAATTCTAAACACACACTCTGGGGCTATATGTCTACAAACACAGAATGCCGGCAACTCAAAGCCTTCATACAATACACAATAGCTATACGGCAGTTCCCTCCTGAACACACCACAGCACTTACCACACGGAAGACATTTTTGATACAGTTATTGCAAATGGTCTCCTAGTGTCATCGCAACTTCACGTCGATAGAGTTCTGAATTCAGATCCCCCCCGTGATAATGGTGGCTTTTGAAAGCCCTGTTCGCAGAGATCTAAGGAAGTTGCTAAACTACAAGACTGGCTGACTGGGAGTTATTCCGGTCCTAGCTGGACGGCACTCTAACTGCCTTCCTAAATGTCGACACACTACTGGACATAGACAAAGCCGTCGGTAGCCTTACGACGGCAATACGTACTGCGATTACTAACGCGGTACCTGTTAAATGTGAGCCCAGAAACTATGTACACATACAAAGGCACATACTACAGCTAATCACCCGCCGAAATAGGATCCAGCGAGCATTGTAACACGGGGTAAACAGATGCGTTGCACACACAACACTAATTCGCCTTAGAGACAAATTAGGTGGGAACTAATTCAGCACAAAATCGATGGCTTCCAAGCTGAATTGGCGACCTTAAACACAACAGATACGCCCATCTGGCCGATGGTTAAACACCTCACGCGAGATCCGATGCGCTATTCCCCACTCGTCGGCCCGAATGGACAAGTGTGTGACCCAGTCGATAAAGTTAACTTGTTTGCTGAAACGATTGAGATCACGCTCCAACCAAACGACCAACCAGTTGATGCAGCCGTTACAGCGAAAGTAGATTTAGAAATAGCACAGTTTGCCTACTACCTTACAATATAGCCTAACATTCACAGAGATAAAGTGGGCAATCTCACAAACAAAGTTCAGGAAAGCTCCTGGACCAGACACCATCACCAACACAACGCTGAAAAACCTTACGGAGAAAGCGATCACTTATCTCTTATACATCTACAATTCTATACTCTGGACGCAACACCTCCCGGACGCTTGGAAGGAGGCCAAGATCTTGGTCTTCCCCAAACCGGGAAAATACCACAGCAAACCTGATTCATACAACCGATAAGCTTGTTGAATAACATTGGCAAGGTATTTGAAAAAATCCTGTTCAAACGTATCAACATGCATATCTACACACACAACATACTGAGACCAGAGCAATTTGGCCTTAGGACAAAACACTCGGCCACGCATCAGCTGATGAAAGTGGTGGGCATGCAACCAAGAGTTTCAACAATTACTGCTCGACTGGGGTAGTCTACCTGGACATAGAAAAGGTCTTTGACCGGGTCTAGCACAGCGGGCTCTTAGTGAAACTACGACACTATACCTTCCCAGACGGTCTTATACACCTAGTTAGCTCATACCTGTCCAACCGTAAGTTTAGTGTTGATGTAGACCAAGCTCAATTTACACTACGGACTATACTGTTTCATTTCACTATCTCCTGATTCTCCATGGAGCTTGGTACATGAGCACAATCAATCCCTTTGTCTCTACTCGCGGTAGGGATACAAACCGGATCCGCCTGTGAGACGGAGGTAGTTCGCTAGAGGTTGCCTGCCACGAGGGCTGGGCGGGTTTTGTTAGCCCAGACCAGGGTTAAAAAAACAACAATTTACTTTCACAAAAATGCAAACAACCCAAGAACTAGACAAAATTTTCAGTTCGTAAAGCAACAAACTTCCTTAGGGAAGGAGAGCGTCTAAGGTTTACTGTTTTAGGACTACGAGGGAAATTTTTGTCATGAAATATAAAGGTTGGAACTAGATCCTTTCTTTTTCAATTTAATTGAACAATTAAATTTAACAATTTTGGGGAAAATTAAAATATTGAGTAATCTAATTTTTTTAAATAAATTCTCCTAAAGAGTAAATGGATAAGGTCCGAAATGGAGCTGACTTATGTGATACTATGATTGATCTCGACACAGAATTCAAATGGCGGCCAAAAAATGTAAATAAAAGAAATGTTAGCAAATATCGAAATTTATGTATAATTTCAAGGATGTATTTCGAGTTAATTAATAAATACATAGTTTTATGACTAACTAGTTATGTTGTAGAAATGAAATTAAATTTCAGTTTAAAAATGCAACAAACTAGAAACAAAAAATGTTATAAATTTCAGTCAATATTGGTAGGGTTTATGATTTTATAATTGATTGGATAATACTCGTATATCTACCCTAGAAAGTTGTTCAATTCATGATATAATTTTTTTCCAAATTTGTGAGTTTTTTGTTTTGTTTTGCGATATTTTTGTTTTGTGAATGAAATTTGATTGCTTTTTGTGTTGTTATTTTTATGAATTAATGTTGGATTTGCAAATTGTCTATGTCTTAAGTTTTTATTATGGTTCTCAAATATTTTGGATTCTTGAATTATTTAAAATATTTAATAAGGGTGACGGGTGATTTCTAAATAATTTTGATTCTTTGAAATGTGTTTGGTTTTATGATTTAAATTGTTTTATTGTATGTTCCATTTCATACTTATTTTTGAATTTACATGGTGATAAATATCAAATTTGCTTTTTCAATTGCTAGAAACCTGCATTGGTTATATATATTCTTACATTTGTGCTCTTTTACCATTTCTCTGATAAAAAAGGTTTGCTCCTCCTAAAGAAATACTATTTTTTAAATTACTAGATCCTGGTTGGATGATAATGGTTTCTATCTAGTCAACTGGAAATATGACACAAAATGAGGGAATTATATTTCTTATCTCCTCAAGGCGTTTAGGCTCAATGATATTATACTAATATTAGACTAAACTTAATTTAGTATTTCAATAACATTATAATAGCTGAACTTATAGTAGTCAAGAAAAGTGTGACAATAAAAGTTCTAGATTTAATGTTATTTATTGAAATCCATTCGGATTTGCAATATTTTTTGTATATTGTACAAATGTGTTGGAATATAAGTTTAGATTGTTGAGTGTTGGAACAAAATTTGAAATGAATTCAATTAAATGTCTTAAGACAAGATAAGACAGAAAGTCTATATTTTACGCTATGTTTGCAGTTAAAAATTACACCTTGAAAAAATTGTAATGTCGCCAGAAACCTTCCTAGGAAGGTACTCAGCAATTTCCCAAAGTTTCATGGTGATTAGATCAGTGGTTTCGTAATGCATAACGCTCATACATTCATTTATATATATATATATATATATATATACATTCATTTATATACATAAGATTACAATTAATATAAATAACGTAACATACCCTATGCGTTAAAACAGCTGTTCTACCATTTAAGCTATAACATGAAATCAGCTGTTTTATGAAATCATATGTTATCACTTATTTTAAGCCAAAAGGGACGAAATATTGTGTACATTACCCCTTTTGTGAAAAGTTCCCCCCCCCCTTATAAAACCATTATTAATTTTTTTAAATTATTTATTGAATTATTATTTTTTTTAAAAAACTGTATTGCCATCAAGTGTCCTCCACTACAAGTTTTGAAGAGTGTATTTTACCTCTAATGGATGAATAAAAAAGGATCCTTGATCCTTCTCAACAATCCGGATACGTTCACGTTTTTCGAAATATTTGTCACATTTGCTCTTCTTAATTTATTTCGATATTCAAAACTTACCGTAAAGCCAGCATAAATATACAACGCATTAAATTTAACTGTCTAAATATAAAACAAACCATTCATGCTATCACACTCATTACCAACGTATCAACTTATTTTAGTAATAAAAAGGAAGAATGTCGAGACGGCCACAACTAACTGGAGTGACGAATTCTTATCGCTGCGATCTAGACTTTGGAGAACAATAGAATCAGCTGTTTATACGACCAGTGCGTTTATTAGCTTGTAGGTTATAATTTCTTAATAGTTTGAAAATTTGGAAAATGCACTGGTATTTTAGCATTTTGTGTAAAGGTTTTCAGATTAAAAGTAAGTGTAATTAGTTTTTAATATTAAATATCTTTGAGGTTTTCTTTATTGTTTCGTAAAATTGTTTTTATCAAGCCATAGAATTTGCATTATTTATTAAAAAATATTTAAATTACACAAATAACTATATCAGATCTAAATCGCATATATGTAGCCTAAGTCTAGAAAAAATTTCATGTATGTTGTAGGAAATATACTGTATTTGATAAGTATTATTATGTTATTTCTATTCTTTACCATGCATGCATAGCAATTAATTTACATGAGCTTTAAGTTTGTTTGAGGTTATCTTTTCCAAATTATAAATATTTGTAAATATCATAACATGTGTGCAGAGTATGTTTGGAGCAATGTAACTTACAACTGGTCTGATGCGTTGAAAATATCGGTTTTAATTTCCGCTCACATTTACCTGTAGATTATTTAAAACCAAATGTAAGTTTAAATCCAAGGCTGGAATTTTATTTTGATTTTTTTTACGCCTGCATTTCAACCTGTAACACAATAGCTCTAAGCTCTAGGCTACGCCAAGCCGTATTGCTAAAATGTGTGAAACTAAATCTCTGGAGATGATGGAAATTGGTGGTAATACCAAAATAAGCTACGTTGAGAGCGCTAAATATCTGGGAGTTATTTTGGATAGGAAGCTACTCTGGCGTGAGCACTTGGATGATACGTGCAAAAAAGCCATAGCTATGTTTTGGCATTGCAGAGGAGCTATAGGAATGAGATGGGATTTGAGTCCACGTCAGATGATCTGGATTTATTCTGCCACTATGATGCCGAGGTTGGTCTTTGCCTCAATCGTCTGGTGGGACAGGGCACAGAAAGAAACAAGTTAAAGAGTGCTGTACCGCGTGCAGAGGCTCTTCCTTAGAGGCATAACAGCTACAAGGAGAAGCACACCATGTGCGGCCATTAGGGTTATGTTGGGTTTTCCATCCTTGAGTCTTCAAATTAGAATGAGGCAATAAAAACTGCATACAACTTGTTTACAAAGTTGTAGTAAGGCCCTTCTAGTTTCATTTAGCAACTCTGTTTTAGTTCAAACTTCATGACTGTAGCTGCTCAGCGCCAAGTGCCGTGTCAGCTATCATTGTTGTGAGTAGTGAGTGAGCGGTCTGTTTATTACTCACAAAATGTTTTTATGAAGTTGACCTTTTTGTTTGAAAGTTTAGTGTTTACAACAAGTTTATTTTTGTTTGTGTATATAACATAAAAACCTTTTTCTTCTGACAAGACAACATAAAAACATTTGATTAAAGCTAAAATATGATTATGCGTGCTTATTTTTTTAATTTTACAAGTGACTTAATTAATTACTTTTGTTTTTGTACATCATCATTTGTTTTTCGCAATGTTGTGCTGTGGAACTGAATGCACACTTTTTAGTTATAAACCTATATCACCATTGTTTGTGGATATAACCAAGTGAAAATTTGGGAAAAATGCATTTTTATGTGTAAAAAAACAAGATGCTTTTATTTAGGAAATGATTTTCAATTTTATATACTCTATATAAAATGGAAACAGAAAATTTTGGAAAAATGTTTCTTAGTAAGTAACATTTTTCTCTATTTTTTTTTTTTTTTTTGTGCATGTTTATTACAATTCCAGGCAAGTGTATGTTATAGTAGGTAGAGAATCATGAAAATTCATTGATAAATAAAAGTTTGGTCTAAGTTTTGTCAAAGCCCTACATTTTCAACAAATCATGGCCGGGACTAGAGCAGATACCCAAAATCAAAATGGTTAACTACTATAAAACTGATGTAAAAACCAAGATATGTTAGCAATTTGTTAAATAATAATAGCAAGCACCAACAGATCCGTGCTTTGATCACTTCAAACAAGTAAATTGAAAGATATCATGAAATGTAAGAGGAAGTCTGTATTGGCCACATTTCACTACAGATCGTCAGGTTGTAAGAATATTAGGCTAGAGGCAATTTCATTTAACCACCATTAATTTTATATTTACTGAATAAACTTCTCATTATAATACATATCAACAAATTGTACTTTAACTATAGTGTAATATCTCACAACAGTGCTTTATTAATTTTTATAATAGTAACAACTTGTAAAACTGAAAATAGATAATTTTAATAGCTGAGTAATTTATACCTTTATACCTCTAAATTCTTAAAAAATAAAAACAAAAACCCTTTATACCTATAAATTCTTAAAATATAGAATTCTTATCAAAGGTTGGCATTTTCTAATATTTTACTTGGTAAATGGTACACGGCCAATTATAATTATTTACTTGTCACACAAACTAGATACTTAAATAGAAATGACGGCCGCAATGCAGTTGGCAACATAATCAATATTTTCAGGAGAAAGACCAGTTATGTTAATTCGTCCACTCTTCAGTAAATAGATATGGTGGTTTTTAACCAAGGAATCTACTTGCACTTCTGTAGACAAAGAACAAATACATTAAGATTATTTATTAAAATTTGTTTAATATAAAGTTAAAAGATAATTAAATAATTATTTCATTAAGTTAGTTTGTTATCATACTTAAAAACAAGCCCATTAAAAATTAAAGCTCATACATTCTAATAATGTTGAGTGTGAACTTATCTTGGCTTATCATAAGTCAAAGGTTTATTTGGGAAAATGATAAAAACTTGGTAACCATAATATAAACACAGTTCCCGTTATCTCATAATAATTTGTCACTTTTAGCAAAGAGAATCATGGAACAGACAATTAACAAAACCAGTGATATGTTAAAGTTGGCTCCAGTAGCATGAGCAACTAGCATTAAGTTTTAGTATTGTATTTTGAATATTTTGTATGCAAAATATTGTTAAATAATTGAGTATTGAACAAGAAAACCCCATCTGAAAATCATACACATATGTACATAAACCACACACATGCATGAACACACACACACTAAGATTCCAGCAAATAGCATCCTCATGACAGTTTTTTTTTCAACCCACACTTACCTGTAAACCGAGGGTAAAATTTGACACAAGCATATCCCAATCAGACCCAGCACCAATGCTTGCCAAATTCTGTCAGAGAACCAGTCAATGGACTTTAATGAACAAAACCCTAACTTGCTGAGAACTAACCCTTTATATTATTATATCCTGAAGAATGAACTCTTTGAAGGCATCACAGACCAAGTTATTCAGCTATCTTTTAAAACGTATACATAAAGTAAATGCATTATTATTTATATAAACAATATTTGTGAAACATAAATATTAAACAATACTGTAAAAATATTTAAAATCAATAAAAAACAATACATATGACTTATATTCTCAAAAATATTTCTGCTACAATTTTATTAATTAAATTTTCATAAAACAAATTTAGGTACTGAAATATTTCTAGTTAGTTCTTCATAGAAGTTGAAATTGATTTTAACCTTATGCTACCTTCATACTTGTTTAACAATTCTTTTACTGAAAATAAAAATATTTTAAAATAAAATTTAAAATTACTTCTTTAATTTCTGTTTCAAATTCTTAACATATAGTTTATTCGTAACAAATTACTACAAAAAACTGAACAAAATTAATTAATTCTTGTAACGATCTGCAACTGCCCAATATACCACTTATATAATGTAACAACTCCATTATTTTTTTGTATGAATCTATTTTGTATTATTATATTTGTGTCCTAGTAAAGTATAGGTCACTTCTTGTTATTTGTTAGTGCAATTGCTTTTGTGACCCCTATTCTAACTCCTGGACCTTTCTTCCAATTTTTGTTCTATTTTGAAATTCCCTGGATACCTACCGACACCCAACCATTTTACTCTACTCCCTTTTTGTACTATTTTGGGATAGCTCCCTTGATATCTACAGACAATGAATATTTATACCTAGGCCCCCTCCTAACCTGTTTGCGATCAAATGAAGGTCCTTACTTTCTCAAATACTTACCTGTCTGGCCTGGCAATGGTAATGACCAAAGTTGGGAATTCGATCTAAAATTTGAAACCTGTAAACTCCCTAAACCTAGATCTCCCAGGAAATTAAATTCCTAGATTTGTATAAAAAACCAATTAGTCAAATATTTGCCTCAGGTAGCAAGATAGTCGGTGAGAGCGTTTGTATTGCTTTAGAGGTATTATCTCGTCTAACTTTTTGATTAAAGAATCTGAGAAATTATATGTTACGAATTAAATAATAACTGCTAATTGGACACTAAAACATTTTTTTAATATTATGTGACATTTTCCACGCATACTTTCTTTTACTGGATTTTTGTAAATAATATTCTTTTAAATTTTTGACAAACAACATTTTATTTAATTTGAACCATTTTAAAGTAATAATATTCCCCTTTTTATGCAAACAAATTTATTACTTTTATAATCCTCATTTTATAAAATATTATTTTACATTATTTTCAAAATATATCAGTCTTTAAAACGTATATAATGAACCTTGGATCTTTCCTACTATTTGACGATTGGCTATTACACTAGGAAAATACTGAAATATTGTTTTTGGTTATAATGCTCAAATTAATTATTGCATGGAAAAATGAGTTAATAATCTATTGTTTTAACATGTTTGTTACCGCAATATTAACAAAACAACTATTGGTATAAACCAGCCGTCTCATATATGCGCGGTACGATCTCACGTCCTGGACCGATGTCTAACATATGCGCTGCTCTGGGTAGTTAAAATGGACCGACGGCTTCTTTTTGCGACACTGTTTTGCGTATTACTTTTATTCTTCTGACAAATCAGTGGTTTATTTTAACGGTTTGATATATTCGTATCTCTATAGACATATCTGACGTTAATGTGGGACATTTGGTCTCTCAGTTATCAAGGTCAATGACGTCAAAATAATCCTGACATATTTTTATTCCTTCGTGCACAATTCTATTACATTAGAATCACAAAGAATGTACTCTAAATGACATTTATCAACACGATATAAATCTGTCATAAGTGATGAGTGTGTTTGTAAATATTCTGTTGCCGTACTATATATATATATATATATATATATATATATATATATATATATATATATATTTATATATATATATATATATATATATATATATATATATATATATATATATAGATAGATAGATAGATTTTTTGGACTAGGAGACTGACAGACTTACCTTGGTAAGAGTCCACTCTGTAGTCTTGAAATAGAAACACATAAAAGCACTTGAACAATGATATATTTCAACCACACAGTGGTCTTTGTCAATCGAAGAGAAAACAAAAAGAAATATGAGAGAATGAAATAAAATAATTGTAATCACAGATTGTGTAGAGTAGAAATCAGATGTCACAGATGCACAGATTAAAAATCTATATATATTGTTTCCATGAGCATATGAGTGATTATAGTTTATATAAGTCTGTCAGGGGAAAAGAGATAAGGCTATTGGATAAAAAAAAAAAAAAAAAAAAAATGAATGGATTTATCTGATGTTGAGGTTAGGGGATTCTCTGGACTTGGTATACCACTGGTATGATAGTTCCCACCTTCTCAGTTCTGAGGGATTGCAATCAGGGGGGAGTGATTTAATTATTTTTGTGGTATAGCAGTCATCAAAAGTTGTGATGTTGTGACTCGCAGCATGTTGAGCTGTTGGTCTATCCATATTCATAATTTTAACATCATGTCTGTGGCCATTCATTCTGATATTCAGACCATCCTTCATATATATATATATATATATATATATATATATATATATATATATATATATATATATATATATATATATATATATATGGAAGACAAATGTAAACATATTTTGTCTCTGATACAATATTGTTTATAATGTCAGCATCTTTTCAATAAGATATGTAGTATATATAAGCAATCTATCTAGCATGACTAGTTTGGGAGTTTGTTTGAATGACATATATATTTATAGGTTTATCTAGTGTTATTTCGAATATATTACCTATCTAAGCCCTGTTTTATGTCAGTAGCAAAATTTAATAGCCTTTTTAATATACTTTTTAAATTGTAATAAAGACAAAATGTTTGTACATACTACTAAACTTTTTAATCCACTGTTCTTTCACAAAGATATTACTCTTAATATTATTTTGGCCTAATTTGTAAAGAGCCATTGCTTGCATTCTAAAAAGAGAAATGATGTCTCCATTTCAGCCTTTTCCCTTTAAACAATTCCTCAAGTAAGATCTATAATTAACGTTTAATTTATTATAAAATTATTTCAAAATCTAAACTACTTTTCAATCTTAAATTTCAATCTGTATTCAATTTACAATATGTATAAAACAAAATTCCACTTCACAAAATTTTGTGATATTTTTCTATAGCATATAAAATTTAATTTAACATGTATATAAAAACGTAACCATGTGCTTTTTAAAATGGAAATAAATATATTTATGAATTGACTGAATACTTATGATTTCAACTATTTTAAAATAATTTTACAATTACAACTATTTTTTGAGAAATTACACATTTTTGTATTAACTTGGCAAAAAACCAGTACTTACTGATTTATTCAGCATATGAGTTTCATGTTAGGTCAGTGCTGTGAATTACTGACAAGACTGTTGCTCACTTTTTTTTTAGATTGGTGTCTATGTCGGTCTGAGAGTGTAGTGTGTTTTGTATGTGTATGGCAAAATATGATTTGCGTTGTGTCTTTCTTATCTGTTTTACGTGTTCTTTGTTATCTTGTGGTAAATGTTCTCCCTGTTTGTCCTATGTAAAAGCTGGGACAGTTGTTGCATTTAATCTTGTATAAGCTTGCCCTGTCATGTTATCTTGGTGTGTTTTTGATTTGTGTGTATGTTTTTTAATTGTGTTGGATGTTGTGAATGCTACATTGTATTGAAGTTTGTGGAACGAGAAAGCTATTTTTTACAAAGTGTTGTCGTGATATGCGAGTGTTATATATTTTTGTGTTTGTGTATTTCTTTTTTTTGTTGTGTTATGAGTACGTAGTTTTTTTATGTTGTCTATCAAGGTGTGTTTGTATCAGTTTTTTTGGGCAATGTGTTTTATTGTACTTAGTTTATTTTGTCTTCATTGCTCATGGGTATGTTGATTAATCTGTGTATCATAGAGTTTGTGTTGTGTGTGGTGATTGGACGTGTTGTGTATAACTCTGTCTGTGGTGGTGGGTTTTCTGTAAATTTTGAATGTGTGTTTGTTGTTTTGTTTTGTTATCGTTAGATCTAAGAAGTTGATTCCAGAATAGTAGACACTTCCAGGTATCTACCTCTCTAGAGCACCTTCTATGTGCAGTCTTGTTATTTAATAGCCAGACCTTGTATAACTTAATAGTTTAGTCATTTCTCTTAAAAGCATTAAAATTTACCTCTAACATAGAACAGATTCACAAGTTAATTTACTCACCGTTTAGTCCTGTGTATGAAAACATACCAATCTGAGATGTAATGTGGTCCCACTCTCCAGGAACCTCAAGACTTTCCAGTTTTTCACGTAAAAGTTTTCGCATATCCAGAATACGAGATGACATGGTTTTTATACATCCCATCCTGAAATATTTATCGTTATTATATAACATCTGCATGACGCTTTAATATTGCTTATATATTTATTAATTTCATTACCCTTTCAGAACCAAACCCTTATTAAAATCAATTTGTAAGGTGAGTTGTACAGTAAAGTCTCAATAATTCGAGATAGATGGGACTGAGTCCCCTTCGAATTATTGAAAACTCGGATTACACAGAAATATGTTCCTGTGCGTTAGAAAAATAGGAGTTTTAATGAACCCTAATACTCTAATTAAAATTGAACTAAATTAGTTTATAGAACATTATATGGACATTTCTTGGAAGCTTGACTCATTTCCTTTGCATACCCCGTATTAACATAATACGACATTTCTTCGAAGCCCGAATAATTTCTTTTTCACACCATATAGCTATAAACATTTCTTGGAAGCCTGGCTCATTTCCTTTGCATACTGTATTGATATAAACATATCTTGGAAGCAAGTCTCATTTATTTTGCATACCATATTGACATAAACATTTCTTGTAAGCCCTCCTCATTTTCTTCCAAATAGATAAAATAGGCTCAAATAGAAATGGGCTCTAATCTAACAGAAGCTCGAAATATCGGGACTCGGATTTTCGAGACTTTTACTGTATTTAAGTCCAAAAATGCCAAATATATTTATACAGAAAATTAAATTAAATATAATAAAAAGACTAAATTAAATATTACTGTATATTTTAACCAATTGTGGTTTAAATGATTTGTGTTCCTAGAGAATCAGTGGGTATGGATTAATGCGGCAACTGAATTAATTGTGTTTAAGCCATGCTTATATTCAAACTTGTAGTAAACAATTGAGTTATATATATTATAATGTTGCAATTTTTTTTTATTCATTTTATATTTTCTTTAGTTTAAAATTTTTTAATTTATATGTAACATTATTAGTAAAAGAAAAATAATAAAATGCTTTTTACTGTTTGAAGTTTAGTGGTTGGTTCTAGGCTCCCTCTTTAACATTCACAGAAAATTAATTGTTTATTTAACATTTGTACAGAAATGTTTATAAGTAAAATAATTACAAGAAAATCATTCACATATATTTATGCTTCAATTTATGAATTAACTTTGATTTACTAAATTACCTCCACGTCCAATAACAATAACATAATAAAGACTAGACTGAGAACGTGACTGGAATTGCCAGATAAATTGGCTCTAAGAACAAGGATGGCAATAAGAATCTTTTTTTTTATCTGTTCTGTCATTCCAAGAACATATTAGAATGGCTATAAATATCTTTCTTTATGGTGACAGTTTTAAGTTAGACTAAACTTGTTTTCATGCTAAGGTATCGCTTAGACATCTTAGCATAAGCACATCTGGTGGCATCATATCTGTTGTTCAATATAGCATAGTGCAGTTTCCAAGACCGTTGTTCCTTCACCGTGACTAATTTTCCCTACTTGTATTGTCTTGGTCAAACCTTTATCTTTATTCTCGTCATCACTGCCTTCAGTAGTTTTTGTACCACTTCAATATTCGTAACATCTGTTATCTCAAATTGTTCACATTGAAACTTCAACTGCTTAAAAGTTTCTTGGTAAGAAATGTCAAATCTGTTTCTTCTTGTGGACCAATAAACAGTCAATTGTTTTATTAGGATTAGGCTCATAATATTTGCGGGAAGATATAAGCACAGATATCAT
Source organism: Prosapia bicincta (assembly GCA_036971475.1). NCBI lineage: Eukaryota > Metazoa > Arthropoda > Insecta > Hemiptera > Cercopidae > Prosapia > Prosapia bicincta. The sequence continues at coordinate 262,160,570 of JBAIZL010000004.1, read as the reverse complement.
CAGAGCACAGTTGATCTTCATCGGAATCCGATGGTGCTTTGTCTAATAACAGTAAAATAGCCATCAGGCAAATTCTTTAATTTTAAAAACTTTTCAGTTCAGGCACGAACTCATTAAAAAACCACTTTGAATACTTATCTATCCGTCTAATTAGCACTTTAGATCTTAAATGAAACCGGCAATGCTGGAACTAGAAAGGTTTATAAACACTGGCGACTTAGCAGACTTGAAGCCGGATTCAAATTTAACAGAAGTTTGAAAAATCAGGACTCGAAATTTGGAGACTCTATTGTATTGTCAAAGTAGTGCGATAAAATTGGTATGTAAAATGTTAGCTTCTTCAAATTTAAACGCATTTTATAAATCTAAAATGGGGTATAGTAAATGTTCAAAATAAAACAAACATATATACAAATTCGAAATAATAAGTAAGTTCATCATTGCCAGGAGGCCGTAAAATACCTAAACTTTAACCAATGATTGAATACAAACTTTTTTATACAATCAGATCAACCAACAATACAACAATGCATTGAAAAATGCTGTTTACAGTGGAACAATTTTAAATGATCAATGTACCTTGGTAATTTTACTATATGTGTTTTTGAAAACCCTAGCATACTTCAACTTATCAACAACTACCGCATTAAAATAAGGTTGATAACTACCAAAAAAAAATTGTGTCCTATATACTGATAATAAACCATGTTGCGAAACTGATTAAACAGAAAAAGGACGACGTTTTCATACTTTGCCATTCTATGTCGCTGTGTTAGTTTATTGTATTGTAAGATTACTTATTTTTCTCTAATATTTTTTACCGAAGTATTAAATATGTTTCTTGTGTTGTGCAATATTTCAAAATTATAATGTTATTTACATCTTTCCTTCTAAAATTATAACCAAACTTTTACTTCTAATATACTACTCAAATGTATAACTATAACATAATTCATGTTTCTTACACATCATTAGTATAAAAACAATGCTTAAAATTTAGTTTGAAGCTGCATATATCTATTTTATTTCATATATAATGTGTCATAAATTATACTTATGAAATAAATTATGCATTTATATGATACCCTATACTTACCTATTTTTGTTTAACACGACTTTAATTTTCAATTGATTTTTTATAAAAAAGATATGTACGTTTACACTATGAACTAATAGAAACCTCAGAAATTTTCTTTAATGATGTTTATCATTTATAGTCCATAAAAATTACGGTTATGTTCAAGACACATTAATGCATACTCTATTATTATTTAATGTAGAAATTTTATTTCTGTCCTAACTTAACAAATTTTCTATATTTTTACTAAGAAATATGAGTTCTACTAACAAAAAGTTCTAAAAATGTTTTTGTATTACATATTCGCATTCAAATTCATAAAATTTTTCAAACAATTTCACACAAATTATGAGCAATGACTTATGTTGTTATAACGTGTATACTTTCTACAACAGAACCTGTCTAATTCGTCACCTGTAATTTATCATTGTATTTGTCACAGTAAATAAATAAATATCGACTGCACTGTCATTAATTTAGGTGCTATCCGAAAAGAATTCTCTAGTACAAAAAAAAATGAAATAAGTTTTCAACTCAAATGTAAATAGATTTAATATACCGTATTTTTTCCCCCAGTGTTATTGTTATTACAAGGCATTGTATTATGCGTTTTTTTATAACTTTTATGTAAAATTACGATCTATACTGCAGGATACTAGTTTTTTCGAACTGTTGTGTAACAGCGTTGTTAAGTTTTTATCAGCCAACATAAACGATATACGTACACCATGAATTACATTTCATATCTATCAATGTATTTATGTTCTATATTTACATTTTAATTTCAAGACTTTTGTAATTCGTCTTTTCTCGAATTCCCCATCTCCTTGGTTCCAAATTTGATGAATTAGAGAGGTTCTACTGTACTTAACTTTATATTGTCAACTTAAAAGATTGTACTTATGAACTCTATGAAAAAAATTATTATTTGATCACAAATCATTAAAATACTATAGCTTATCAAAATTTTCAGTTTTGCATTATCTCTAAATAAAAAATTATAACTTTTATTCTCTGTTGCTGTACTAAAGACATTTTTTTATTGCACTTAAATTTTTACACATATTGGTTGTCTTTGAATGATTTACAAAAATTATTTATCATCCTTTAGAAGAGCTTTAAGTTAGAATTTAACTACAAATTGTAAAACATTTTTTCATAAAAACCAATATTTACTAGTAAAATATCTGAATTCTGATAACAGTATTTGAAAGTACATTTCTTGAGAAGATAAACCATATGCTACAATATGGTTTATGGCTACAAGAAAGAGGTTTAACATGGTTGCAAATTTAGGGTTTTATATTTAAGATTGGAATTGAATCTAGCCACTTGTATTATGCAACCAAATCAGATGTAAATGGACCAGAAAAACATTGCTGCAATAATCACTAAAATGAAGTTTAACAATGACAAAATTTATACAAAGATTCCTATTACTGGTAACACAAAAAACATTTAAAAAAAACAATACTTTAAAAATTAGAAATTAATAGTAATTATATAGTATAGATAAATTAGTAGAAATGTAATATTAATTTTAAAATTTTTCACATTAAACAACATGGTTAAGTACAGATTTAAAATCCAATTTATTCCTGGGCCTAGCGACATAAATGCCGAGCTATTTCAACCTATCATGGTTCCATGTATTTTTGCTGTAGAACTTCCAGTTATTATGTACCCTAAGTTGACAAAAAATATTTTCTGAAGCATGTTGTGTAATCATCACCTCTGCTTAGTTATTACTTTACCTTGTACATGTTTCACACTTTGTCATTTTATCGAGTAAGATTGTAATTGATAAACACACATGAATTTTAATGATGTATCTTCTTACTGTTTACTTGTTGAAAATTTATCAATTTTTGAAAATATAAAGTTAAGACCTTCATATTTGGATTGCTTTACTGACAGCTGCTATAAAGTTTCTTTTTTTTCTTGTCTAATGCTTACAGTCTAATGAATCTATTGCATGGTAAATGGATTTACTTGACTTCTAAACAAAATCAACCAACTGTGATATGTAATTTTGTTATTACTATAAGACAAATATACCAACCATTTTCGAAAGAGAAAAGAGTCTGTTAAAATACGCTCTACTATTCTTGCTCCATGACTCGGTGGATTTGAATACATTCCTCGAATGATTAGAGCAACTTGACCCTTCACTACTGCTACCAAAGTTGGATCAGGTAGTACGAAAACCAAGTTGCCCACACGTTCATCTAAACAAATACAAATTAATTTAAATAAATTTGCTGCATGCAAATCCCTTAAGCATTATCACATAAATGGCATGCACAATGATTGTTGGGAAACGGCTACCAATAAGGCTTTTAACTAGCAATATGCTGAGGACAATATTCAAACTTGGATTAGATCGTCTATCTATCTATCTATTTATCTATCTATCTATCTATCTATCTATCTATCTATCTATCTATATATATATATATATATACATTACATATACATTATTTGTTTCTTCACCAATTATAAATGATATTGGCATTTTACAGATATTGGATTAAATTTTATATTTTTATAGCTTGTTAACCAAGGGAATTGTTAATATGTAAAACTATTTATAGAACAAAGTGAAATTTAGATCTATTAACTTACAAAACAATTAAAAAACTGATATACATGGTATGATGAAACTGGCTGTTTGTGCGTTTACAGTGATTGCTGTAATGGCTATATTAAAAAATGATAGGGACTCAGTTTACCTGTTTATTAAAGATATTGTCAATTACAGGATTGAAAAATCAGAATTTATTTAGTTTTCACATGAAAACAAAAACAATTATTTAACAATATTTTACAGTAATAGGCTAGATAAGTAGTAGAACATGTTCTGTTTCAAAAAATCTTGTGAATGTGTGTTAATTGTTAACATAATATAAAATATGTGTAAATTTAATTTGAAATAATAATGTAAATTTATATAGGTTTTGTAACAGAATTATTTGAAAATCTTTTGAACTATCCATACCATGAAAATATTGGAAAGAACCCCAATACCAATAATAATCAAAAATAACAAATAAAACAAGATACTTAAGATTAAAACCTTCTTATTAATTATTTTTGTGGTATTGGGGGTTTTCAATATTTTCATTGTAATATACTGTACCACTGCGCTCTTGATATTGTGTTTTATCCATGCAGTGTATAGTTAAGATAAAGAAAGAAAGTACAACAAATTCTAAGAAATATGGGCATGCTCAACTCTCTCTTATCCACTAACTTCATAATGGTTATCAAATTTTATCAATAACCTTGTTTCTCATGCCTGCTTATCTAATGAAATTCTCACAGAATTCAAGAACGGGCTAAACTTTTAAATAAAACTAAGTGTACTAGATTTATAAAATTGGAATTTTAATTTTGGAAAAAGAAAGCTCTCAAAATACTTTGCATCCAGAACCTTTACTTACAAAGCTCAGTTAATGTTAAAGCCAAATAAGTATGAAGTAATTAAACACCCTTAGACAATTATAAGGAAATATCTGGAGATCACAAATCCAAATTTCGAAACTACCTATATACTTTATAAGATCACTCTTGGGCAACTGCAACTGACTAATTGAAAATTAGTTCATTAAATCTTAGCACTCGACTGTTGAGGGTGCCCTGCTTAGCGTATATTGCAGTTTACTCATATGTCGGGGGTCACCCGACACGATTTTCAAATGCCTATAACTCGTCTGCGACAAAGCCCCTGACATTCAACCTTTTACAGTTTAGTGCTACACTCTAATGACAATAATTTGAACTAAGTTGAAAATGTTTACAAATATGTGAGTCATCACAAAATCTAGTTTGCCGCTACGTTGTAAGCTGCAAGTAGGTTACAGTTTTGCAGGTTATTTGTTTACAGATTTAATTTAGTTTAACTTTTATATTTCAATGTTTTTTTTTTTAGTTTGAACCATTTAACGAAGCAAAATATCCGGTAAAAACAACGATCATAAAAATTAACTAAGCTTTCTGAACTAACGCAAGAATAAAAGATAACTGTCCTATTAGAGTTAATGAACCAACTCGAGGTGGGAACAGTCTATTCAATAAACATGTATATGTTAGAAATAAAATTATTGAGATGAACACAACGGGCTCAATAATTAGATGCCCTGACAAGTTATACAACCCACATAGCGTTCCACTGCGTCAGAGGTGGATGTTTAACGAAAAACAGATAGTAGTTTGATGAGATCACCAATATCGCCGCCTTGCTGAAAGTGTTAACGAAAAAACAGACGGTAGTTTGTGAGATCTCCTTAGTTTTATCGCCGTAGTTTTATTTACATACAGAAAACCTTTTAGAGCTAGAAAAAATCGATATAGGTCAAATCTTGCTATAACCAATACTAATAAGACAAAATTTTCAGTATAACGAATTTTCTATCGCCAGTTTTGTTTGGCTTGCCATATGAATGTGCATAACAAATCCATTTTAACAAAATGGTAACATGTAAATTTCAGTATAAAGAAATAATTTTACACTTCCAAAATGTAATTAAAGTTACTAAAGTGTCATGCCTATCGCAGTACTTGAAAAGAAATATAAATGACTCACAAACTGTATTATTGTAGAGAATGCGTCAAGGATCCTGTCGCATTCGTTAATCGATTGCTGAAACTGGACTCTCAATATGTAGAGTCATCAACTCTCCTCGACCAAGAGCTAAATGTTTCTTGCTAGTAATTGTGACATTGTAGTGATCATATTGTACCTTGTAGTACAGTAACACTGCTGTATACAATACTTATTACAGTAGTTTAAAGTGTCTGTAGTTTACTGAATTTAGTGAATCAGTACATAATGGAGAAACAAGAGGTTAAAAGACTCAATTCGCGATTAAAGACAAACCGATACAGTATAAAGTGTTGATTCAGACAGGAAGAAAACGGATTCAGCTTAAGATATAGGAATTGCACTATCTAGTTTATCTATAATTTTTTAAAGACCGTAAAAAGATTGAAGACTGTGGTGCATTACATGATGATGATTTAGACAAGGCAGTTTATTTGTGGTTTGTTGACGCCATGTCTAACAATAACCCAATTAGTTGACAATTAATTCAAGAAAAGGCTTTGAAAATTGCAAAATTACTGGCTATGAAGCATTATAGGCAAGTGTCAGATAAGCTTAATTGATTCCGCGAAAGATAAGGAATAACTTGTAACGCAATTTGTGGAGAAGAATAAGCTAATCATATTATTAAAGCTAATGAATGGAGAACAAAACATTGACAATGAGTAAAGCCAAGAAAACATATTTAATGCCGATGAAACTGAGTATTTTATCAACTGTTACCGCATCATACATTATCTGCTAAAGGAAAATGTGCAAAGGTGGGAAGTCTAAACTTAGTGTTACACCACAATTTGATGTAATGCAAACAAATCAAAAAACTGAAGCCATTACTCATCAGCAAGTCTTTACAACTTCGTTGTCTTGAAAAGGTGAATTCTCTTCCATGTACTTACCGTGGAAACAAACGAGCTTGGACGAAAAAACCTATTTTCAATGAAGGGTAGGAGCAGTTGGACAAGATAATTAGAAACAAAAAAAGAAACATTATATTTAAGTAGATAATTGTTCATCTTATACAATTACAAGCAAATTAGAGAACGTATATGTCAAATTCTTCTACTTAACTATACTGCCTTCTTACAACCACTCGATCCTAGGAGTGCAGAATATGTCCAATCCAGCGATCTAGGATTAGAGAATATCTCAAGGGATTTCTTGGGTTTCTGGGGACATTTTGGAGGAAATTTAGTTTGCACAATTTTGTTAAAATAATTTGTTTCCTTAATAGAAAATTATAAATGGTTCCTGAATAAAAATAAATTCAAAAGGTATCAAAACACATTAAAAAACCTAACAATAGGTTAAAATTCGTATCTAGTCTTTTGCTATTACTTTCCAGTAGCGTATAGTGTTCTCAATTCAGTAACGCAGAGCACCTCTGCTCTACATCCAACACTCAAAATTTAACAGAATTCTCACATTCGGGTTATTCCATAATTTCGTATTGTAATAAAATAAGAGATTTAGTGAAAATTTGTAAATTGTATTATAAAATTAGAATTGCAACTGAGTGGGATGTCTTTTGATGGGCAATATTTGACCCTGCAATTTTTTTTTGTACATCTCGAGGTTTTTCAAATAAATTACTCTTATAGTATCACTTGACAAAAAAGCGAGTAGACAAAAACAGTAAAAAGTATTTTTTTGCCAAGTGGTACCAAAAGCTTAAATTTTGACATTTCAATTGAAAAATTATCCCTACATTGGTAACAATATAGAATTTATGTAATCTATTAAGCTATATCTATATGTTCCATAATTTTCAGGGAAATTTGAAATGTCCATTTATGGGATTAGGGAAAATATTGAGGGTGAAAACATTTTCTGCACCCCTGCTCAATCTGAAGATCATGATCTGTTAAGGTAACATACAGGACACTTTTACTTCAGAAAATTCTAAATATAGATTTGAACTCTGACAATAAAATTAACTTAATAGATAATAATTACATTTTTGTAGTGATCGGTGAAAGATTCAACGATTGTAAATTGCTGGAAGAAATAAAAAATTTTTAATTAAGAGCATTCTTATGAAAGTTGAAGAATGTGTGGGGTAATAAGGGAACTGATTTGTGGAATGCCGTTGTTTCTGATGTCGATTTGTTTTTACAAATTATAGAACATTTTATGACTATATTGATGTGGACGTTTAGCTGGTGAGATACAAACCAAATAAAAATGAAAATCTGGAAAATGTAAATGGAACAGGGTCGACTTCTATGTCAAATCGTATGCAATTTAGAAAGTCTGAAGTGAAAGTGATTTCAGAACCAACTTCTGAAAAAAAAAGAGTTTGCAGAAATAAATAAATTTATTAATTTATATGCATATATTTTACAATTCATTTCAAAAGAAAAACAATGGTATTTTGAGAGAAGTTTATTTATGCAAAATTAACTATGGTAGATTAAAACATTAATCTCACACAGGTAACCAGTGCTTATTATATCTCTGTTTTTCCACTAACAGACACTCCAGTTGTTTGGAACAATACTGTTTCATGTTTTTAGCATCATTAACTTGTATTTGAACACTGTGATGGTATTAAATAAGTGATAGTTGTAACAACAAATGACTTCCCAATAATACTATTATACTTACTGTAGAGGCCGAAGTTTTTTGCAAATGACTGGCAACACATAAGTTCAATATTTCTGTTGAAAAAGTGACGGACAGCCCATGCATCCTTATCTAAATCACCAGAAGCAAATCCTTGGTATGCAGCATCAAACAAGGGAAACAAATTGCGCTCCTGAAATTATATATAATTTACATTAAGACAGAAAAACTCTTAATATGATGCTTATTACTAGGATTGCTTAGAAAATTTATTAAACACTTGTAAATATTTACAAACTTGCCTGTAGTAGCACTTACTTATATTTGTTGAGGACGGCCGTTTCAGAAAATGTGTCCCATTGTCAACTCAGACCGTAACTGATCTCAAGGTTTTTGTAGGTTAGGGTGTTAGGGTGAGGGTGGAATATTATGGTGGTGTGGGTGTACTTTGTGAGTATTAGGAGTTGTGATATCAAAAAGTATGTGAGTTATAATGTAATTGTGTATTGAGTATGTGTGTAGGGTGTAGTTTGAAGTGTCTGTATATTTCGTATTGTTCGGTTGTATGCGTTGGTTATTTCTGTGTTGTTTATAAAAAATATAGGAAATTGCGACATTGTACATATATATAGGTCATTTTTTTAAATCAAGATCAGATAAACATAGTACAGGCCAAGAAGAGGATTGCCAAGGAAAGAACTGCAATTTGAAGCCTCTCACATTTTGCAAAAAGTGTGGTATAACTTTGTGGAAGGACTGTTTCATCCCTTATTATATAAAGGAAAGATAAAACAGCCTTATCATCTCATTGTGACAAAAATATCGTTTTGAATATATATTTTTATAATTAGTGCAGTATTACTTGATTGTCCCAGCATCCTATTTTTAGAACACCTCAGCAAGAGATATTCTTCTAAATTATACATATGGCTTTTGACATACATACAAATAAATAAATACATTTTTTTAAGAGTTTGTTTTAAATACCATGAGTAATAATATGTTAATATCAGAAGACAAAACATCATTCCTTTAAACCTGCACTTAGGAAACTCATACACATTGCGCTATTGATCTAGTATTTTGGTTTCTCATACTACTAGTCATCTTAGTGTTAAATATAAGGACAGCAATTTTTTTAGTAAAACGGACATAATTGGAACAACAAACCGGTTATCAAAATTACGTTTTTGTAATGAACTAGTTTATGTGGCTCACATAACTGTTAAACTGTCCTTCACAAAACTTTTTATGCGTGCTAAATTAACCATGAATTATTTCTTTATTGATTTGTTTTCTGGTATTAGGTTGTATGAAAATGTTATAGGTTTTTAATATACTGAACAATATGTATTGTTCAATACTTCAATAAAGTTTCTACTTTGAAAGCAATAAATATCAGTAGTCATTTATAGTTTATTTTTACTCAAGGAAATTATTTCTGAGTTTCTATTGTTATTTATGTACTTTAAAGCAATTGGAAATTTATCTAAAAAAATTAATACAAACATTTTCTGTTAGATAACCTTATCATGTGGCACTTAATTGACTGTACTTAATATGTCTACAATATTTATCAGTACTTTTGTTCAATTACTTCCTCAAATAAATTTATGTTAACACTTTAAGTTGCCATTACAAGAAATCTGAACTTTTCTTGTAGTTAAATGGTTCAGAATTAGACAAATAGAGATTAGTGGCTAAATGTTTGTCAGTAGAGTTCATAAATATATATTTTTTTATCTTGGCAACAATGTTTTCTTTTATTCACTTATCACTAAGACTTTATTGTACTTAAGCAAGAATCTTACTTGGTTAACTTTGAAAGTGCTCTCATTTTCGAGCTCTTTAGGAGATTGCGGGATCTTATAGTAGGTAAACCTGTGAAAATTTCATTGTCACATGGTATATATGTACTGTTCTATTTTTGGTTTTACTTCACTGTAGTTTAGTTTCAGCCTGTCTTGGAGTTAATTTTGTCTATTAAGTTTAATAGTTCATCTTAAATGAAGAAATGTTTAGAACCATTATAGGATTAATACAATTAACAAAAACTTAATACCACGAAATGAGAATAATCAACAAATAATAATTAATTTACAAAATTATATACAACTGAAGTGGGTGGGTAGTCTGGTAAGTAGATTACTTGCTTACTTACTTTGACGTTATTAATGGGTTCGATCAATGGTATTACCAAACAGTTTTTGTGTTCTCTTTCAGTTCCAAAGTCGATTCATTCTGTACTGGCGCACTATAAGTTCTGCTCTGGCTCAGCTGCTATGCGCCAGTCTGTGTACAACTCTAGCCCTATTATGGCAGCGTCTTTAGACTGTGCTGACTTTGTACCCAACATTAGCAAAACGTGTACAGCTGTAGGTTTTGAAAATCTGCCTTATTTGCTTATCAAAACCATCCAATGCTGTTACTGATTTTGCTTTTACACGTGTTTTATATGGAGTTGTTAACACTTGGCCATCCAACATTGCATTACCCTCTTTGTTTATCTTTGTAAGTGTTCACACTTATTGGAATCAAAAATTTTTAATTAATATACATTCGAGCCTCTTCTTCACACACACATGTGTGTGTGTGTGTGTGTGTGTGTGTGTGTGTGTGTGTGTGTGTGTATGTGTGTGTGTGTATGTGTATATGTATATATATATATATATATATATATATATATATATATATATATATATATATATATATATATATATATATTAAAACAACATAGGTTATTCAAATACAAGAATAATTATTATTTTATAATCAAAGCTTTTCGTTGGTTAACAGTACCAACATCATCAGGAATGAAAAATACAATAAAGCAAGCAATAGGCCTAAAACATATGTTAATTAGGAATAGAATTGTTGCTAAATTTATACAAATTGCCAAGTTTATTTTGTTGCTGTAACATTATATACGTTGAATATAGTATCAAATTTAGAATGTATTTGTATTTGTTCTTTTATTAATTTGTTATTATTATTGTATATATATATATATATATATATATATATATCGAATGCTTCATATATATTAATTCTTAATCCTTTATTAATTTCTTTTATACGTTTCATATTTTCAATATTTGGAAATTGGTGCTTATTATTAATACAATGGTTTGTAAAATTTGATTTATATATTTCTGGATTTATATAGGCATTCAAATGTTCTTTATATCTTTCTTTTAATTTTTTCTTGGTTTGACCTATATAAGCTTTATTACAGTTTTCGCATTCTAATTTATAAACACCACCTTTTTCATGCATATTATTTGTTTTATTATTGTTATTTATTATGTTTATTATTTTGTTATTAGTTTTGTATGCAATTTTGATATTTGTATTTTTAAATAATTTGGTGATATTTTTTATTTCATGGCCTATAAATAAAAATGAAGTCCATATTGTATTATTATTATTTTTGTAAGTTGAATTATTATGTTGTTTATTAAAAATATTATAATTAAGTTTGTCAACAGTTTTCTTTTTATAATCGTTTTCTAATGCAATTTGATAAATTATGTTTTTTTCTCTTATTTTATTTTCTTCGTGGGTATTTTATGCATTCTATATAAGTTATATAAAGCAGCCATTTTTTTATTATGTGGATGATTAGAATTATTTGGTATAATTTGGTTTGTTAAAGTTGGTTTACGGTATATCATATTTTCAAATTCTTTATTTTTTGTTTTTATTGTTAAATCTAGAAAATTTATTATATTATTTGTTTCAATCTCATAAGTAAATTTGATTTTATTATTAATTTTATTTATTTTATCCAAAATATATGTTAAATTTATATTATTATTGTTTCTAATTCATGTTGATGGAATAAAATGAGTCATTGTTATTAAATAAAATAAACCCTTATGTACATTTTGTTGGTCAAGACCTCATCATCAAAAAGTACAACTAGCAAGTAGAATGAAGTTACAAAATAAATTCACAAATTTTAATTTAATTTCACAACTTCACATTAGTAATATCCTCTGAGGTTTGATCTCATAAAGCCTTTTAAATCATTTATTATTTGATTATTTGATTATTATGCTTAAACTGTTGTCTTGGGTTTATTTATTTTGTGTGTAATTGAACTTTACTTCAGCCTGAGGTTACTATCAAATTAATTACCTTGCATATGTCAGCAATTGCTTCCCATTGTTCAGGAGTTGGGTCACACCCTGTAGGGTTGTGGGCACAAGCATGCAGTATTATCACAGCTCCTTGTGGTGCTGCTCTAAGATCCTCACACATGCCTTGGAAGTCTATAGATCGAGTTTTTGGATTCCAGTAACGATATGTACGACCCTCTTTAAAGCCACCATTCATGAAGACAAGATTATGGTTTTCTAGAAACAAAATATTCACACAACGCTTTATCAAACTTCAAAATATATAATAGTTTAAACATACTGTACTATTGTAAACATACAGTAAATAAACTAAGTAGCACATTGTACACTAAATGTAGTTTATCTCACAGATGTTTGAAATTTATTTGCTTATAACGTCGAAGTCTATTTTTCTCTAGTTACTTGGTTATAACTGCATTTTCTTATGGATAATGACATTTCACAATTTAAAATAAAATAATTTATAGTAAAATTTCATTTAATTTTGATAATTTACAGACAATTTCAACATTTTATTATTCTATATGTCATTTAATGAATAATGAATCAATAACGGGATCATTTATTTCTAGCGATGCCACTTTATGCATTTTCTACTATATATATGAATTTAATATATTACTATTGTAAGTAATTTTATCCACCATTAAGTGCAATGATTTTACCCTGTGTGATGAGGCGCCTTTCGGTCACTTGACCATTGTCGAATCACTGATTACTTTTTCTCAATTTTTCTGGTGTGGATGTTCGGTCCGTGGTGTTGGTACTTGTTGACGTCATACACGTTTCCTCTTGAGTCTCGTATATAATGTTTTTGAATAGTATGTCTTCTGTATATGTTGTTTGTAGATTTATTAAATTGTTGTGTCAATTTAATGAACACAATTTAAAAAAGATTGTGAGAACATGAAATCGTACCCAAAAACATTGTTAATCTAAGGGACTGCATCGCTGAATTGGCAAAAGTTTGGACGAATGACGTGAAGAAAACAACAGTTTTTAATTGTTTCTCCAAAGTTGGATTTAATTTGGTCACACATGAAGAGGACAGTGAGGACAAGATGACTTTAAGTGAATTAAAAAAGCAATGGGATTTTCAGAAGAGTTCAGGAAATGTAGCTGATTACGTTCCACTTGAAGATTTTATTTGTCTGGAAGAAGATTTGGCTGTTTCCAATTTTCCAGATGAGGAAGACATACTCTAAAGCATCCAGATGACAAACTCAAATGAACTTTTGAAAGATGATGACTACGACTATGACGATGATTGTATGAATCTGAAGAGAACAACCCTACAGATCATGAAGTTTCTTGACAACACAACCTCTCAATAACCTCTCTACAAGGAATTTTTTCTCTTAATCGACTTCGCTATACAGAGGTTCGACTGTATTTCTGGGTATGTATGCCTAGTGATAGTGTTCTCCTTGAAGGAATGTAGATATCTTCCTCGAGTATACAGCGGCGGGAACGTACACAGATGGTTACAGTAATTGTTAATGGGGAACAATTAGCCTGGTGTGTATTAAAAATTTGGTGAGTAAAATAATAAATTTAATTTAATAAATGACCGGGTGGTTACAATCAGACCAAATGCTTGCAGTGTTATTGTTATCTATTAACATACAAGTCTATTCAGGCTGATTTCCATATCCTTAATAATACATGACTATTATTTTTACTTTGGATTTAATAGATGAATAAAATTAATGCATTTCAAATCGTTACAGACATTAGGAATCAGATAATTTACAGGATTATCTTAAGATTTTAAGGTTCTAGATATTACGAATTCTCTCTATGTAGGGTCTGTAAAAATTTAGAATTAACATTGCCAATTATTTGTTTTTAATGGAAAGCTATCTTAAAATAATTTAGGTAAATTTTGTTCTTACCCCATGTTGGTGATGAGTAGTAGAAGATAGTATACACTCGTTGACGAGACAAAAATTCAGCTGCGACACGAAGTGCTCCTGTGCCACTTAATGTTTGGACGCCAAAAACCTAAAATCATTCAATATTTTCTCAAATTCAACATTTATTCATAACATAATATATATAGATGAAAATTAAGTATAGAACTTGCACAAATTTACAATGGACGTAAATCTTTTAAAACAAACTTACTAAGACAAAACATTTTTTTTTACTATTCTTGCCAATCATCATGAGTGCCTTGTAGGCTAAAAAAAAAAAAAAAATCGACAAGTGTAATAAAACTTTACAATGTCATGACCTGCATTGTATTTTGTTTAAATATAATTAAAGTAATTTTTTCAAAACCTATTGAGACAAAACGTTCTTGACTAAACTGGGCAATCTTCATTACAGTTTAGGTTGAATACCAGGATTGTTGTTAAGCTGAGTGGCATCAGATTTCAACGTAATGGTTCAATAATGTGATCATAAGCTGTATGTCATTTATACTAGGTTTGATAATTTAGCTGTATGTCATTTATAATAGGTTTATTAATGAAATGTCTTTTTGAGAGTTTTATGCTTGTAAATTGATTTGGCATCTTAAAGGCACAGTTCTTTTTATCTATGTGAAAAAAAATCATTTGTATAAGCAGAATGATGAATTGAATAAATGGTGTTATGATAAGACAGGATTATTCAACTATGCAATTTCAATATAATATTTTTGATAAGAATATTTTCAATGTTTGTAAGGAAGAAGAATATCATACACTTATGTTTTGAATAAAATAAATTGTATTAAGTTTATAAATTTCTATATTATAGTGTTCTTAAAATTCATATCTTAAAAAATGGATTTACTAACAGTTTTATTAATATATACACATAATTTAAATTGCTTTCTGATTAAAAATAATTAAAATGATGGAAACATACTGCAATTTTCAAAATAATGATTCTAACTACATGTACTACTTGCTTACAGTGCAAACATTATCTGGAAGCTAAGTCACAGTCTCAATGCAGTTTTGTATAGTTGGCTGTTGACCCTCACTAGGTGGCCGACATGGCCCAACTGTCATTATTTGTTTCGATTAGTCAGTCAGTGAGTCTGATTCACATCGGTTCATTGTTTTATTTGTGTGTTTTATCATTCGCTATGGCTTAAAAAAAAAGTTGTCTTATTGTTAAACTAATTATAGATCAATCAGATATACGAGTTACAAATAAACAGTTGGCGGAGATATGTTGAACAATCAACGAGTTTAGGAGCAAATCTACTCTTTTAAACTTTGTCTCAGTGCTTGAAAATGAAGATGAAATTTCTTCAAAAAAAATCAACTAAGACCGCAAAACACAAAGAATTAGAATTTGCCTTTTATTTGTTTGCAACAACGTTCTATAAGAAACATAATTACGGGTTCGAAATTTTCTTATCTTTGTGAAAAAGATAAGATCTTAGAACAGAAAACTATACAAATATAGTTTTTTACTCCCATTTGCAACATGCATACAGTAATTATTTAAAATTGATGCTCATTTGAAGAAACCCAGCATCCGAATTTTAGTTTATCCTAATGGGGCAAGGTTCCAATTGATTTGAAAAGCTGTAGTTCTATTGTTCTTACTTATTAGATAATTTTAAAAAATAAACTACAGTTTTTAAAATTCAGGCATTTTTCTATGAAATACACAAATTTGCTACAGCCCTAAGACCTAAACAAAAGCCTCTGAGGGCCAAAAATCATCAGCCAACCTAGTTCTCCATAAACACCAACAAAGCTAATAAATTTGTAAAATAAACATCTAATTACCTTTCCTTGAGTTAAGCAGTTACTTCCTAGAAGCAAAGCAGTAGCGGCATTGGTAAATAACTCCGTTCCAGTAACTGGTAAATACTCCTTGTTAAGCGTAGGATCTTTTGCCAATATTTGTTCCACATTCTTCACCACTGGGAGGACCCATGGATTCCCTTCTTCAGTCCGATAGGCTGAAAAAAATATATATATTAAGGATTGATTTTTCCTCTTTAGTTCTAGAAATTGCTGTTGATCTTTAATAATAACTTTTGCTTTCTGTGAACTAAGCTATATTACTGCTCAAACTGACAGCAAAATAATAATTTAAAAAAAACAATATAAGTTAAAATTCTTTTTAAAAAATAACAGTGTTCTGCATTCTTTTTTTTTGTGTCGCCAAATTTACTCCATGGTATGTATATCAGACAATTAATTAGACTATATGCCATCAATAATACATGAGAAAAAAATGAGATATCTGAAATTCCAACCGTTGCTAGTTTTAAACATTTCATCCTTAGCTACCTCTTGAGCTTCTTCATTTAATTTGTCAAAAATGAGTTTAGCTTGAGAACAAATCGTGTTCTGGTCAACAGGACAATTTTCACAGGACAACACATAACTGAGCCTGCTGATGATGCGGACTGAGGGAGACACGTTCTCGCGACACTACGACGCGACAGCCACACGGCGCTTTAAAGTTGAGTATCATGATTTAAAACCGCGTAAGACTGGGTAGCGTAAGTCGAGGTATTACTGTACTCTTGTCTCATGAATCAACAGTTTTTTTGCAACATTAAAACTCATCAACTCAAATAAGACTATTTATAGCGAATATGTAAAACTAAAAACTCATCTGCTCAAATAAGACCATTTTTTTACAGCAAATATCTGAAATTAAAAATTCATCTGCTCAAATAAAACTATTTACATACAACACATCAATCAAATGTACGGATGATGGGAATAATATATATGTTTTTAGGTTAGTTTTGGTTGGTAAACCATACATATATGTATACATATGTATATATATATATATATATATATATATATATATATGTATGTATATATATATATATATATATATATATATATATATATATATATATATATATATATATATATATATTTTAAAACAACATAGGTTATTCAAATACAAGAATATTTATTAATTTATATCCAAAGCTTTTCGTTGGCAACCAGTACCAACATCATCAGGAATGAAAATTACAATTAATGATGAATTGTAATTTTCATTCCTGATGATGTTGGTACTGTTTGCCAACGAAAAGCTTTGGATATAAATTAATAAATATTCTTGTATTTGAATAACCTATGTTGTTTTAAATTATTAAACAAGAAAACGTATTATATATATATATCGCAATATGTATTCTTGTGTATTAATAAAGAACTAAGTCAAAATACAAATACAAAAATTATAATTGAATTTACAATTTAATTGTAAATTCAATTATAATTCTTGTATTTGTATTTTGACTTAGTTCTTTATATATATATATATATATATATATATATGGTAATGGAAATACACTATGTACCATTATTTACTGACTTCTAAGTTCAATGGTTAATGAGAATTGTAGATAAACAAGAGCCTTTTAGAACAGTACAATTGCTCTATTGATTGTATCTCACAAGAGTTCTTTAGTACATTTTTAATGTGTTTTATTTTTATTACTTATAACCAAAAAATAGCATGACTCATTTCCTATTATGCAATAAACAATTTAATTACTTATTCAACTTAAGGCATGGAGATAATTGTTATTTATGAAGGTTAACAATAACGCATAAAAAGCAATTTCAGATCAAGTATATTTCAATATATTTAACCATGTTTTAAGTAACATCAACTGCTTCTTGTTTTATTTGCAAATTTGTCTAAACCAAATGTTTTCTGACCATTTGTGTTGAATCATAATCCCTTACAGTTATACAAATATCATATACCTTGCCCCATGCTGGAATATTTTTCAAAATTTGGAAATGAAGAAGTAAAATCTAATTTATTTGTTTAACTATTAAAACAACGAATGATTCAACTAATTTTGTAAAGAAGCTGAAGTTGCAGAAAAATGTCCAGTGAATACCAAGTGGATGAAAAATCAACAAAATTAAATTAATTTTTCTAAACATGGTTTTTGTAAACAAAATATATCATGGTTTTTAAAATATGTAAATATTTTTGCTCAATAAAGTATTCAAGCCTTTCTATTCAATTGTATGTGACAGACGCTGCATAAACTCAGGGGCCAGCAACCTCCTCCTTCTCTGACTGACTGACGGACTGTGCGCAGAACAAATTATGTGACGCGACTGACACGGGTAAAATATAATACGGATATATATACAGTGTATATATATATATATATATATATATATATATATATATATATATATATATTATACATATAATATATATGTATTATATATATATATATATATATATATATATATATATATATATATAAAATTGTAAATTCAATTATAATTCTTGTATTTGTACTTTGACTTAGTTCTTTATTAATACACAAGAATACATATTGCGATATAAATATATATATATATAATATTCACTTCGATTTTTGACCAAATTCGTTAAATTTGTGATGCAAATTATATGCATTTTTTAGATTCATAAATATGACACTTATTTTTTTCTGCAACTGAAATTCAACACGCTCGCTACCGCAATGTTAACAAAATAACTATTGGTATTGGAGACCAGCCGAATATTTTCACAAAAGTGCCGTATGGTCTCTATTTCTGGACCGATGTCCCACATATGCCGCTCGGGGTAGATAAAATGGACTGACACCTCATATTTGGGACACTGAGTATATTTAAATGACTTGATATATTCGTATCGATTTATAGGCATGCCTGATGTTAATGTGGGACATTCGGTATCTCAGTAAGTCAAGGTCAATTCCGTTTATTACGTGTAAATACGGAAGCATTAGCTAGCATTCACTATTTAGATTTTAAATACTGTATGTCATCTATGTTTGTCCCAATTCGTTGAATTTGTGATGCAAATTATATGGATTTATAATGTTAATACAAAGGGCACGTATTTTTTTCTGCTAAAAAATGGACTGACGCCTCATATTTGGGACACTGTTTGCGTATATTTGGGGCTAGATATACTCATATCGGTTTATAGGCATGTCTGATGTTAATGTGGGACATTTGCTATCTCAGTCAAGGTCAATTCCGTTTATTACGTGTAAAACAGAAGAAATACCTAGCATTCATTATATATAGATCTTAAATACTGTAACTTGCTGTAGAACTTCATCAAGGAAAATATTGTAGCACCAGTCTATTTGATTACAAAACAAAAACAAATCTTATGTACTCTAATTGACATTTTATCACAAACAGATGTAAGCGTGTCACAAGTGATGAATGCGTTTGTAAATATTCTGTACTGTATACGGAGCTCAAATGTAAACATATTTTGTCTCTGATACAATAAGATTTATATTATCTGTATGTAGCCTATAGGCTGAGGTTAAATTGCATCGGAATTCGTAAGAAAAAGTGGTCGTACGAGTTCGTAAGTATAGAATTGTGAGACTACGAACGAATGGCGTGGAATTCAACATTTGCGAAAGCGTACGATCTATCACTCGTGAAAGATGAGGCCTGCTAAACGTGATAACTATATTTGAACTCTCTTGCACTAAGATATGATTTGGTGGAAAATCTCAACAGACATGAGCGGGTTCAAGAATTTTATCCATCAAGAGCTGATGGGAATTTTGCACGATCATATGATGAGCTTAGATTAGATGACCAAAAGTTCTTCGAGTATACCCGCATGACACTTTCTACACTCTACTACATTTTGAATAATGTCAAGGAAAAACTAATGTGAACAAAAGCATATTTCATGTTTTACTTTTATTTATTTTTACCCAAAGTATATTTACATAAAGTGAACGCTCCCTCAACAAGTGTAATTAGATGCTCACAATCCATGGACAATTAAAACGAAGACAGCTACGTTGGTAAGAAAGCTGACTGAAAAACAAATATTTTGCTCTGATACAAAGGCGTACGTACAAACACATTGGGGGCTAACTAACCATGCCAAAACAATCATGGCGGTTGTTCACTACTGACGAATTCGTTCGAATACGCACGTCAGCATTTTCTTACGAATTCTGTTTCAACGTAACCGCCCACTAAGCAATTTGTGTAGCACGATTAGCCAAGACGAGTTTGGTTGGGTGTTTGTTGATAGAAGCCTTTGTTTTGTATGATATTTCTGTTTTTTCGTGTATTCAGTGTTGTATCCAATATATTACACATTTCAGTCCTGTTTTATGTAACTAGGAAAATTTAGTACGTACTTATTATTTTTTAAATACTTTTAAAAAGTTTGTTCTCATCGAAATCATATTCGGATTTGAGGGATTCCGTTGTAGTGGCTCGTACATGGGACTCTTGGTCTATATAAGATCTCCGTGCTATAGACCGGCTGATAAATGCGCCATCCTAAAAACCGTGAACACAAAAATATTTATTCAACAAACATACGTCTAAGGTATTTGTGTAGTTTAATAACTTGTTATAACATTCCAATTAGGTCTGTAATGAAGGTCAGACCCACACTAATGCGGACTGTTTGGAAAGATAAAATTCTTACGACCAGTTTCTCGTGAATAACCAGACAGCGTATATAACGCGCCGAATTAGTAGGGAAGGTGTTGAATGGACCGAATTAAAATTGAAAAAAAACTAGGGGTTTTCAAAGATTTCCAGGGTAAAAAAAATTCAGGATTTTTAAGAAGATCTATGCTCTGCATTGTTATTTTTTTAGTGTAGACACTGTTTACTCAAGTGAACTATTTGTATTATCCAAGAAACCACTACTGTCGTTTTCCCTTGCATATACTTTTGGTCATGATTAAGTAAGAGCACGTATAACTGTGATAATCAGACGCCAACATTTTAAATAATTGGAAACTAATAACGGCTTGTTACAAAGTTCTAATATTCTAATATAAACAGATAATTTTTCACAATTTATGACAAAACCGAATACAATACGGCTAAAGATAAACTTAAATACAATTTCTTTGTTTTACATAAATAAATATAAGCACACCACACACACGCACACGCGCGCGCGCGCGCGCAGGCAAGAGGGGGGAGGGAGAGATGGAGAGGGAGAGGAGAAGAGGAAATAATTAATTAACGTTTTATTATAATTGATCGAGACTGAGTAAATATATTGCACCTGTTTTTTTTTTATCCCTACGCCAAACAACTGGAGTTAATTAGTTAACTATTATAACTTAAATAACAAAAGCATGAACGTTCTGTATGTGCTGTTAAATATCTATGAATTAACTAATATTAATTATTCAGACATAATAAAAACAAAGTAGAGTTTTGTTATATTATATAGCCAAAAAGTTTTCTTAATTCTTGCTCCTTAGTATCATAAAAACATACTTATAGTGATCAGTAATAATAAATTAGCTGTCAAAATTTACCATTTTAACCTATTAGTATAAAATATACTAGACAACACAAAAAGGCATGAAAATCATTTAACAACCAATTTGTCTCGCCCGAGAATTCTAGATATAACTTCAGCTACTGGTATTAGCGACAATTTGAGATGTGTTGGTTTTTTTTTCTTCGTGTGGTGGTGCATTTCATATGGGAAAAGACATAACCTATATTACTGAGTTTTAATCTTGAATAGTAAAACTATACACTCTGACACAAAAATAACACACATACACTTACATATGTATTTAGGGTATAAAAGCCTAAATGAGTTTTAGTCTCCTTAGTTTTAGAATTTGATTGTGGTTTGCAAAGGTAGTTCTGAGACAGGAGTATGTTACTCATCATTTGTTCAATAATTTATTGACACCAGGAAAAACTACAACTATTATTATATGTAAAGCTTTTAAGTATGCATAAGTAATTCTTTTAAAAAACTAAGTGAAAACGGTAGCAACTTATTGTGCTGATGTCGTTTCGAAGCCGTTGACGAAGCCTGCTAACGGTTTCAAACCGTGTCAGCACAGTAAGTTGCTATGATTTTTTTATTTAGTTTTTTGAAACAATTACTTCTGAATTAATAGTGAAATCAAAATGATTGCAACAAACAAATTTCAAGTATGTTTAAATATTCTAAAACTAGCATACAATAGAGTCTCGATAATTTGAGGTAGAAGGGAGATACTTCCTCGAATTACTGGAAACTCTGAATACACGGAAATACGTTTCTGTGAATTAGGCCTCTTCCTTTAGCCGCCTAAAAGATTCGACAAGTTGCTGCAAGGTCACAGGTTTTCGTCGCGGCAACACACGACATATCTAAACGTAGAGAAATAAGTGAAGCCGCGTCCATTTAGGAGGTTGTGCAAACAGCACCATAGATAGCGAGAAACTTATTTATCTTGGAAAAGAAATGATACCCCTGTGGGACCAACGAGATCCTTAACACCACATGAGGCACACCACTAATAAATTATAAAATTATGGATATAAAATAAATTATGGAATTAAATCGCTGCTGAAATGCAATATTCAAGTAGGCCTATGTAGTAGCATGTATTATGATTAGAATTAATTTTTCTAATTTAATATTCTAAATATTGTATTTAAAATGTTTTTTTCTAATTCTCTAATAGTATGAAAATTTTAAAGATTGCTGCACCAAACATGTCGAAAAACGTGATTTGCTGTCGCATCAGAAGTAGAATTACTATATTATATCAATAATTTTTAGTAGCACTGTTTTAATTCGATTTTTGTACTCGTAATTAAATAGTCTTAATATTTTCCCAGATTTTACTTTCTTAAACTACTTAATTTACCGATTTGTCTCACATTTCCTTCCCGCATTTGTGTGATATTGTCTCATATTTCCTACCCATAAAACAAAAATCATATTTTTTAATTGTGACTTTCTTATCCTCTCTCTATTGCGTTAGAAATGCCTTCATTGAAAAACTTTTTTTTTATATAGTAAGGGATGAAATATCTCTCATATATACTACCTATTTATTAACCCGAGTTAATTCGGAAACGTATCTTAATAATTGATTTGCGACATGCTACATTAATTTCATTTTATTTGTTTATTTGTATAATAAGGAATGAAATGTCTCTCATAAACACCACCTATTTATTAACCTGAATTAATTCGGAAACGTATCTTAATAATTGATATGCGACACGCTACATTTATTTAACTACCATCTTGTATAATAAAATGCTATATTTTATTATATAGCTTAAAACTTGTAGTGATTGTACAAAGAAAAATTGTAAGATACGTCCGCAAATATTGCTGCTTTTGGATGTAGTTTGACAGTAACATGGTGAATGTTTCACTCATAAAAACATTTAATTCATTTACATACAAAAATACGTACTAAATGTATGCACTTTCATCAATAAATATCTACATAAATGTACATAATGTGTAAAAATAGTTTTATATATTTGGGAGAGTATGGTAAATTTTCTCAGCTAATCTCAGTTATAAATAATCTGGGACGTGACTTGGATCTTTATCTATGCCTACGTTTTCACTAAACAAATGTTTCTTTTCATTTTGACGTATTCAAAATGCTTTTATCCTCATTTACAAAGACATCGTTGTACAAATAATAAAACTCCCTCATTTACAAAGACATCGTTGTACAAATGATAAAACTCTCCGTACCGGCCTCTTTCGCATAAGATACCATTAAGCCGCTCACGTTTTCTTTTACATAGACTTCGTTTAATAAACTGCGAAGAATCTAACAATAAAAATGATTCATCACACATTCTGAGCAAACAAATAGCTGTTGACTTGACGGTGAGATTAACAGAACTGACTTTGTCGTACGTTAGAATCTGGGTATCAAACCTGCGGCCCGCGGAAAGCTATTATACTTGAAAAAAATATATATATTAGGATATATTAGAATATATATATATACATATATATATTTCCTAAAGGTAAAAGTTAATATAGTTTACTCAAATTCGCACCAAAAATTAGTCTTTAATAAACAAACACACTAGTTCACAACATACTAGTTTCGGCGACGATGTCACCTTCCTCAGTGCTTGGCTACTACTGTCGTACTACTGCTTTGAGTCGTAACTAAATATATATATTTTTTTAACCATTTTTACTATTAAATATGAGTACAGTACTCGTCTCTCACTTGCCACTTCTTTTCTTTATAAGTGTAAAACTAGCTATAAACAAAGAACAACTTAAACAAGAAAATTTTAAAAACCACCACTGAGCTCTTGATTTAGGACATTTTATGGGAACTCGACTTTGCATACCGTATTGATGTAAATATTTGGTCAAAGCCCAATTCTTTCCTTTGGATAACGAATTTAAAGCCTGACATTTCCTTTGCATACTGTATTGATATAAATATATCTTGGAAGTCAGGCTCATTTACTTTGCATATTGAATGAGTATAAACGTTTCTTGGAAGCCAGATTCGTCATTTTATTTTAAGTAGATAAAATAAGCTTAAATAGAAATATGTACTCTACTGTATTTGTGAATTTTTGAAATGTTGCTTTAAAAATGTAAGCTAAAGCCTATAAGCTTTGGTTTAAACACACTCGGAAGATGGTTAACAGTATATGATGGTTAATGAGTATATAAACTCAAAAATTATAGGTATTGATATTAAGAGATTTCAATTTGCATCTTTTGAAAACAAATGAACAAATACACTGCAAACCTTTGTATGTGGAATTGTTAGGCATTACTAACACCACTGCCCTACTACAAACATCAGTGCAAATAGTTTCTCAACTTTACAAATTTCTAAAAACTCCTAGCTGTAAATAAATGCATAAGAAAGAAGAGAAATGTAACAATTCTATGACCCATAGAGGAAAATAGCATACTGTTTGCTTGACGATTAATTGCAGAGGTTCTCGTGGAAATGGTCGCAGAAAGTGAAAGTGCCTTTTAATGATTTTTGATAAAGTTATGGGAAACTACTTTGAATGAAAGATATTATATGGTTTACTTTGTAGACTAGTGGAGCATGAAATTTGAAGCATGTGGTGTTGCAATACGAGTAGTGATGGTTCTCCAGTTACACCATGATGAATAAAGAAAGCATCAGTAGCAAATCTAAGAGCAGGATGATGTATAGTGCGTGAGGTTTAACTTCAGAAAACATCAGTCTCGTGTTTAAAGTGTAAACAGCTCTAATTAACTAAATGATAATACTATAATAGTTTGATGTAGACATGATCTTTAAATGTGTTGCTCTGCTTCGGCAAAGAAAGAGACGCGATTACGAAAGAGGCGATATATGTATTGTACAATGTTTTCAGTTAGGCTAGTAGTCAAATGCTAGAGCAGAACGAGGGATACCGTTAAACCTCACACACTGTACTAAACTAAGTGTACTGAACTGCAACACCAAGGTATCTGAACTGTATGTCACGCCAAGGAATGCCTATCCAGCCATAATCTATGATTAAAGGAGGGTGCAACAGAACATGAGTTTAAACTCATATTCTCACTCAATCTTAAGGACTTTCAAAGTATTCAAAATATATTTACATATCCTCAAATCATACAAATAAAGGATCCACAAAAGTCTTTTAGCATAAAGACAAATGTAATATTATCTGTAATTTGGTTTTATATCCGATTAAAATAAAGTACCTAGTATTGCCTAGAACGACTAAATGTGTTTAGTTGTGTCTGAAACAGAAACTTGAAGCTTTTATATGTGGGCTATCCGGAAAGACAAAATATTTTGCTATAACTTAATAAATGAAAAATATATCAATACAAAACTCAACTTTCAAAATTACAATACATTGATCTATTTTTCGGTCCAGTCACCATCATAGGTATCGAGGTTCTTGTTTTAGCATAAAACCAATTGTTCGATGCAATATTGTTTGTTTTGATAGCATGTTAACCCGTTGTAGAGTTTTAATGTAGGGTGCTTAATTTATTTATCTCCTCTTGGCATAAACACCTGATGGATTAAACCCTTTTGGTTACAAGAACCTATTACTAAAACCCTTTTCTGGTATTCGGATTTGGTTTTTCTTATTAGAGTTTTGAGGGGGTTTGAAATAGATAGGTGAGTTTTGTACGAAAAGTAAGTTTAATTCTAATTAAAATGCATGTCAGAAATTTCTCACCATGTTTGTCATATTCAGTTAAAAATTCAAGGGCTTATCCTCTCCGTTCCGTATTGTGCAGAGATTTCAGCAACTTGACACTTCAGTGGTCGCACGGATTACTATTGTAATCCAGGGGTATACATTTTTGTGTGCTATTTTGGGTCGGTAGGACTTATGACTTTGAGCGTCAGTCTACCTTTCACTCTCACATCCCCACTGATATCAGTAAAGTATCAGAGCTGTAAGACGTTTCGTTATTTTTTTGAATATTTCAAATTCACCCGGATTACAATAGTAATCCACGCGACCACTTATGATATTATTCATATACACGAAGTGGTTTTAATATTTTGTATTTTAATATATATTTTGTTGTGTTTTGTGTGAAAACAATGTTTAAATTAGTAACAGATTTATCTGTAAACAATGTCTGAGCCAGAGCTTGAACAAATACGACACTGGCTTGCCGAAACCGAACGTAGGCCCTAATAGGTTGACCTAACTTAGGTATATGTTATGTATTACTTTTGTGCTATAATAAAAAATGTTTTTCACCCCATTTGTTTCCTATAGGCCTATAACCCCATAAGCAACCTAAAATGTTTATAAGATATTTTAAAAAATATTTATATTTTAAAAGCTATTACAAAATGGATTACAATAGTAATCCGCGTGGCCACTCACGTTGCTTATTTCCGCGCGACCACTGCAGTGTTAAGCATTCAACAAGCACACATCTTGTACACAAGTTGCAGTCACAATGTCATGTAGTAGAGACTTTGAGATTTGAGGAAAAGATGTGTATAATGCTGAAAGTTTTCTTCAATTTTATTGTTAAACATTGACTTTTAGTCTGAAATGAGCGATGGTCTACCATTCCAGTCTTCATTGTATACCCAGCGTACATTGTTATCTCTTGAGTTAACATTTTGGACTCCAATTAGTTAGCATAGGTTTTGCACATGTATGTTTAATTATTCACTAAGAAATTAAAACTTCAAGTAAATATATATTATTATATACCCGTGTTCAGAATAAAATGAACAGTAATTTGAGGTTTGTATGTTGAAAATTTGAAGTTTGAATTCAGTAGGCCTGATGAAATGCCATTTTTTTGTTTAATTATTATAGGAAACCCCATTATATTTAGCTTTAATGATGAAATAGCACTTTGCTTATGATGAAAATTAGAGTCATTTGAAGCCCAAAGTAATACTGAATACAAATATATGCGTAAGTAGTATTACAAAAATCTTTTTGTAATATTCATTATAAAAAATGCAAAACTATGCACATGTATACAAATGCCAAGAATGGTATACCTACTATAATACTCAGGTTCAACTAGGTTTGAATGTGACATAATAGTTCACTTTGATGTAACTATTTTAAAACAAAAGCAAATTGCACTAAACACCATATTTACAAGCACCAAATATATTTTCAAAAGTAGGTACCACACAAGATATATAGGTCTAAATATAAATTATTGAAAAATGTCATTTAGGCCTATTCAAAATTGTTTAAGCTGACTAACGTTTTAAAGTACAGTAAATGTTTTTATGTAATCCCGGGTTATTTGGGCAAGTCGCGCAGTAGGCCTCAGCCCACACGTTAAAAGCTTATTAGAAAGCACTATATAACAATATATGTCAAAACTAAAATAAAAGCAAAATACTAAATAGATAAAGAAGATAATAATGAGGACAAGTTCACATAAACAGAGATCTATCGACTAGGCCGGATGTTTGCTGCTTACTTTGCAGTACATCGTATAACTGCCTGGCACCCGTTGTTTATTTACGGAAAAAATTATGATAAGTACGGCCAATAAGCGTTATAAACAGAAACATTAATTTCACAATCCACAGCAAATAAATGAACAGTGTATTTAACATCAAGTAAAACTGTCTAAAGCAGGGATGCTCTACCTTTTTACGGGTGGGAAAATTAAATGTTCATTTTTCTCTTTCCATATGGAATAGCATTACATTTCACTACATTCAAAACCAATATTTTAGAGTGACCCGCGGGCCGCGAAAAAGCATGTCGGGGGCCGCATGCGGGTCGCGGGTTGTGCACCCCTGGTCCAACGTATGTAATAGTTGCGTCGAAAATATGTCGGACTGAGTCCGACAGTGGAGCGGGAATTTTAGTGATGTCGGACTCAGTTCTCCTATGAAGCGAAAAAGGTTAACATAATGAATTATTCCTTACAGAGGACCCTTCAACTGCATTATCAACATAATATACTTCTTTAATTTGCCTATAAATAACAATATACTGAATATATTGTGCAATCAAAATCAAACTTACTATATGCAGTGCATATATTCTAATATTCTCTCTATTGAGACCGCCATATTAGAATATTCACAATCATGTCAAACCACACACCTTTCAAAACATTTCCCACACTGAGGGCAGAGGTTGAGCTAACTGCACACTGCTGTGACGGTGGCGGGGGATCGCCTGTGCTTGTGATGTGCAAACATTTTTTACTTTCTGGACAACCAAAGTAATTTTTTAAATATTTCTCTAACCTGTTTATGACAAAAATTGTCCAGAAACAGAGAACTTTGCACTGGAGACAGCATATTAGCACTAAGCAACAGTCGATAAAGATCGATAATAACCTGAATGTAAGAATAAAAGAGGCTGTTAATAATTTTTCCCCTGTTCATATTCATTATTTGAGATAAAATGTTCAGCAAAACAGTTATTTGAGTAATTGCTAAGAGTAGATTTCATCATAAGTGTGATATACAATCTCCTTGGTGTGTGTCTTATTGCTTGTCACAGTAAGCAAGGTCTCATTTTGTAGTTTTTTACTGAAGGAATAGGGTTGGCTGTACTTCCAGCATTTGCTTTGTTAATTAGAATGATAAAAAAGCTTTCTTGTTAAAAAATAATGATACTTTAGATAAATTTTGACCCTCTTCAGCACACGCAAAAATAAAAAAAATATTGTTGGTAAGATATGGAAGTGTTGAAGCCATATCTTATTTTCAATAAAAAAATGTCGAAGTGTGCTTTATTGTGAAAATATTATTGTTAATAGTCCATTGTCTAAGTCCAACGGCTTTAGAAACTAATGGATATTTGGAGGTAAATTTTCTATTTAGGAAATTAAAAAATCTGTTGCCTTACCTATCCACAAAGCCAGGATATATGCATTTAGTGTAAATTACGTTATTGGATAGATACGTTATTAGTGTAAATTAAAAGTATTAATTGCAGTTAATTTTGACAAAGCTATAATATTGGCATTTAGGGATGAATTTCTCCTACTTATATTAAAAAGAAATCAACTGTATTAAATATTTGCAAAGGCAAGATATCAATATTTTGGTGTGTTATAGATAGATCTAGTAAAATGTATTACAATACTTAAATTATTTTATATTATTTAATAATACAAAATAACCATGACACTATATTGACTTGCCGCTCTCAGGGTTTTTTATTATCAATCCATATAGGTTAGGATTATAATTAATTAACTTAATGATCAAGAAAATATTACCAATACCAGTTTTTTTTTATATATGATTACTTTATATTATGTCTTGTAATATTTTTGAATTATAAAAATAAAAGTTAAAGTGTATAAATTTACATGGAAATGCAATACTTTCAGTAACTATGACTACGGAGCGCACACACCTTGGAAATATGGAACATTCTACTTTGGAAGAAACTATTAAATGGAACAATGACTTTGAATCTGTAAGTACCTTTTTATTGGTATTTTCCTAAAGCTGGATTAATGAAGTGTTTATCAAAATTTATCTTTACCTTATGAGAAAATCAGATTTTATATTGTAACGATTCGCCCTTTTCTTTATCACGTAAATCTTTATCACTTAAACAAAGAAACGTACGAACTTTTACTATATGAAACTCGTAAGAAAAGGTTCTGGCTTCTTCTGTACGTTGCATTAATAAACTGGTACCGGTCTTGGCATATTAAATTTTGATTAAAGAATGCTTAAAATTTTCTAAATCATGTCCGAAATTGCTATCACGTGTATCTTGTCCAAAGACTTTTTTGTGAAGTGGGCAGTTGGATATACGCGCGAAGCTCAGTTCTCATGCAACCCCCACCCTTATTTGTGCTTATATACATTTTTGATTGGTTCCTGGGAATCATCCTATGCTTACGTCATACGGCGTGACCTTGGCCAATTTGCTTAACTTACCACCATCGTACGATATTTTACAATTTTGCTCGCTAGGAGCGCCTTACTCCCTACGTTGGATTACCAAGTGTTCACCAAGAAAACAAAAATTATCTTTTATATTGGGCCGATCTAATTATTAAATAAAAATTAAACACATATAAATGAATTTATATGTAACACCTAATTACTTGAGAGTGTAACAATATCACCATACACTATTATTAGTCTCGTAATTTAATACATTGTTAGGTTTCAACGTGAACAACTAAACACACTAAGTTAAAGTCCGTTATAGTCTAAAGTCCATTGTTTATTAGTGTTGTGTTTGACTGGGATACCACGAGGAATGACCAAGTCTCTTAGCCCGCAGTTAGTCTCATCACTTTGATAGTACATTAAGTTTAATTTGGTAGCATCAAACAAGTATCTGAGGCATATTGAGAGCAGTAGGGATTGGATGTAGAAGTGATGACACTAAGATGGGTAGTAAGTGGGTAAGAGGTTCGTGGCCACCCATACACTTCAAAACTCACTTTTATAAGAAATAGAAACAAAAATTCTACCTATTCTAAATGACCCTAAAAGACAGTAGATTAAACCAAATTTTTTAATATAGATTTGAAGATGAATAAATCTACAACTGTTTTATATTCGTAGCAACTGATAATTCTAAAATTGTCACGAGCAAAATTCTTATTTACAACATTCATTAAGATAGCAACTAGTTAAAAGTGTAAGATAAATCACTTTTCAGAATAAATAAACCAGATATGTAATGAAGTGTGAGGCACTTGACATATTATCAACACAAACAAAATTATACCTCATAATAAATTGTGTGCATAATTTGTAAAACAAACTGTAGTAATTACTTTCTGTGTGCTTTAACGTCTTGGAAAAAAGGCCGTTGCCAGGAGCTATATCTATATTAATCACTTTAACATTAGTTTATGACCGTCCGAACTTTATATTTTGTAAATTTTACCGAGACAGAACATTTTCGATCGCTTTGTGGCGATCCGTATCAGTGTCTTCTGCCAGGAGTTGTTAGGTTAAGCGTGACGGTTTTAAAGGCAGGTTTTCCATAGTATCAACGAGTATGCGTGATTTGTAGATTTCATATTGGACAAGTGTGTTGCGATGTGGTCCTTTTTAGTTGATGTGTAAGATTTATAGGTTATGGTAAATGTCTGTGTATTTGTGTACTGTTTCTTTTATGTGATTGTAAAATGTTGAGTTGGTGTTCTGTTTGTGTTCCTCACTCTTTGTTTGAAGCTGCGATCTGTTTGCCCAATGTAGAATAATTTGTCGTACTTGTTTTAGTTTATCTTTGCTGTTGGTGTCGTGTTGTATTTTGTATTGTATTTGAATTTACAACACAAAATACAACACGATACCAACAAAGATAAACTACAAGCACCATGTGTATACAAATTGAACTGCAACAAATTTAACATTGGGCAAACAAGTCGCAGCTTTAAACAAATAGTCGAGGAACACAAACAGAATACCAATTCAGCATTTTACAATCACATAAAAAACAGGACACAAATACACAGACATTTACCATAACCTAGGGAACACATCAACAAAACAGGACCACATCTTAACACTAGAACAATATGAAATTTACAAACACTCAAAAACACAAAGTACAAACATATTAAACGCACAAATCCAATACAAATCCCACCATACTCTTCGATACCATCGAAAATATTCTTTTTAAACCGTTCCTACTTAACCTAACAACTCCAAGCAGAAGGCACTGATGAAGATCGCCACATAGAGATCGGAAACGTTCTGTCTCAGTAAGATTTTACAAATTTCTAAAGTGTAAAGTTCGGATAGTCATAAACTAATGTAAAAGTGATTAATTGAGTTTCATCGAAAGTAATGGACTACAAAATTCAAGACTTATATATCTGTTGTAAATATAATTATTTGTTCTATTGAAGGATATAAATAATTTTGTTTAGAGTATACAGATTTTAACTCGAATAATTTTTTGAACAATAAATATTATTAACCGATACGTTTTGCATTAAGCATATTATTAAAAGCTGGATTCCTTGGGGGAGGGGGGGCGAGACTAGTTTTTTTTTAAATGGTAAGATAAATTCTCATTTAGTTAAAATTTATCAAAATTTAAAACTAAATTTACACCTCAGATTTTTTCAACATAGGTTATTTTATTGACAATGATGTTCAGAAACTTTTAATGAAATCTATGCATTTATAAATAAAATATAAGTTAAAGGTTGTGCAAATTTTGTAAACTTGAAATTAAATCATTGTCGTTCAATGTGGCAACAGTGGCACAATGGACAAACTTCATTTCGGATAAAACACTTGACACAGGCAATTCTTCGATTATACTTGTTTTTTTTTTCAAGCACCTACTTGTGCGAATAAGCATTTACAGCACTTGTTGTAATAACATGGACAAAGTTGAGGTTGTCAATTACTTGTGTTGTGCCTTTACTAAAATACAACCTCAAATAGGTATTCTAGCGAAAACAAATTCAAGCTCTTACTTCTCACTAACTGATTTTCCTCTTATCATTTAAAATTTACCTTGGGAAATAAAACTTGAAATGTTATATCATGTTTTTTTGTGAATATATATATATATATATATATATATATATATATATATATATATATGTGTGTGTGTGTGTGTGTGTGTGTGTGTGTGTGTTTCTTTTCCATACGCCCATACCATTTATTTATAGTGTAAAGTGGAGGGGGCGTGGGTGGGTTTCATTTCAAGAAGAGGGGGCATGGTACCAAAGCGTTTGGGAACCCCTGCTTTAGCAGAATGGTCTCAAACCACGTGGATTCATGTTACTTTAAACATCCTGATATATAAATGGTTTTTGTAAGTGTCGATTACCCTCAGAAATAAAATTAAAACCCATCACATACAAAGACATTTACAACTCCGCTGGCTTAAACATACTAACTTGTAGTTTGTACCCCGGTTTCTACATAGGACAAAGAGGAAGGTCATTTTATACACCCTATCAAGAAAACATGAAATCACTCGCAAAGAAAAAAACTTGAGAATACATGAAATCACTCAGAAAAAAGCTCAATAAATGAAATAATTCAGAAACAAAAAAAAACTTAAGAATACTGAAATCATTCAGAAACAAAAAAATTAAGAATGCATGAAATCACTCAGAAACAAAAAACTTGAGAATACATAAAATCACTCAGAAAAAAACTTAATACATGAAATCACTCAGAAACAAAAAAAAACTCAAGAATAAATTAAATCACTCAGAAACAAAAAAACTCAAGAATACATGAAATCACTCAGAAACAAAACACTCAGAAACAAGATTATATGAAATCACTCAGGAAAAAACTAAAAAATATATGAAATCACTCAAAAAAAAACTCAAGAATACATGAAGTCACTCAGAAAAAAAAACCAAGAAAACATGAAATTACTCAGAAACAAACAAAAAACTCAGTCAAACTGCTGAACACCTAATGTTCACAAACTACAATTATGCAAATCTGACAAAACTTACAAACTCTACCCAAACAAAGCAAACAATAACCAATGTCATACAACCAAACAGTATGAGATATGCAAACATTTCAAGCTACATTTAACACTTAATTACATTACAACTCACACACACTTTATGCCCAAAACTCTAAAAAAATTCACTAAACACAAGGTGGGATCCTATATACAACCTTACCCCCACCCTAACCTAAAGCAAACAAGAGGACAGTTATGGTCAGAGTTGACAATGGAATATATCTCATGAAATGGTTGACTTCAATAAATAAAAGTAAACGATTTAGGCAGTAAATGCTAACAACCTCAGGCAGATGTAAGAAATCAATACAGTATATATTCAAGTGTTTTTAGTGCATGTTTACAATGCTTGAGTAGTTTAAGACAATACAATTGAGTCAATTAATTTTTTAATAGCACTAATTTTCAACAACAGATATACTATTCAATGTTATCTTCTTAATACAACTTCTAAAACAATGTCTATTTTAATCCTTCCGCTCTCTTAATATTTCTTCCAGATTACAAAATTATTTACTTTATTCTTTATTTTAGCATGTTTTAGAATAACATTCCTTAAGAAACGGTTGAATATTGACAGTTATTTTATGCGTTTTAAAATTAAACAAAAATATAACTCAAACATTCAGAAAAGAAATACACACATTAAAGTAACTGCTTCAAGCTCAAACCATTCCACAAAAATAACGTATCTTTATTCCTCCATATGGTTCTTGGAATAGTTTGTTTACTTTAGTATTTAAAGGGCTAAATAATGATGTTTTAAAAAAACCAAATATAATAGAAATGAAAAGAGTTTTTAAAAATTAATAAGATGAAGAAATTAAAGTGAAATAACAAAAATGGATACATAGAATGTTTTGAAACCAATTCACATTGCTAAGAAAAGAAACATAAAAAATACAAAAAATATTGCCGTAATACTTTAACATACGAATACAAAAGAATCAAGTATTACTCATACAGAAAACATTTATAAAATTATAATAGGTGCGATAAAACGTCAATACTTTAGAACCTCGACAAGTCGGACTCCGTTACGTTAACTCAAATCTCCGGGTTAACACAAAATGATTTTGAGGTAGAATAATAAGAACAATAAATAAGAAATAACAAACCAAATATTACTCATACAGGAAACAATATTCCTAAAATTATAATAGGTGGGATAAAACGTCAATACTTTAGAAACTCGACAAGTCGGACTCCGTCACGTTAACGCGGATCTTCGGGTAACCCGAAATGATTTTGAAGTACAATAATAAACTCCATTACGTTAACTCGGTTCTCCAGATCACCCGGAATGATGTTGAAATAGAATAATAAATATAAAATGATAAAAATAAAAAAATACTCATACAGAAAACAATATTTATAAAATTATAATAGATGCGATAAAATGTCAATACTTTAGAATCTCGATAACTCGGACTCCATTACGTTAACTCGGATCTCCGGATAATCCGAAATGATTTTGAAGTAGAAAATAAATAAGAAATTAAAAAAATCGAATAAGACAGTACATACATATAAAATCAACACAATAAAAACGTCCAAGACCTACTGATAAACAAAGTAATGAACGTAGTGTTTTGCGCGTCTTATGCTGAAAAAGAATACGGGATTGCACGGCACGAAAAAGGCTCACAAAATTAAACAGCCAAAATTGATAGATTTGTTTGACGAGAATTAAAGTGCAATGGAGTTCAACTGTATATACAATGTGCAATATTAACGTTCATATACTGTACATAATCCTCATCAGACCCCGAAGTTGGCCACTGGGATGCCTCTTTCTAACTAGGCGGGAGCGGTTTTAAAAATAAGTTATCTGTAATGTGGTAAAAAAAAACGTACATCTTACTTGTTTCGGGGTTTGTACACATGAAGTGTTTTATATTTTGCTTTCAAATGTTTGTAGATTGTATTGAAATAGGGTCCCTTTTTAATGATGTGGTGAATATATTGTTTATGATTGATATGTTGAACTAGGCGGCAGCGGTTTTAAAACTAGGTGATTTGTAATGTACACAACTTTAAGAGCACAGTTGTACAATATATTACAATGAAAATATTGGAAAGAATTGTGTTGTGGTATTGGGGTTCTTTCCAATATTGTTATTGTGATTTGTAATGTGATAAAAAAAAAGTACATCTGACGTTTTTCGGGGTTTGTACACATGAAGTGTTTTTAGTTTGTTTTGGAATGTTTGTAGATTGCAAAATCTATAACTGGGGGGGGGGAGAGGTCAGAAAATATGTTTACCCCCAAAATTTCCCCTAGCCCGTGAATGAACATTTTAAAATTCCCCGAAAATGATGGACTATATAGATATGGGCTTAGCAGCTTACGTAAATTCTATATTATTACACCAATGTTGTAATATTTTTCAAACTGAAATGTCAAAATATTCCCCATTAAGACATTATATTTAGTTGTGATTCTTGAATTTTATATTGAAGTTGTCAAGGGCAGATTTGATTTTTATCGAAAGGGCATTGCCGTTGTGGTAGTGCCACAGAGAGATATGTCAATGATAATGCTTGTTACACTTTTGCTCTTACTTGCGACCAGATTTAGCAACACACAAAATAAAAAGATATCCGAAATGAACGAACACGGCAAAGATCACACATACTCTTCGATCACATCACTTCTAACTTTCAAAAAATGGTACCGAGGAAGCACAACTGCAGCATTCCTAGCGGCAAAAATACGAGGCTGAAACCTTAAGTTAACAAAAAGTCTGGTCGCAAGTAATAGCAAAAGTGTAATAGGTAATTAATAATCAGCTCGCCATGAACAGCAACAAGATTTAGATATGTAATACATGTCTGAACACCACTAAATAAAGCAATGAGACAAGTAATTTGGTCCTGTGTAGTTATTTTATCTACTGTAATAGACACAAAGGTAGTCGATTTGTTTCAGGAATGGTATTACTTAAAAAATATATAATTTCTAACCTCATTGAATTCTAATTCATGCTGTTTCTGAATTCTCTAAAACTCCCTGGAATAGTTGAGTTCACCAATACCAACATTATTGAAATCATTTAGACCCAACAGGTTTTCAAATAACTTTCCTCCTTTAGCTTCTTTAATGGAAGGTTGTTTAAAGCTGTCCTATCTACCCTAAACTTTCCCAAAAATTTCGTCGTCGTATTTGTAATTAATTTTTAATGACCCTGAAAAGTTACATTTGTAAGTACTAGGGTTAAGATGATCAATTTAATGTCCTTAGGCATAAATAATATAATAAAAGAGAAAACAAAACACTAAAGCTTTAAAACTTTTTGTAAAAAAAATTCTTATCATAGGCCTATAGTTCAGTAATCACTATTAAACAAACAAATAAAAACTAATATGATTAATATGCATTAAATCCCTTATTTAATTACGATACGAAACACCCGCAGTAAGCTACATCCCCGGATGTGAGGCGCCGTTAGTTTTTGCCGCGTTCGTAATCTTGCGTTCGTGTGGAGCCAAGTTGCTGCCGAATAGACTATAGTTGCAAGAAAATAATACAACTAGACTGGAGACACTCGGGGAGTTTCGTCCGATCATCACTTTTTAAACCGTCGCCGCTCCAACATAATGTTGCGTTTACATACTGGGCGATAAAATATACGTCGCCGTCTAATCTTCACTCTCCGAGTCGATCACTGACCATTTTGTAACAATTGGCTATTTAACTGTAGTTTTATTATATAAATAGCATTGTTTATAACATGAATAGATAGCAACTTCTGGCATTGTTGATATTTCGCCAATTGAAGAGAACGGGAAAAACCAGAATTATTTAGTTCGGACCTTCTACACTTTGTTTCCTGATCCGACTAAAGACAGAGAAAAGTTTTTTTATTATTTTAGGATCTCGTCATTTGTCGAGCTGCACAATATGACGAAAAATCATATGTAAAGGAAAAATATTATACTGAGAAATTATAATTAACCGGTGAAAATAGTGGTAATAACTTATATGGTGTAATAACTAAACATAACCTTCTCGCGATATGGTCCAAACTGGAACATAATGTCGCGTTGTGTGCGTCTATAACATACCATTGCTTTTGTTACCTTACGAAATCTATACTATTATATAAAAATCTAATGGGTAAGCCTGTGTTACTCAGATGCTAAATCACGTAAAAACTACTTGAACCCATAGAGCTGGAATTTTTACAGATATTCGTAGGGTACCTGGTTAACACTCAATTATCTATTCTCCATTATATACTTACCTTAATCAGCTGATATAGTAATTTGAGTTTTCACAACAAAGCTGTAAATATTGCTTATAGGTCTGTTTTACGAAAAAAAATATTGTGTAAACATGTTCAAATTAACAATCTTTTCAACAACCTAGAGTTAACTTATTTTATAACTGTTTTGTATTTCGGAATGAAGTAAGCCTAAAACAAATATACGTCAACCGCGTACGGAGGACGGGTACTCTGCTAATAAAATTATAAAGGAAAACGTCAATTTAGATTAATTAATATTATTTAAATTATTATTACTATTATATATTAATATGAAATAAATAAATTGTTGGCAGTCAATTTGTATTTTGAACAGATTAAATTTAATGAAAGATTTTCTGAATCTAACAATTCATTAATTATTTAAATAATAATTATTATCATACATTACTATGAAATAAATTTATTGTTGGCCACCAAATCTGTATTTTGAACAGATTAAATTTAATGAAAGATTTTCGAAATTCAACAATCTAACAACTAATTAATTATTTAAATAATAATTATTATTATATATTACTATGAAATAAATTTATTGTTGGCCACCAAATCTGTATTTTGAACAGATTAAATTTAATGAAAAATTTTCTAAATTCAACAATCTAACAACTCATTAATTATTTAAATAATAATAATTATTATATATTACTATGAAATAAATTTATTGTTGGCCACCAAATCTGTATTTTGAACAGAATAAATTTAATGAAAGATTTTCTAAATTCAACAATCTAACAACTCATTAATTATTTAAATAATAATAATTATTATATATTACTATGAAATAAATTTATTGTTGGCCACCAAATCTGTATTTTGAACCGATTAAATTTAATGAAAAATTTTCTAAATTCAACAATCTAACAACTCATTAATTATTTAAATAATAATAATTATTATATATTACTATGAAATAAATTTATTGTTGGCCACCAAATCTGTATTTTGAACAGATTAAATTTAATGAAAGATTTTCTAAATTCAACAATCTAACAACTCATTAATTATTTAAATAATAATTATTATTATATATTACTATGAAATAAATTTATTGTTGGCCACCAAATCTGTATTTTGAACAGATTAAATTTAATGAAAAATTTTCTAAATTCAACAATCTAACAACTCATTAATTATTTAAATAATAATTATTATTATATATTACTATGAAATAAATTTATTGTTGGCCACCAAATCTGTATTTTGAACAGATTCAATTTAATGAAAGATTTTCTGAATTTAACAATCTAACAACTCATTAATTATTTAAATAATAATAATTATTATACATTGCTATGAAATAAATTTATTGTTGGCCGCCAAATCTGTATTTTGAACAGATTCAATATCATGAAAGATTTTCTGAATTTAACAATCTAACAACTCATTAATTATTTAAATAATAATTATTATTATATATTACTATGAAATAAATTTATTGTTGGCCGCCCAATCTGTATTTTGAACAGATTAAATTTAATGAAAGATTTTCTGAATTTAACAATCTAACAACTCATTAATTATTTAAATAATAATAATTATTATACATTACTATGAAATAAATTTATTGTTGGCCGCCAAATCTGTATTTTGAGCAGGTTCAATTTAATGAAAGATTTTCTGAATTTAACAATCTAACAACTCATTAATTATTTAAATAATAATAATTATTATACATTGCTATGAAATAAATTTATTGTTGGCCGTCAAATCTGTATTTTGAACAGATTCAATATCATGAAAGATTTTCTGAATTTAACAATCTAACAACTTATTAATTATTTAAATAATAACTATTATTATATATTACTATGAAATAAATTTATTGTTGGCCGCCCAATCTGTATTTTGAACAGATTAAATTTAATGAAAGATTTTCTGAATTTAACAATCTAACAACTCATTAATTATTTAAATAATAATTATTATTATCCATTACTATGAAATAAATTTATTTTTGGCCGCCAAATATGTATTTTGAACAGATTCAATTTAATGAAAGATTTCCTGGATTTACCAATCTAATAACTCATTAATTATTTAAATAATTATAAACTAATATATATATTTAATGTCTGTTAATAACAATCAATTTATTTTATATAGACCAATGACAGACCACAGACAAAAACAACGTATGTTTCTACAAAAACAATAAGAAATAGGATTTATAATTTATTAAATTTTAAAAAATTTCTAAATCAGGGTATAAGATTGTTGACAAAAATCAGTCGAAAGATTATTGCTGTGCTAAAGTTTATGGGTTATTAAAAACTCATAAACAAGGATGTCATGCTAGGTTAGTTGTATCGTGTATAGATTGTCCAGTTTCTCAACTTTCTGAGTATTATAAAAAAGTGTTAATTGATGCGGTGTCTAGATCGGGTCATGTTTTAAAAAATATTATTGATTTTAAAAATAAGATTGGAAATATGGTAGTACCAAACACTACATTATGGCTTCCCTAGATATTGTTTCTATGTATCCCAGTATACTATTTGAAATGGTTAAAGAAAGTATTACAAAGAGATGGGATATAATAAAAGGTAAGACATGTTTACCAATGTCTGAATTTTTGAAAGGATTAGAGGTTCTAATTAACTCACTGTTTTCAGTTTAATGGTGAGTATTATAAACAAATAAATGATATGCCAATTGGGTTGTCTGTTTCACCTATAATATCAGATATAGCAATACAAAATAAAGAAGAAATTTTTCTATATAAACAAATAAATGATATGCCAATTGGGTTGTCTGTTTCACCTATAATATCAGATATAGCAATACAAAATAAAGAAGAAATTTTTCTATATAAACAAATAAATGATATGCCAATTCGGTTGTCTGTTTCATCTATATCAGATATAGCAATACAAAATAAAGAAGAAATTTTTCTATATAAACAAATAAATGGTATGCCAATTGGTTTGTCTGTTTCACCTATAATATCAGATATAGCAATACAAAAGAAAGAAGAAATTTTTCTATATAAACAAATAAATGGTATGCCAATTGGTTTGTCTGTTTCACCTATAATATCAGATATAGCAATACAAAATAAAGAAGAAATTTTTCTATATAAACAAATAAATGGTATGCCAATTGGTTTGTCTGTTTCACCTATAATATCAGATATAGCAATACAAAATAAAGAAGAAATTTTTCTATATAAACAAATAAATGGTATGCCAATTGGTTTGTCTGTTTCACCTATAATATCAGATATAGCAATACAAAATAAAGAAGAAATGTTTCTATATAAACAAATAAATGATATGCCAATTCGGTTGTCTGTTTCACCTATATCAGATATAGCAATACAAAATAAAGAAGAAATTTTTCTATATAAACAAATAAATGGTATGCCAATTGGTTTGTCTGTTTCACCTATAATATCAGATATAGCAATACAAAATAAAGAAGAAATTTTTCTATATAAACAAATAAATGGTATGCCAATTGGTTTGTCTGTTTCACCTATAATATCAGATATAGCAATACAAAATAAAGAAGAAATTTTTCTATATAAACAAATAAATGGTATGCCAATTGGTTTGTCTGTTTCACCTATAATATCAGATATAGCAATACAAAATAAAGAAGAAATTTTTCTATATAAACAAATAAATGGTATGCCAATTGGTTTGTCTGTTTCACCTATAATATCAGATATAGCAATACAAAATAAAGAAGAAATTTTTCTATATAAACAAATAAATGATATGCCAATTGGGTTGTCTGTTTCACCTATAATATCAGATATAGCAATACAAGATATAGAAGAAATGTTTCTAAAAAAGTTTGACAGATCAATTATGTATTATGGTAGATATGTTGATGATACTTTTATGATTATTGCTAAAAATATATTAGAAATGTTAGTAAAGGGGATGAACTCTGGTCATGAAAGATAAAGTTTTACATATGAAGTTGAGAGGAATGAGGAATTAGATTTTCTTGATATTTTAGTTAAAAAGCAAGATAATGGTAGGCTTTTATTAGATTTGTTTAAGAAGAATACGTTTTTCAGGTAGATATATACATTTTTGATCTGCACATTCTAGTCACGTAAAAATAAGAATCATAAAAAGTCTTTCGTATAAAATTGTAAGGATATCTGTCTGATCCGCAAATACATTTAAAAAATGTTTTAGCTATGAAAAATGATTTAATTTTGAATAATTACCCTGAACGTCTTAATAATAAATACTATAGAGAACAAATTAAAAAGTTATAAAGTTTATAGACCAAATAAAAGAAAATGATAATAAAGAAAAAAAGGAAATAACGTCTTTTTGTTTACCTGATATAAAATCGTTTACGAAAGAGTTAGTTAAGTCAAATGTTGAGGAAAAAATGTGAATTAAAATTTGTCTATAGATTTCCTTTTAAACTTAATATTATTGTTAAAAAAGCCATAGATAGTTGTAAAAAATGGCAGAATAAAAGAGCGGTATATAAGATTGATTGCAAAGAGTGTGATATGTGTTATGTAGGGTAAACTGTTAGACGTTTGGAAAGAAGAAGGAATGAGCATAAAAACAATGTAAAATATGATGAAAAATATTATGTCATTTCTGAACGTATTAAAAAGTTTAATAATAAACATCAAATGGACTGGGATAATATAGATGTTTTACATAAAGAAAGGGATTGGGAAAAGAGGAGCTTTACGGAAACGCGGTATATAAAAAAACAAGGAAAAAATGCTTTGAATAAAATGATGAAATTAAATGATTTTCCATTTGCATATGAATCTTTAATAATGAAATTATGGCGAAATTTACCTATTTTGTAGGTTTTTTGGTACCTCGAGGTAATTTAAATATATATTAAAATGATTGTGTGTTTTAAAAATTTTAAAATTTTGACTAATATTAATAGTAGATGTGTTAGTGTATGTATCTGTGATTTGTCAGTTTTATTTTGATAAGAAAAAAATTGACTTGTAAATGGATATTTATTAAGAGTTTTATAATTGTTCATTTTAATATGTTTTATATATGTTATGTATTTTATAAATAGTAGGTTTTGTTTTGTAATTGTTTAATTAAAATTTGAGCTCTTGAAAAGGAATTGCGGAAAGAAATTCGAAACGGTTTCGAATGTTTCGTGAAATGTTTCAAAAAAGCAAAAGTGTCAGTGACCTGTCATTATCCTATATAAAATAAATAATAATTATTAATATATATTACTATGAAATAAATTTATTGTTAGCAGCCAAATCTGTATTTTGAACAGACTAAATATAATGAAATATTTTATGGATTTACAATTTAACAACTCATTAATTAGAATAAAAATATTAAAAAGAACCCCAATACCACAAAAATAATCAAAAATAACAAATAAGACAAGTTACTTAAGATTAAACCCTTATGTACATTTCGATGACCATGTCATCATCATCAGAGGGTCTAGTTACAAAACACAATCTAGCACACAAGAAGTTACAAACTAGAATGATGAGGTCATCATTCTAGTTTGTAACTTCTTGTGTGCTAGATTGTGTTTTGTAACTAGACCCTCTGATGATGATGACATGGTCATCGAAATGTACATAAGGGTTTAATCTTAAGTAACTTGTCTTATTTGTTATTTTTGATTATTTTTGTGGTATTGGGGTTCTTTTCAATATTTTTATTGTAATATATTGTACCACTGTGCTCTTGATATTGTGTATAACTCATTAATTATTTTAATAATAATTATCATTATATATTACTACGAAATAAATTTATTGTTGGCCGCCAAATTTGTATTTGGACAGAATAAATTTAATGAAAGATTTTCTGGATTCAAGAATCTAACAACTCATTAATTATTTGAATAATTATCATTATAATGTATTAATATGAATTAAATTTATTGTTGGCCGCCAAATCTGTATTTCTTACGGATTAAATTTAATGAAAGAATTTCTTGATTTAACAATCTAACATCTCATTAATTACTTAAATAATAATAATTATTATATATTACTATGAAATAAATTTATTGTTGGCCACCAAATCTGTATTTTGAACAGATTAAAATTAATGAAAGATTTTCTGGATTCAACAATCTAACAACTCATTAATTATTTAAATAATAATAATTATTATATATTACTATGAAATAAATTTATTGTTGGCCGCCAAATCTGTATTTTGAACAAATTAAATTTAATGAATGATTTTCTGCATTTAAAAATCTAACAACTCATTAATTACTTAATAAATTGAACTTTATTAAACTAAAAAAATACATTATTTAATAATAGATTCTAGCTACTTTCATCGGTAAAATAAACAGAAAGAACTCTATACAAATTAAGAGTGGGTCGTCTTAAATCTAATATAATATTATCTTACAACAGCATATTAGATGTATTTTTTTCTAGGCGTGAGGTTATTGTGTTATGATTATAATTAAATAAATCATCATGCCCGAATTTACTGGTTGGCGTTAAGAGTAATACCAGTTTAGCCATGATAAAATCACACAATAAGCTGTCGACAGCAGAATGGACACGTGTGTAACGCAAGTCACATATGCAACCATTTCGAAAGCGATGGTTAAAATTCGATCGACTGTTGTGGACGTGAGGAGCTGCATTGCTACCATCTGCGTTAAATAATCCGATCGTCCATTTTTCCGCTGAATGTGCAAAGTAGCAATACCAACCCACGGCGCCAAACTCAGACGAAAACGCCAAGTT
This sequence comes from Prosapia bicincta, assembly GCA_036971475.1. NCBI lineage: Eukaryota > Metazoa > Arthropoda > Insecta > Hemiptera > Cercopidae > Prosapia > Prosapia bicincta. Next base: position 262,115,573 of record JBAIZL010000004.1, on the reverse strand, counting down.
GTGTCTAGCCTATCGGTCCGTTGCTGAATTTTTATTTAGAGAGCTCACACTCTCCTGATATCTTCAAAGAAGTTTTAATCGTTAATAAAATACGCTTTTATTTATCCACTCAAGTTTAAATACATTTCTTTTAACCTATAGTGGATGGCATTGATGTTGATAAAGTTTTAACAAATATTTATTCAATAATTAAATTATAAAAATTTGGGGATCTAGGTCTGATTAGAGCTCAAGATGTTAGAGTCCAGCATTATGGCACTGAGCCAATTTTCCCATAGCTAGAAATGTGCTTCTCAAAGATGTATACGAATTTTTATTTTTCTCCCTTATCTGGTTTTTATCAAAACCTCCATTGCACAACCTTAAATTGTTGCCATGGTTATAATATTGTTGCCACAATATCATAAATAATGCTCTAGGATTAAAAATTAATGAAAAGAATAAAATAAACAAACTGGATTGACGGTATCGAACCTTGCTTCACAAAAGGATAATGAGAAAGGAAAGCGAAAGAAACTACAACACAATGCAAGTGACGAAAAAACAAAGCGTATAAATAGTAATAAACAAAAATTATAGTCTAACACCAAACACAGAAAGGAAAATGTAAAATTTCAAGGAAATTGGGTTTCAATTTTGCCACAATATATATTCATTAATTACAAGATAAAAATTATCTACAACAAAATTTTTCTTTGTTGATGTGAGGAATTGACTTTAAACAAAACTATTTGTATTACTTGTTCATTCTGTACTGCATTTGTATGCAGTTTATACATTCTTCTCATTAAGGGAACAAATTATTTTAACAAATTGCGAAAATTATTTCCCCCAAAATCCCAAGGGTATCCCTGGTATTTCTCCCGATCCCAGATCTTCAGATCGGAAATATTCTGCACCCTTTGTGGCCAGGTATAAAACAGGTCTTCAATCTCGTATTAAATCTGAGGGTTCCCAACATGAAATAAACGCACTGTTGCATTCATCCTGGGGCTTTAGTAGTGAAGAGATTGCTCGAAATGTTGCAGAGAATTCTCAATGAAGTACAGTGGAACCACTTAAATTCGAACTAATTGGGATTTGCCTGTTCGGATTTGCCGACAAAATTCGGATTTCGGATTTGCTGTGTATTTTGCGTTTGACAGAAGTGAGTTTTTTTTAATTAACGAACAATATTAGAGGATTCATTACATATTTCTGTATACAAAATTGAACATTTTTGCAGTGCTACAAGAGAAATGTTTTTTGAACAACACCATCACGCGAAAATTTCTGTGAATGGAAAAATTGACGAGGCCGTATTTTTATGATTTACACAAGAGAGGCATTACAGTTAAAGAAATTCATGAACGGTGATTTGTGAATTTACTGCTTGCAATAGTTGGTTGGATAGATGGAAAAGAAGGCACGGAATTAGACAACTAACGGTAATCGGGTAGGAGTTATCAGCTGATAATCTTGCTGGAAAAAAATATTTAGATGAACTTGAAGGTTTGATTTCGCCAGAAAATTACTCACTCCAGCAAGTGTATAATGCGGACCGGACTGGATTGAATTTTAAAGCCCTTCCCACTAAAAGTATTGTTGCGCATCCTCGGGAATGTTTACGTTTCTTCGCCAGATGACGATTACTGATTTTAAAAATATAGTTTAATGTTTGTCTTTTTTATTTTTATTTTACTGGCAATAAATTCTAAGTTAATGAAGTGATACAGTAGTACATTATCGTAATATATCATATGTTAACAGTATCAATTCCAATATATTACACATCTCAGTCCTGTTTTATGTAAGTAGTAAACTTTTAGTACATACTTTATTAACCTTTAGATACTTTTTGAAAATTTAGTTTTCATCAAATCATGTTCGATACCAGGTTCGGATATGAGGGGTTCTACTGTAGTTCAAATCGATAACTACATTAACACTCGACCTTTGCAGTCTAAATTAACTTTGTTATAAAATGAGTGGGCACTGATCATGTACATTTTATTCATGTCGAAGTAAAGTAAGTTTTTAAAAGTAGTAAGGCATTAAACGCTGAGCCATCGGTCGTCATGCATGTGCGGCAGTTTTCCGGAACAACCAACACATTAGTCTTTCTACCAATCAATCCGTTTCAAGCAGTAACCCTAGTTATTTATTTATTGGCGTGATAAAGCGAGAGATAGTATATTTTGTATTGCGTATGGTTAACGACTTGTACTAATGATGAATGGATAGGTTGGGTGCCAGGGCATAGGGGAATATTTGAAAATGAAGCCGCAGATGCGCTGGCCAGAGAGGGGTCTTCGACTCCCCTGATTGGACCGGAGCCGGCGGTAGTTATTTCCAAATCCATGGTCAAGATTGCAGTGCGATGGTGGATGGCTGAAAGACACTGTGAGCACTGGATCAGGGCTGAAGGGATGAGACACAGTAAGCTAACCCTTAGGAAACCTTCCTTGGGGCTGCAGAAGAGTCTCATCTATCTGTCTAGGCAGGAATTGAGGATAGCCACAGGTCTACTCACGGGACACGGTGGACTAAGGAAATATCTGCATAAAATGGGTATCTACAAAGATGAACCAGTGTGCAGATTATGCGGGCAAGAACTGGAGACTGCCACACACATTATTTATAGATGTGAAGCACTTGCCGAGAGGCACTTCAACCTCTTTGGTGATAGTACAGCTCTGGTGGAAGCTGAAGGTAAAACACTAGTCAGGAAACTCCTAAACCTGGTAAGAAGGAAGGGGCTATTTGACTAGATCAGGGAGGTAAGTACAATATACCTTAAGGTAGCGGTGTTTCGGGCAGTTTAAACCCGCTCCCAAGTTTAAAAAAAAAAAAAAAAAATGGATGTGGAATAAGAACCTAGTAATGTTACACAAGGCAGTGATAGTCTTAATACAGGTGAGGACAATCAGAAATAGGGACTCAAAGATGAGGAGTACAACCACGACTATGACGAAAATCCTCAGGTTTTGTTTGATGCCTCATTGCTAATTGAGTGCTAACTGTAATGCACTTATTTGTTCAAAGAACTATTGTAGTTCATTGTCAGCTAACGCAAAAAAATGAACCTGTATGAGTTATACATATAATAGTGAATGGCCTTATTCCTGAGCTGCCACCTTCACCTCGACTTTTGCCGCGCCCTCCAACACACACCCTTTCAAGAATCGCTAAAAAAAATAAAAACTCAAACAGCATATCGCAAATGAAATGTCGCCAGTTTTCAAAGCATATAAAGAAGACATACACGACGTATGAGTGTCTTGTTTGCCCCGAAAAGCCAGGACTTTGTGCAATTAGTTGTTTCGATGCCATACCACCGCCAATAAAATAATTTACATTAGTGTGTTATAAATATTTTTTGTATTAACGTTTTATAAATATTTTCAAATTTATCTTTTACATTTATTAGGAATTTATCACTGTTCATTATTCCAAATAGAAGGTGGACAATTTTATGTTGTGTGAGTAGTGTCCTTAGGTGTTCTGGAACAACCAGTAAAAAAACGTCATAATTATAATATATATATATATATATATATATATATATATATATATTTTAAAAGACATCATGAGTAGGACATCACATATTATCAAAACATACATAAAGATAAGTTTACGTACAAAAATATTTTTTAGCATTTTTGGTACGTAACATTTTTTTTTATCAGTGAACGTGTTAAAAGGTTGTTTGGTCTTAACGCGTTGATTGCCATGGCAGTAACCGGTGACCGACAATGATGACTTAACTAAATCATCCCACGATGAGGTCACAAAGCACATGAGGTGTCCGATACGGCCCGTGTTCCTGCAACTTTGCGTTCAGAAAAAATATTTTTTTTTTAAAAGAATATAATAATTGGAAAAGTTAGAATTACAAGGAAATAGTTTTTATTTACACTTCATTGTAGAACTACATTACGTTTTAGAATAGTGGTACATTTGATTTGATCCTAAATGAAATTCACTAAAAAAACTGAACACTTCTAAAATTAGAAACTAAAAACTCTAATTTAAAACGTCTTCCTCTAATTCATAAGATCATATAAAATTCGTAAAAAAACAGCTGAATTTAAAACCACTGCATTGAAACAAAACAAACATAAATGTAAGAATAATATTCAAGTTACATTTACTTTATAATTATTCAAAAAGCAATATTTTTAAAGAAAAAGTTGTTCTGAAAATTGAAATTTTATATAAAATACGTGATAGACAATAGTAGCTATATTTATTGTTAAAAAGTAACTAACATTGTGAAAATACGTCATAGCATTAATTTATACTTGAATTTAAATTGAAAATATACAATAAAAATGGTAACATTTGAAATTTATTCCAAAGATCGGCCTTGAACGGAATGCCTAGTAACCCGACACGTGACCTACTCGGCTCGTAGTATAAATATCTACGTAGCGCTATGATTTCACTGGTGTCCGACGACATAAAATCAACTAGTTCAAATGAATAAACACACTAGACGACAAATTATTATTTGTGAACGTTATCGGAAAACAGGTTGGCAGTCAGATGGAATAACCAAAGAAAAATTTAAAACTCACAAAAATTTTGGCTTTAAAAAAGGTCATTACCACTAAATATCTGTCTCAGATACATTTTAAGTAAAGAATGTTTTTTCCAAAACTTTCGGGTTTTACTATAATTTTATTTCAGTAATAACTCTAAAATACTATTTGTTTTTATTAATTACGCTCCATCAGGTCTAAAATATGGAAATACATATTTTTATAATGAAAATACTATATAAAACAACTGTTCAAACTATACTTTAAAAATCTTATATAAAATTGTGTTCCTCCAGATTGGATTTTATTCATTATAAATGAATTTCAGATAAATATAGTATTTCGATTTTTCCTATTAGCAAACATTCCCACAAATAAAAATATTACATCTGCTTCTTAACTTAGATCGAAATCGGACGATACGTTCCAAAGTTATCATGATTTAAACACTAAAATTATCGTGATATTAGTGGACCCTATATATTTGTGTGTATAAATTTGAACAAATATTTTTTAAACTCCAGAGACCTTAAAACAAACCTTCATCTTAGTCTTCGGCTTACGTTTACCCCAAAGGGATATTTTCCAATGGAAAATAAGGAAAAAACCAAAGTGATAATAATTGTTTACTCAGTAGGTATTACAGTTAGCAATTTTTACATAAGATCCATTATTGAAGCCCTTATTTTAGTGAGTTAACAAACATTTTTTTTGGCTTTATCTATCTTTTATAGAGGAAAGCATGACTGAGCACCTGCACCTATAAGTTAAGCAACCACTTTCAGGGAATACTTTCCTGAGCCAGATCCTAATGAAAGTTGGAAAAAAATTCTACTATTTCATCTCTGAAATAAAAAATATCCAAGAGACTATTTCTTCCCTGAAATAGAAAAGATGCAAGAGTCTATCAGAAGAGGAGCAAGACCAACTTGTATATCTAACCAGCAGTGGTAGGCCTACTTAAGAAACGTTTATAACGACGACAACAGTAGAATTTTGGTTGACAGTGCGTAAACACTTACAAAGCACCCAGAGATCAAGCAAGAAGGTAATACTATTTTTCCATCTATCTATAGATGTGAACAGGTATTCTAATTTGTGTGGTACATGAAAAGTAAATATAGGAATCGCCTTGATATGCAGTATGATTTTAGAGTAGAGGTGTCAAGTATGGAACCTAACATTTCTCAAATCATGACCTCAAAGACAGATTCAACTCATAAAATTATTGCAGTTGCATTGTATACAATTTTTAACTAATGATATTTTCAACATTTGTATATTTTTATTCAATAGTTTTCTTTGTTTATCACATTTAAATCACATTTGTAATAATGATTTTACTCAATTTACTCTGCTCGAAACAAAATATTAATATAAATAAGGTTAATAAATTTCGCCTGGACCTACAAACTTCAACATAATGATAGTCTTAACTTGAAAAAATCTTATATTTATTAAAAAACACTTCTTGAATGTACTTATAATAAACTTGTAGTATCATCAAATTAAATTTTCATATGTAAGAACATCTCCTAACTTATAGTGGGTAGGCAAACCATAAATTGCTTAATAATAACTACGGGTAATATACAATAGAAGTGTAATCATTGTATAATAATTAACATCGACATTTTGAGGGGTTCTTGTCGATGTAGCGACCGATGTGGGTCCTTAAAAACTGTTTGTTGAGAACCACTGCCTTAACAGATTGCCGTTTTCGTGCCAGGTCGCTGGAAACAGTTTAATGGTTGTGCGTATAAAAGACCAGCTCAACTAATCTTTAATGTCGCCATAGTTAGATTGATTTGCAGCTGCAGAGAGTTTATTCTCTGATATGGACACGTACCAGACTAGGCGTCTCATGCTTCATACCGGATATTTATTTAACGACCGTCGAAGTTTGCAGCATAAAGAAAGATATTTATGGCCCCATTAACCTTCGGTCAGACGTCTAAACAAAATCAAATGCTTAAGCAGTTTTAATGTCAACCAGATTGAAATGCTCTGTATAAGTTTTGCTCGGTGTCGAACGATACGGATATTCAAGTTGAGTGAAATAAATAGTAATGCGAAAATATTGTATCAAACCTCTTAAAGAATAAGATTCACTTATATCTGCATGAATAAATGTAGCAAAGGTACAAGCTTATATATATATATGCAAATATTTAAATAGAAATAATAAAAAGGGAATTATTAAAAAACAAGCATTTAGTACAATTAGAGTGTCAATCAATTAAGATTTCCAAATGCATATAATGTGTTTCAAAATCGATCACATGTATAAACCTTAATGTATTACAATATGTAATGTTTAAATTTAATAACACATCGATATTTATCCATTATATACTAGCGAGCACAGAAATAACTTTTTCTGTGCTCGCTGTTATATACTGTGTGTGTGCGCGCGCGCGCGCGCGTATTAATTTGCTTAAGGAAACCAATTCACTCAACATTAATTTTTGTATCAGAAAGAGGATTAAATCTATTTAACCTCTGCTAAAGTCATTTAAAATTTCGCAAAAACTGTTTTATTCGACTTATAGGCCCTGGGCATTAATAATTGCTCAACATGTATGCTAAACAAAATACTTAATTCAAAAAAATTAACGCTCGCGTGATTTCACTTACTTATTTGACAGATATTTTCTGTGATGATTTGGTTTTTAATTATCTTAGAAACAAAACAAAATTAATAAAACCCAGTTATAACGTTGTTTTATGATCTAAAATTAGTGTTATTCTAGTTGATAAACTACTTTTATCATCTATTGGTGTAAAGGCAACGCATTAATATAAATACGTCACGTAGCTTTACGTAACAGTGTTAAATGTAGTAAGATCTGATTACTTTTAGAATGGTTTACAAAAATGTCTGACATTGCTTTTTATCAACTAACAATGAAATTGTAAAATTTAATAGATAGCAACTCATTAAACTACTGACTTTAGAATTTCTGTATATACAAGTTTAAGTATTAAAAATAAAATTATTTGCCTCCTAATAATTATTAGTATTGTCATAAATTCAACGTATATAAAAATAAGTCAACTCTCGAGATATTATTATTATTGTAGCTACGCACTTAGTCGTTTCCATACCCATATTTCTGTAACCATAGCCATGTTTTCAGGAATTATAGTAGTCAAGTTTCTGAAAGTTCTAGGTGGATGTGAAATTTGGTGTAATAACTTAAAGTTTTATAACTTCCAGTTATAAACTAATACAAGCTAAACTCAAAATTTTACATCGATCAGAATAATTTAAAATAATAAAATAGCCATAAATTTAGGTTTTTTATACATTATATAACAATAACAAATACAGAGCTCAACAGCATAAATTACATAGACTGATTCCTTGTTATTCGCTGGGGGTTAGGTTCCCCGAACTTACCGCGAATATTGAAACCAACTGTACAGGGAAAAGTAAAGGTTACGTTCCACACAAACAATGTTAACAATAACTACAGCTATACTGTACACTTATAATACAGTAAGGTGTATTTACGTAATACATAATTACATACATATTTTTATTGTTTATTTACGATTTTCTTCAATCCGAAAACTCGAAAATTCTATTGAATATGCGCGCTCACACACACAAACACACGTACTTTTTATTGTTAAATACTATCCACTAAACTCATAAAAACTAATTTTAGACAAATAATCTTAAATAAACACTGTTCAATTGATTTTTTGTCCGTTTGCTATTTTACTTTTTGCGCGATTTTACTATTCTTTTAATACGCTTTATTATATACCAATAGTACTTTTTCCAGCTCTCGTTTAAATTTTAATGCCCTTTTCGAAGATGGATCAATTTGAGTAACGAACGCACCCAACTCTTTTTGTAAACATACCTTTTACCGACAGATTTTTTTTGAATGTTACCATCGGCGATACATGTTTTACGATTGTTTAGTCTTCGTTATTCAAGATAGGGACAGGTTCGGTAATTATTTCTTTTAGCTCTTCTTTCTTCAAATCTTGATACGCACTTTTCAAAAAATTGTTGAGATCTTCACCGATAATGTTTTTAAATCCTTCACGGTAAATTTAACCCTTTTGATCTTTAACGTCCGATTTTTCGGGCGTGTTGAGAAATCTAAGCGTCCAAGAATTTTCAGACGGTCACATAATATTTTTTTAAAAAATATAATGTAATCGGTAAAACAATTCTTGTATATATTAAAGCATTTGTAATGAACTCGTTTACAAAGTTATAGAACTTCAAGGCCTTCTAGTTTGATTTAGCAACTGTTTCAGTTCAAACTCGATGACAAGTTGCTTGGCGCAAAGTGCTACGTCAGCTGTCATAGTAGTGAGCGAGTGGTCCGTTTGTTACTCACAATTTTCATGTGGAGTTGATCTTTTAGCGTTTACATTGTTAAAAACCAGTTGATTATTTGTAGCGACTTTTTTTACTGCATATAATATAAAAACCTTTTTTTCAGACAATAAGACAACATAAAAACATTTGATTACAGCTAAAATAACATTAATCGTGTTTATTTTGTAATTTTACAAGTGACTTAATTACTATTAGTTTTATACATTATCATGTGTTTTACGCAATGTTGTGTTGTGGAAAAATTTGCACTTTTTAGTTATAAAAATTTATCTCCGTTGTTTGTGGATAAAACTAATTGAAAATTAACTCATGTGTACAAAGACAAGATGCTTTTATTTAGAAACTGATTTTAAATTTTACATACGCTATATAAAATGGAAACAGAAAATTTTTGAAAAATGTTTTCCAGTGAGTAACATTTTTCAATTTTTTTGCGCGTTAATTATAATTCTAGGTAAGTATATGTTATAGTAGTCTTACAGAAGTATAATAAAATAGCGAATTCTGAAAATTTATCGATAAATAAAAATTGGGTGAAAGTTTGTCAAAGTACTTTACTTTTCAATAAATCATGGCCAGGACTGGAGCCATGCAAAACGTCCCGGGATCAAAAGGGTTAATGTACTATTGAGACATCAGTCCTGTAGCACTACTGCACAGTATAACAGACAAATTATCCTTTGCGACCTTAAACCTCGAGCAGATTTTTTCTCCTTAGAAAGTTTGTGAAGACATTCTTTTTAAAACAGCCCAATCTCATTCTATAAATAAGAAATGCCTATCTTTTGAGTAGAAGCCTAGTCGTGGACACTATAACAGATGTTTGGAGAATAATCAGATTTTTTTGTGATATATAACTACAGTGCTGTATAAAATAAAGAAGACGAGATCAATTTTATTTTATTATTAAAAAAAAATTATAAAAAGAAATTAAATATAGTTATCACCCTAATGTTTTCAATTTGAATAATTTAATAATAGTGAAATAAAAGTACTGGAAATAATAAAATCAAAATAAAAAGAGACATAAATAAAGATAACTGTTTGAAGCAACTGTGGGTTTATTTTTAAATAAATAAAACCTCTAAACCACAAATAACATTTATTTAAACCTTATGTACATTTCGATTGCCCAGCAATCATCTTCAGAGGTATTAAAAAAAATAATAATAATAATAATAAATAAAGATATTAATAATACAATAATAGACACAGAAATAGCTATAAGTAAATGAAATTAAAATATACAAGATAGTACTTAAATTGAAGCAGCTCATAAATTAAACAAATTAATTAAAATTAATGAAATTAATAAAACTTACGGATAAAAATATATTTAAATCAGAGATTTAAGGAATAAACTACAAAATAACAATCTTATTACAGTAAAAGCTGATAAAAGTAATGCTATTGTCATCATTGATAATAAGGAACATATAATTACAACAGAAAAAGATATAAATCAAAATCATTTTTGTAAAGTATGTAAAGACCCTACAAAGAAATTTCAAAATGAAAAAAAAATTAATAAAACATTCTTATAAATTATTTAATAAAAGTAATACTTGTAATTATATAAATGATAATCCAAAAGCTCCAATTATGAATAGACTTTTAAATTGCACAAATTAGACAAAAACATTTAAGCTGTTAATAAATTTTATACACTTCTTCTTAAACCCCTTCTTATAAAATATCTAAATTCATAACCATCTATTCTTAAAGATAAAATGAAACTAAACAATAATCATACCATATTTAATTCTATTATTGAAAAACTAAATACAGTTATAATATTGATAATAAGACAAAATTAATATCATTAGATATAAATCATATGTACACAAATACTCCTATAAAAGAAACTCTCAAAATTATAAAATCTAAATTAGAGCGAAATGAGTAAAAACAGAAAATTAAAATTAGAAATCATAAATACATTTATTTAGAATGATATTGAATCAAAATTATTTTTCATACAATAATAAAATGTACAAACAGGAAGATGGTCAGGCTATGGGTTCCCCTTTATTAAGTATAATATCTGAAAAGTTTTACAATATTTAAACGATAATAATAAATAATATTATAAAGACATATGATAAAACTGTTATAGGTTTAGATATGTGGATGACGGTTTACATACATCTAATAATAATAGTATAAACTTAGTAACTATTTTGGATAAAATAAATGAAATAAACAAAAATAAAATTTTACTTCTGAAATAGAAAAAAATAAGAAAATAAATTTTCTAGATATAACAATATCAAGACACAATGATGAATTCGAATGTAGTATATATCGTAAACCGACATTAACAAACCAAAAAATACCTAATAATTCTAATCATCCATACATTTAAAAAAATGGCTCCATTATACAATTTATTATACAGATTGTATAATAAAGCCTCCTGAAGGAGGCTAAAGAAGTCGTAAGACGAAAACGTTTCCTCCAAGTGTAAGTTAACAATTAACAACTTTTAGTTAACAAATGTCTGGTCGCAAGTAATAGCAAAAGTGTAATTTATAATTTTTCACTTTGGTTTCTATCCCTGAATTTCAGTTATTCATGAATTAAGAAATTTTTTTGAATATCTTTAGACAGTTTAGACTTTTGAATTTATTTTCATTAGGTGGCAAAAGTTACTCACCATCTGAGGGAGATTGAATACTGGAGACGGTTGCTGATCATCCCTCATCATAATGCCCTAACCTTATCTTTGAAAGTTAGATTCTCACGTTAAAATTCACCTGCTGTTTTCCCACTTTCATCCTAAAAAGCTAAAAATTACTTCGAAGAACTTTGATAAAATAAAAGCTCTTATGGAGTTTTATGACTCGGTGATGTCTATATAAGTAGATTTGTGGTATATTCTATCTGTAGAGAAGGATTTAGGAGGAAACAAATTAAAGAACATTAAAGAGGCTACACTTTTAAAGGAGACTAATATTTTATTACTGCAACAAGGCAAAACACACTCCTCATTTGGCTAAGAAGTACAATTAGAGAGGATAGACTGATTGGGTTATGTTTTATTGGAAATTCCTAAACTGGATAATTAGGACTGAATCTGTCGACGCAGAAATTATGGACCCATGGGTTTGAGCTTTAACTACAAGCGAACCATTCGTGCTAGGATAAAACTCTTCACTCCATTAATTAACGTATTGAATGCTGCGTTTATGTGTATAACCAAAATAATCTAATCACGATTTTTGTTAACTTAGCTCAAGATATAAAGAAGAAAATAGGTTTAATCACTCTTTTTTAAGTAAGTTTAACTTTAAAGCATATCTGCATTTAAACCACTGGTTTAATTTTTGTGAAATTGTTATACCATATTATATGACTCATTAGTAACCTAAAAATGGAATTTGTAAATGTTATCTCACTTATAAGGGAAGTTGCTGTAGATTTAGTACAGCAACTGCAACTCATGGATCTTTTGTCCGATCGAACTGGTTTTTATCTTGTTTTAAAGAATAAAATCTTAACACTTAAAATGTATATAAACTGTTTATGTAGGGTTTTGAATTCATTGCGTTATTGATTTTTATTTGATACAGGGGTAATGTGCTATAAATAATCAACATGCCGCTAGAAGTGAAAGTAGCGTACAGTGAGCTCTCGGGAAAGCCAGTCTAACTGACTTTGTTTCAAGTCAGATTTGAATGTAAGAAACATCTCCAATGTTGGATATGCTACGATGTGTTGGACAAGCGTAGAAGACTATTACTGAGATAAAGACCGTCTTTGTGGCGAAATTCCGCTTGTTGAACCAATCATCTGAATTTATATTCAAAAGGCTCAGATTCAGACAATGATGACGATAACATAGAAGTAGAAGATGACTTCTCTGATTGTGAGGATTAATAGAATTGTTAATATATATTGAATTATGTATATAAACAAAATATCGAAAATATTTTTATAAAAACACAAACCAAAAAGGTTTGTAAATCTGTCGTTGGAGATTGAAAGCCCTCATGAAAAAGGCTGATGGGAAATGTTTCTTGAAGTTTATTTTAAACAAACTTAAAAACTTGTAAATGTTGAGATTGTATTATTTAAAACAAGTTAAAAACCAGTTACATCGGACAAGGACCCGTGTTATAAAAATTGGTGTACTAAATCAAAGTAGCAACTTTTTTTTTATTAACTTGGGAGCGGGTTAAACTGCCCGAAGCACTGCTACTAAGTAGCAACTTACCTAATAAGAGATAAAATTTTCAAATTTTATTTTTAGGTTACTAATTAGTAATATATTATAGTATAGAAATTTAACAAAGATTGGACTAGTGGTTTTAATGCAGATATGCTTTAAAGTTGATCTTCAATAAAAATGAGTGATAAAACCTTACTTTTTTCTTTATATCTTAAACGAAGTTTAACATAAATCGTGCAAAAATTTTTTTGGTTGTATACATAAACGCAGAATTCAACACGCTAATTGAGGGTGTGAATAGTTTTATCCTAGCACGAATAAAACTTTCACCCAAGCGCTTGTAGTCAAAGTTAAAACTCATGGGTGCGTAATTTCTACGTCGACATATTTAACGGAAGTGGCCCTGCCGGCGACTCAGCATCCAAGTGTCTGCTTTGCGCTCACACTAGCTTCACAGAGATAACGCACATAGCGCATTTAGACTTTTTAGATATCTCAGTCTTTAATTTTATTTCCTGAATATCTGAAAGCGGATTTTGGATAATTGAAGTTCTATTGTATAAGAAATAACTATAACAAAAATTAATTTTGTTCTAGTAAATAACTGTAATAACTAAGCACTGCTATAATTATATTTATCTAAAATATTAAGATGGTACAATTTGAATGAACATGGGTTGCCACCCCCTCCATTTTTGATCCTGAATACTCCCTTTGTACTAATCCGAGGTAGAACTCAAGAAAAAGGAAATTCTGATGGAAGTGATTGACAGCCAACAAACTATTTTGATTGCATACAGTAATGCTTATATTACAGTCAAAGATTTTCTTTTTAGAGCGAATAAAATACAACAAAAAGGCAGATAAAAAGTAATCAAGTTATGACAACTAACATCTCTGAGAAAAGTTTGTTCCTATATTTTGTTTTTATTGCAACAAGTGCTAAAAATGTTTTTAAGTAGGAGTTTCAAAAGGCAAATATAATCGTAGATCTGCCTGTGATACACTGTTAAAGTGTTTTATCCAAAATGAAGATTTGTCTATTGAGGCGATGTTGCCACATTGAACGGCAAACATTAGTTTCGGGACTACGTTTAACTGTTATTTTTTTCAAGGTGTCATGTTGATTTCATTTCAATTTTACAAAATTTACGCAACCATTACTAATATTTCTTTTTATAAGCGCATACATTTCATTTAAATTTTCCGAACTTCATGGTCAATAAGATTACCTATGTAAAAAATCAAAGGTGTAAATTTATTTATAAATTGTGTAGAAATTTAAACAAAATAAGAATTTATCTTACTATTTTCTAACTCGTCTCCGACCCCCAGTTTAGGAACCTATGCCTTTAGTTCTTTGTGATCCACACAAAGCATCAAATATGTCAAAGCCCCCTGTGTCAAACCATGTAATATTACTTGAGCTTTTTTTGGGTTTATTTTGTCATCGTTGTGCATTGGTTAAAAAAGTAGCACACATTTATTACATGAAAAGTAGTTCACTAAGAAACTAAGAAACTTTGCTTTTACTAGCAAACATGCTAGAGTACTACTAAATAATACACAAGAGCCTCTAACCACAAATATTTTAATCCCGTCTAATGTACAGTTCAGTAGGTTGTGTCATGTCTCTGAGGAAGGTTACTTACAAGAGCCTCTAACCACAAATATTTTAATCCCGTCTAATATACATTTCAGAAGGTTGTGTCATGTCTCTGAGGATGGTTACTTACAAGAGCCTCTAACCACAAATATTTTAATCCCGTCTAATGTACTTTTCAGAAGATTGTGTCATGTCTCTGAGGATGGTTACTTACAAGAGCCTCTAACCACAAATATTTTAATCCCGTCTAATGTACATTTTAGTAGGTTGTGTCGTGTCTCTGAGGATGGTTACATACAAGAGCCACTATACTTTGATATAAAGTACAATAGGAATGGGTTTGTGGTAGGTTAGGGATGCGGTGTTGTCAGATCGAACGCGCTGTGACAGTCAACCCGCCACTGCCAGCAGCTAATACTTTCAAGAGTAGCTAGTTGGTAAAATCACTCATTAACTTACAGATTTTTTCCCCAAAAAACCTTTTTTTAATCTTAATTTAATCCTTTCTATTAGAACTGCCTTCATTATTGAAAAACTGTTTTTTCGTATAATGAGACCGAAGCATCTCTCATAAAAACCACTTAATTAATAACCGGAGTTATTTCGGAAATTGAAAAAAAGTATGTAATCAATAATATAACCTGCCACAATTATTTAATTACTATATTATAGAATAAAATGTTCTCCATCTATGTTGGCAAGCAGATGTTTGTTATTTGTGGGGATATGTTTCTTAATAGGAAGAATCGATCAATCAGAAGTTGACTTTTCGCCTGCTTTTTTAATAAGGAAAAAGGATTTTTCATTTTCTACCAAAATACTATGTATATCTGAAATGCATTTATAAAGAATAAAATCAAATCTGGAGGAACACAATTTTATAAAAGATTTTTAAAGTGTAATAAAAAGTATAGGAGATTGATCATACACTAAAATACTGTATAGTGTCGCCGCCTAGAAGAGACATTTTATGTCAGTATTGGTTAAAACACCCTTTTCTTTAAATAAAGTATGGTGTTCAAGTTTTTTACTATTTATTAAGCCAAGAAAAATCTTTAGTGTAATTAGTTTGTGTATCATTGCTTGTGATCATTTGGTTTGTAGGACTTCGAATATAATTTGGTAGCAATACAGGAATAATATAAATACATATAGTGTAGGCTATAACAAATCAGTAAAAGTTTTGGCTAAATTTAAAATTGGGTTTATTACATTCGATTGTATTTAATCTCCTTATTGATCCCCGTTGTGTCAACTTGTTTCTGAATTTATCTTTAAAGGATAATACGAACAGTAAAAACTTTCTTCTTTGGAGCACGAAGATGGTGTAAAGAAGATGTTGACAAACTACAAATCTTTGCAGTTCGTACATTTGCATGGTTGAGTCAAGGTTTCTAGCATTTATTTCCATCTTTAAACCTTCCACATATTTAAAACAATAAGGTGGAACATATATTTCCACATTCCAACAGGTACAGTTATATTTTTTAATAAGTAGCCTGCAGGGTACTTTATAAGATTTTGCTTTTTCCAGGTCCGGCAATGTATGCCGCCCATTGTTTTGGGACCTTAGTAAATTCATTGTGGATCTTCATTACTAATGGTGATTTTCCTTTACTTCTGAAAGTGGTTTATGAATTGTTTACTGATATAAATATGTTACTGTAACTGTCATAAACAATATATAATGGAGTTGTTAAGATATTTTTTAGGACTTTCTCTACTCCGAACAGTTAATAGTCAGAGAAATACTGGAAATTCAAGAAACTTGACAATAATTATTAAACACGAACTTCTGGATTACTCTCCTAGTAAGTAGCTATACGAATATGGCTACTTGAAGTAAAGTGTGGAACCTGACTTAATTTAATTGAAGTTCATACTTGAAAAGTTTAATGATTTGCACATGTATGTTTAAACATTCAGAGAAAACTGTAGTCATCAGCGATTTTATTGAATCTAGGCCACTGGGTTTAAATGCTTCTAAAAACCTTCCGCGCCACGTTTGTAAGTACCAAGGGTTCAGTCGTAGATTTGGTTGAATGATACTGATTAAAATTTACAAAGCTGCAACGAACTCTAAGGGCGGAGTTCTACGTTGGCGTTTTTCTACGGATCGTTTTTTTACCGTCGCCGTCGTATATCTGACGATGCGTATGCGTAGTGGCTCGTAGGTTGGTATTGTTCCTTGTACAATGAGCGGTAAAATGGACGATAGGATTATTTAACGCCGTCGGTAGAAATTCAGTCGCTCACTGCTACTACAGTCGTCGGATTTTTTTTTACCGTCGCTCCCGAAGTAGTGGCGTATGTGATTAAATGTGCGCTTACACACTCGTCCATTCTACAGTCGACAGTGTGTGTGGGTGAAATATTATCATGGCTGAAGTATTTGTATTTGACAACTACCTCTAATTGACATCTAATGTAATAATACAAAGGTTTTTAGATGTCAACATCTAATAAACCTTTTTTGTTCTCCACAGAATTGTATTATTATCTACAATAATTCTAGTGTAGTTACTAATAAAATAATGGTACTATTGAGTGCTATAAACTTTAATGTTAACTGTTTTTGGCAAGAAATGTTTGATGTTCAGCTTAGAATTAAAACCTGACTTTTGAAATTTGTCATTTTGGTTTGTTTTTCAATTTAAAAAATTTTACGGAATGATATCAAGATTGATTTGTAAAATTTCGAATATATTTATAGGTTAAGCGTTATATATATACTATACCAAGATGAGTATACCGATATGTGTATATAGCATATACAAAAGTAAAAAAAACTTTTTATTGATATATATATATATATATATATATATATATATATATATATAAATATATAATTAAATTTGAATTCATTGAGATCAGGTATTATAAAATATTAAATTTCTTGTATTTAATTTGATAACAACCTTTCTTTAGCAGGCGTGAAAGAGGTTGACACTTCTGTCGGTAAAAAAAAGCTCGTATGTTAACGCCCAGTGTTTAAACGTGGCATTATGTTAGAGCGGCCACGGTAAAAAAAACGATCGGTAGAAAATACGCCAAGTGTTTCTCTGCCCTAAGAATTAGGATCTTAATGGTAGGTGATTTGACTCAACACATTAAGTGTGTATAGAGGGAAGTCAAATTCATTGGAATGAGTTTGGGTTTTGGAGAATGGAGGGCTACTCTTGTCCCAATGACACAGGATTCATGGAGTACCTTGAGCCTTATTTCTTGTAGTTTCACGCCGGAATGATAACAGGTGTGTTAGGATTTAGCTGCACAGAAGCTTGCAAAAACGATTGGGGGTAACTGTTCAAGCCAGACATATATGATGAAACAGTATTAAAGAAAAGTTTAGGGAAAATGATGATATAATGATTGAATAAATAGAAATATCATTTTCAAATGACTCGTGGAGCATTACATCCAGTAGTTATTACAGTAGGCCTATATATTTTCAACAAATATATTTTCTATAATTGTAATTTTTCACTATATAGTAATACCTCGACTTACGCGATTCCCAAGTTACGCGGTTTTAATCATGCTGTCCGAGTTATGCGGAAACTGGCCTGTTCTGGAAGATAATGCCTTAGAGAACTATTATAGATCACTAAGAGAAAATATTTTCAGGTTTTAAGGCCGACATAGACCGGTTGACAGTGATGGTTGGAGCAAATACAGTTACAGACTGTAAGTTGCAACCCCTGATAGTTTATCGCTTAGAAAATCCAAGGGCATTAAAAAATATTTCTAAAGCTATCTTGACCGTGATTTTGAAGTCAAATCGGAAGGCTTGGGTGACAGCTTTTTTTTAGAGGACTGGTTTGGTTATCATTTCATACCTTAAGTCGAACGTTACTGTCGGTCTAAACAAATTCCTTTTGAAGTAATTCTTATGAATTAACAATGCACCCGACCATCCTCCCACTACTTAAACTAATTTTGATACACGTGAAAGTGATATTTTTGCCACCAAACACAACTGGTTTGCTTCAACCGATGGATCAGGGAGTCACCAAAACATTTAAAGCTTATTACACAAGAAGATAGTTTGCGCATCTGCATGGAGCTATAAGACAAAACAAGGAGCTCCCTGTTTCAGATTTTTAGAAACATTCTATAACGTTTTAGATGCTTTGAGAATCATTGTACAATCTTGGAATGAAATTTCACAAAAAACCTTTGAATGGGGTTTGGAAAATAGGTGTCTATTTTTTTCGCCACTGAAACTCAAGCGGAATCATCAGCCAGAGTCTGATGAAATTGCTGATATGATTGAAGGTGTCGGTTTTGCAGACAAATAAATTTAGAAGTGGATAGTGATGGCGTTCAAGAACTGCTGGATTTACGCAACCAGGAGCTGACAGTTAATAAACGAGCTCATAGAAATGCGTGAGCAAGAGCAAGACCTTAAAGACGCAGATGCTTTAGACCCAGTTGAAGTAGAAGATGAAAGAAACTTGACAAAAAGGCCTTAGTTTTATTGAGCCAGGCTTACAAATTTTGGAAAACAGATTCCAACGATTAGCATATTTCTGCCACAAAAAAAAAACATTAGCGAGTTAGAAGGAAATTCATACAGAGGAAAAGAGGAGCTGTAAAAATATTGTATATATACATTTTCGTTTGTAAGATAAATATTAAATTGAAATCATTAAATTTTCTGTAATAAAGCTAAATTTTAAACAAGTTAATTACATTTTATGTGTACAAATTTATATGAATGTGTATACTATAGCCAAGGTAATAAAAAAAATCATTAATAATTTTTGTATTACATTTTAAAGAAACTGTTATGACATATTGTAAATAAAAACAAAACGTTCAGCTATTTTAATTTTGTTTCGCACAAGATTTACCTTTAAAACCTATTCATGATCAGAATATCTCTAAATTCAGCAATAAAATGTCAATTGATAGGAAATAAGTAATACCTTTGTACAGTTTTCACCCACCAGCGCGATTCACACTATGAAACTCTAAAAACGACTATTTTAATGTAAAAACAATAATAAATCTCTAACCTAAAAAGTTTCACAACTTAACAGCAGTGAAAAACACAGATTCCAATGACCCTCTCAGAATCAAGAGAGCATGACATCTGACA
The DNA here is from genome assembly GCA_036971475.1 of Prosapia bicincta. Lineage (NCBI taxonomy): Eukaryota > Metazoa > Arthropoda > Insecta > Hemiptera > Cercopidae > Prosapia > Prosapia bicincta. The sequence goes on along the minus strand of JBAIZL010000004.1, from coordinate 262,095,803 downwards.
ATATTTAACAAGTGTCGAAGCTAAATGTAAGCACAATAAACTCAAAGAATATGCAATTAGTGTTATCACTAAACTGTCATTGCATATAAATACAAATGGTGATTAGTATATCTCACACGTCGATATAGTACAGAAAATATGGAAAAACTATTCAGTAGTCTTTTGACATTAAAGAATTTGGTATTACAATTGAAATAAAATTAATTTTGGCAACAGGGATTAATAAAACAAAACAAACTATAGGTATCCCTGTACACAAAGAAATGCTCTTATGCAGCGAGACTCTAATTTTCGATTCCGATTCAAAACTTTTTCTTCCGATTCTTTCAAGATATATAGGCCCACATGCTAGTCTTTAATATGTAGGCTTTTAAATGTTCTGTTTGAATATAATAGGCTACACAAAACGTTCATCCTTCAATAACAAGTAGAATTCTGAAAGCATGACAAACTTATCGGATAAAAGTGATGAATAATTTAAAATGAAAAAATGTGAACTTCAGTGTACAATTACAATAAAACTTCAGTAATGGCAATTTTGGTTTGTATAACTGGAGAAATTAAAACTACTTTTGTTTGTTTTTTCTTTTGACATCTATGTGGCAGTGGCGGCCAGAGACTGAGAGTTGAGCCCGCCCGATTGAGGTGAGGCTGGGGCTCCACTTGCCGTTATTTATTGCGCTACAAATTGTGGTTGGTAAGTCAGGAATGGGAAGGCAGTGAACAAACGGAGGTGGTTCAATTAGTGACAGTCTGCAGCGTCCAACCTTTATAAAGCTGAGGCTCCTCTTGCAGTTATTTATCACGCGATAATATGTGGTTGTTAAAGATGACACTTTTTGGAGTGTCAATGTGTTATTGTAAATATTGTTAAGATTTTGGACATCTTGTTTAAAATTTAAATGTTTGTTTGTGTTTGAAGATTTCAATAATTTCTTTGATTTTACGTTTTGTGATGTTAGTTTCATTGTAATGTATTTTCCATTGGTCTGTTTGTAATGTGTTTAGATTCTTTAATATGTTTGGGCTTTCCTAATATTGTAGATATTCTCTTTCACTCCTCCCGAACCTTTTCACGATTTTTGTAATGCTCACTACGCTCATCCCATAAAATATGTCGCGAATGCAATTTAATAATTAACGGGGTCGTGCGTAAATTTTGAAATTGCTTTTAAAATTTAAATATTAAAAAAAATATTTTATAAGCATTTTAACGTGTTTAAGAGGTTATATAGGAAGCAAATGCGGTGATAAACATTTTTTTACTATAGCACAAAAGTAATATGTAACAAAACTAAGTTAGGTCAACTTGACACACTTTCATTGTCACTTTCGGTTTCGGCAAGCCAGGGTCGTATTTGTTCAAGCTCTGGCTCAGACATGGTTTACAGACAAATGTGTTACTAATTTAAATATTGTTTTCACACAAAACACAACAAAATATCTATTAAAATACAAAATATTAAAACCACTTCATGTATAGGAAACATATCATAAGTGGTCACGCGGATTACTATTGTAATCCAGGTGAATTAAAAATATTAAAAAAAATTACCATGCCAACTTACAACTTTGCTACTTGACTGGTAATAGTGTGTGTGTGTGTGTGTGTGTGTGTGTGTGTTTGTGCGCGCGCGCGCGCCGTGTGAAAAATAGACGGTAGCGCAAGGCCATAAGTCTACCAACCCAAAATAGCACAAAAAAATTTACCCCTGGAGTACAATAGTAATACGCTCGACCACTGCAGCGTTAAAAGCTCTTCAAACGACATTTTGTTTGCCGTACGTTAAAAAAACCAATCGATTAGATTTTCTGCCTCAGTGATTTACAAACACCCTCTCCCGTACGATCCAAGTGGGATCAAACCGAGGTCATTGAATGTGCGTTGAACGCTAGTCAAAACAATCTAATTAGGACGGACAGTGCTTGCTTTTCCTCAAGTTTGAATTTAGAGCTCATTCCTTCGAGAAGTATTCCTGCGGATTTCGCTGTACGGCAGCTGTCAATCGGGACATAAGCTAAGACAGGTTCATTACATGTTGTGGTAGGAAAGAATTTCAAAATCAGAAACATGCAAATTTTAATCTAATAATCACAGAACTTCAGAAAATGTAAAATATGTAGCAGAACAAAAAAAAACTAAAACTCATGTGAAGGAAAATACACAACTAAAATAACACAAACTACAGTAAATGTAAAAATAATTATAATACATTTAATTATTTATATATATTACTATAATTAATTAATACATAGCTAAAACTTACTGACAAGACAGGTTCATTACATCTTGTGGTAGGAAAGAATTTAAAATCCAGAAACATGCAAATTTTAATCTAATAATCCTGATAACTACAGAAAATGTAAAATATGTAAGCAGAATAAAAAAACAAACTCGTATAAAAGAAAAATACACAACTAAAATAACACAAAATAATCTAATACAAAATACAGTAAATGTAAAAATAATTTTATATACATACATATATATATATATATATATATATATATATATATATATATATATATATATATATATATATATACATACATACATATATATATATATATATATATATATATATATATATATATTACTATAATTAATTAATACATAAGTAAGTGAATACTTAAGGGCTTACTTGCTGACAGGTTTTCAAACAACTGTTTTTTTTACAAAGCTAAGCCTCTACTCTACATATTTATTGTTTTGATAAAACTGGGTAGCATTAAAAAATAGTTAGGCAAAATTTCTGTGTCCAGTTAGTGAAAGTGCAAACTGTACTAATCAAAAAGAGGTACCGGTAAATACTATTATCTTACTTCAATCGATAAAATTTAGTTGTAGTTTGAAATGTGAATTTCTTGCGTAAGTTTGCTCTAAACTGACTGGTTTACTAATATTTCTTTTCCTGGATAAAATTCAACCATACCGTATCACATAAATTTTTTTTTAGTTTAGCCGTTTAATTTTGGGCAAAACGAATTTGTACTTATCAAATTAAAAAAAAAAAACAACAACAAATTGCAACTTAGCATTAGTTCGATACTACAAATGTGCCTGTAAGGAACACAGTATCTGAATGTTATTCAGCTGTAATGTTTCATAAAACTATAATAATGTGCTGTAATGATAATATTCCATTATATATTTCTTTTTAAACTGATAGTTATTTATTGTGCAAAAATTTTATTCAAATGGTTAACACAAAAATGAGTTGAATTGCTGTCGGAACATTAACCGAAATTAGTTTTATTCGTATTAAAAACTAATTGTTTTAAAACCAACCAACTTTAACAATAGTTGTTATCCTTTCATAATTAAAAGAATATATTTTTGAAGATATTTGCACATATGCTGGAAACTTATAATTATGTTAGACGATATTTGTAAATATATATACATTAAATCATTACCTAGAGACTTAAGACCGTATTCTACAAATTCTCTTTGCATCTATACTATTTAATAATCTGGTTACTGAACAAAACATAATTCAAATATTAATAATGATGACTTATATTGATTAAATGAGGTTATTTCATTTTAATATAATCTCTACAATTTATGAATATAATTAAAATGTATACAATTAAACTGAAACCTTATTTTATAATATAATCCAAATTGCACCTTTATTTAATGTATGCATATATTTTAGCTTTTGTAATATACCCATCTATGCTTTTGTATTTTAGAAACTGATCCATTCTTAATTTAATTTTACATAGTGAATTAAAATGAAAATAAATACGCTGTTTAGGGACTGTTAATAACTATGAAACATAAATTTCTTTACTTGATTCCATATTCACCTGATCTACTAGTTTCTAACTAAAAACATTTAAAGTTGCTTGATGTAATCATCTTCAGTTCACTGATTAAACTATAATTAAAAATACTTAACTAAGTGAATACATAGGGCTTACTTCATGTAGAGGCTTTGCTTCGTAAAAGGAACGATTTTTTTGAAACGCATCAGCATTAAGCCTTATGTATTCACTTAGTTAAGTATTATTAATTATAGTAAACACATTTGTACACATGTTAGAATGTCACACTTGCCTATATTGCCACTCACTCTTGACTATTGTGGATGGCTATTTTATGAGGTATGTCCTGTTTCAACTCAGGCTGTAACTGACCTCTTGGTTGTTTTAGGTTATGGTGGGGGTAGTATATTAGGATAAAAATATAGGTGTATTTTTTATGAATATTATATAATGTCAAAAAGTAAAAGAATTATAATGTAATTGAGTGTTAATTATGTGTGTTGGGTGTAGTTTGAAATGTTTGTATATTTCATATTGTTTAGTTGTGCATCATTGATTACTTTTGAAAAATGAGCTACTAACCAATGTGTCATTCTAAAAATATTGTGTATTTCTGATTGAATTTTTTTTTAAATGTCAGTGTACAGGTTATCGAACAATCTGTAACACAAGCCTTTACCTAATCTTGAAACTGACAATAGATGTTTACATATTTTCCTGACTTTTCGAATTTTCTTCTTCATTATCAGACCTATTATTAGAAAAATTTTGTCACTATTTTCTCAACTAAAGAAGTTAGTCAGTGATGTGACCAGTGAAAGAGAATAATTCTTATGAAATACCTTCAAAAACTATAGCAGTACTCCTCCCAACTAGTTAGCCCTCTTGTGTTGTTCCCATTTCAGAAGAAAGGAATGTTATGTAAACATGTTATGAAAATTTTCTATTGAAATTGTGTACAACTATTCTTTGAGCTTAACTTGTGAGGTTATGTTAGAACAAATAAAAGACATACACAAAACTCACAATTAATCATTTATTGACTCATACGCGTTTCAATGACAAAGTAATCATCAGTGAGTGTTGCTACTACAAACTCTAACTTACAACTGTCGAGTTGTATGTTAGAGTTTGTAGTAGAAACACTCCCTGATGATGATGACTTTATAATTGAAACGCGTAGAGTCTCTTTTACAAAGAAATTATTTCATGAATTCTAACCATGTACAAAAACTCTGTACCTATGGTCTCTGAAAAACTAATATAGCTTTTGCCCCAATATATATGAATTCATGCAGCTTCATAGATTACTAAATAAATTTCAATTAGTAGGCCTATATTCAAGACTAATCAAAAATAATAATTTAATTCGAATCTTTCTCAAAACAAAATAATTCAGCCTATTTTCTTTTTGTCACATTTAAATAATATATGTATGAATACTTTATACATGTTCATATACGTGCAGTGGCGGCGGTAAGTAATCGTGCCCCCGGTATTGTCGAAGAAAAAGTGTGTATATTTGTAATACCGGGAGTAATGGGCGTGGCCTAATTCTAAGTTGTAGATTTAAATGTCAAATTTGTATAGAGCTTCTACTATTTGGTCATAATAACATACTATAGTAGTCCCTCGCTATTCGCGGGTTCGGCATCTGCGGTTGGCAAAATTAGGTGATATCCCGCTGAAACGTTTGTATTAAAAAAAAAAAAATACTTTTTGTGTAGTTACTACGCAGGATTTGTTCTTGTCTTATTTATTTTGTATAGTACTGTAGTTATTAATCTCAAAGAAATCTGATTATTCTCCAAACATCCGTTAAACTGTACACTACTAGGCCTACTACTCAAAAAATAGGCTCCGGCGCTTGCATCCAACTCTATACATAGGTTTACCATCAATTCTGTTTACTTACTGACAATTTAATAGTTTTCGAAATTTAAACATCGACAATCGTATCCGGCGGCCGTAACTAACTCTGATTTTGTTTTCCCATCAGTTACCAAACAGGTGTCGCCTTCGCTTGTCGTGTGTGGTAGTTTTGGAAACGTCGCTTCTACTTATGAAAACTGGTGAATTTTTTTTGTTTAGTTTCATCTTTTCCCTTAAATTGTTTATCCAAGCCATGATCTTATCAAACATCGATAGGGACAAGAAAAGGCAAATCAACGTTATGTGGTTGATCAAGGGAATCAACCTTTTTAAATAAATTAAACTATGGTGAAACCATAGCGTCTTTTGCAAATCATTTTGGCGTTAACGAGTCAATGGTGAGTTGCATTAAAATAAAAATGAAGAAAATATAAAGAGGGGTGTCAGAGAAGAGGGACTTATTAATCGGCAAAAGTTATCTCCGTGTCGCGACATAAACATCGAAAAAATGGAAAAAGATTTGAGTGTATGGGTAGAACTTCAATCACAAAAAAGGATGCCTCTGAGTTCAATTGTTATTCTCGAAAAAGCTAGGCGTTTGTATGAAAATTTTGTTCAAAACGGTTATAAACGTACAGTCAGTCAATCATTTACAGTAAATAAAGGGTGGTTTGGCAAGTTCAAGAGACGGTTTTCTCTTCAGAACGTGAAAATTGCCGGTGAATCAGCATCAGTGGATCACGAAACCGCCAACTCATTTTCTACGCATTTTAAATACCTTATTTCTGAAAAATGCTACACAGTCGATAGGGTTTTTAATTCGGATGAGACTGGACTTTTTAGTAAAGGAATGCCTTCACGAACTTTCTTATCTAACGAGGAGAAATCGGCTCGGGGTTCAAGGCCACAATGGAACGTTAAAAGAAGACATTAATAGCGAAGATGTCGACAGTCTTTTAAAAAGTGCCAACCAAGATATGACGAAGAAGAGGTGGAAGAGCTAATTACCGAACCTGTGTCTATCTCGGGCAACGAAGACGAAGAAATCGTAAAAATGTATTGCCGAAGTTGACATTAAAATCTGTCGGTGAAATGTATGATTAGGGAAACGGCAACAGCCGTTCTGAGATTGGTCCCTCTTTAGAATGGGTATTCAAATTCAATAGAGCTGGAAAAAGTACTGTCGTCATGCCATATAAAGAATTGTGTAGGGGACTAGAAAAAATCGTTATACAAAGTAAAATAACAAGTTAAAAAAAAAATAACAATGTTAATAACATTATTTGTCTAAAATTAGGTGTTTAAAACTTAGTGGATAGTGTTTATCAATAAAGAATACGTGTGTCTGTGTGTGTAAGCCCGCATATCTAATAGAACTTCCATGTTTTCGGATTGAAGGAAAACGTAAGCAAACAATAAAAATATGTGTTAATTATGTAGTACGTAAATGTACCATACTGTGTTACAAGTGTACAGTAGGCCTATAGCTGGAATTAATGTTAACATTTTTTTTGTGATGTGGAACGTAACCCTCCCATTTCCATATACAGTTGGTTTTAATATTCGCGGTTTCACTATAAGCGTTAAGTTCGGGGAACGTAACCTCCGCGAATAACGAAGGATAACTGTAGTTTAGTATAAGTAGGTGCTATGCTATATTAGCGTATTATTTATACAAATATACTATTGAATTTATACGTTTTTTTGTCATAAGATTGCCTTATACCAATTTAGTATAGATTTCTAATACTAAAATAGGAATGGTATTCGTTCAGTGCAGTGGCAGCCTGCAGCACTGCCGATTCCAGCGTGTTGGCAACACAATCGGAGGATACTATGTTGTTTCCATTTCCATTTACGCTGGTTTTTTTAAATTTTTAATGGGCAGTTGGGGGCCCCCCGCCAGGCGGAGGCCTTATCGCCGGCACTGTATACGTGTAATATACGTTCATAAAAACTGCTGTATAAAATGTTTTCCCTTGACTTAAGGGTCAGTTGTACGCAGCGGCGCTCCCAAGATTTTGTCAAGGAGAGGCCCGGGGAATATTCACCCCACCCCCCGTAGAAAATATTTAATTTTAATCACACTAAATGTGTGATTTTTCAAGCATTTCCAGCCCTAAAAGTCTCAAATTAAGAATAAATCAGTTTTTTTAGGTTATAGTATAGTAGGTTAGTTAATATTTTTCGATCAGTACTTTGGGCGCTTTTATATTTCGATTCATGTACCACTGACATTTATTGAAAATGTCTTATTGTTTTGCTTCCACAAAATGGTATTTAATCAAACGACATTTTGCAACTACGTACTAAATTCTAAGACCATGAACAGCCAAAAACAAATTAACTTTCGACAAATATATGGGAAATTCATTGTTATAAAGTTGATTTGTTGCGTTTAGAAGAAACATATTATAGTCTGTTCACTAGAGGAAGTACTGATTAGGGAAATTCAATTTACAAGTTGGCCTAAACACATTTTCTACGGTTGTTTATATTTATCTACATATAAATATCAGTAAACATAAAATTTTATTTCATGTAATTTATAATTTATTTATGAATTTTTATTATGGTCAGGCTAGGGGGGGGGCAGACCCTCTTGGCCCCTCCTTTCAGTACGCCACTAGTTGTGTGTCAGTCCTGATACTGAAGCAATAGAAATGTCTCTTTAAGTTTGAAAAACCTTTATCTGGGTTAATGTGAGATTTAGTCAAATAAGTTTTATTATCGTAACAGTGTAACAAATAAATTCATTCATCCATTTGTATTAAAATTCAACAAATAGTAGAACACATGTGATGCAAAAACAAAGCTAACATACTCAGGCGACAGTGAGAGTGTAATGGGTTTTGTGAATACTAGGGATGGGCCGATTCCTAAAATTTTCGATTCCGATTCCGATTCCGATTCCGATTCTAAAATTTTCCTTTCGATTCTCGATTCTTTAGTCGATTCTCGATTCTCGATTCTTTCAAGTTATATTAGCTTACATGCTAGTTCTCTAATAATTAATTTAGTTAACATCTTGGTCATATGGCAAAACCTTTTAAAAGTTCTGTTTTAATGTAATAGGCTACACAAAACCTTCAACCGTGAGAGTGATATCTGTCTATAATATAATTTATTAAGGTTAAGTTTCGGAGGAATAATACAGTGTTTCTGTTATCCGTCTATTCGCTCAACCGTCATGGCCACGGTTCCGACGGTGACGGTTAATCGAGTTTTTACTGTACTTTTTTGTGTTTTGTTCTGACATTTAGTGAGAGAGAGAGAGAGAGAGAGAGAGAGAGAGAGAGACGAGCGATGTCAAACGACCAGAAATTGTTACGATCTTGATTGCTGTTGCTTCATAAATAATAATATTTTCGTTTACTTTAATCATTTAATTCATTCAAATCAACTAATACATAAATAAGACATAGTTGGTAATTAATTATTTTTCCACACAAATATAATAAATGTTGGTAATAAATTTTGTTTGGTAATAAATTACTCCACACGCATATTTTAATAGTTAACAAAATAGGAATCGGAATCGACGCTTTTATGAATGAAGAATCGAGTATCGACGATTCCTCGATACCACCTAGAATCGACGATTCCTGGAATCGAGAATCGGAATCGGCCCATCCCTAGTGAATACAGTAAACTCCCGATTATCCGTGGAATAAGGTGGCCCGGCAACGCCGGATAACGAATTCCCCGGATAATCCGCTATGAATAAAGAATACGCAAAACGATCGATAATCGATTATTATACCATAAGTTACACAAATAATGACCCCGGTTAATGCAATTCACAAATAATCTTCAGAGGACAAAATAAATAAATAAAATAATTTAAAATGTTGATGTTTTTAACGGATTATAACATGTACATTTATATGTCTAATTACAGTATTTACAATACGTCCATAAGTATATGTCAAAAGTAAGTATGTATGTACATATGTAATTTCCTTTACACATAATACATAATACTTTCACTTTTTAACAAAAAAATCTGTCACTTACGTTTGTTATTTTGTGAGCATTGATTTAGCTTTAATGTGCGACCTAAGTTTCTTGAGAACCATTTTGTCGCACAGTGTCTACTTGTGTCACAAAGCCATAAAGATCGTTAATATATATGACAGACATGGATAATGCATATGTCACGTTCTAGACTATTTATAGCCGAGATTAGCTGACATTTGTTTACAATCTTATGATACACATTAGGTTTTCGGGCGTCCAAGTATTTTGTCATTGTCTCTTATATACAGTAGTCTGTTCGCCCCTTTTATTTCTCTGGCCCGCGTCGGGATGCTTCCCTTTCAATGTAAAAATTAGTACATACATATTTACATATCTATTCCCTTCATCTTAACTTCTATTAAGCCTTATATGTATTTACGTCGTAAATCACCGTTTGGAAATTTAAACACATGAATCTGATTGGAATAAAAATTGGATATTTGTAAAACAATTGCAGACCCCGGATAATCCGCCCACGGATAACCGGGAGTTTACTGTATATGTAAAACAGTCCATAAAGGTTCCCTGTTGCTATGATTACAACTCGGTGTTGAATAGCAAGTATCCGAATATGATAAATGTTTTATTTATCAGTTTATACCATGCCAACATTATCTTGATTTCTATTAATTAAAAAAAAAAATTATTGCAATATAGATGTTGAAACTTAAAAATAATAAATATCACATTATACGTGTTTGGCAAAAGTCTGACTTATCAAGATGATTTGTAATATGTATGCTAAGGGTTATATGATTTTTAAATGAAATTAGCGTTTACAGAGTTTCAAGGAGGATTCCTGTAGCAAACCTCATAGAAATGGATATTATTTTGAGCTTGTTATTATGATATTATTTTCTTTTAATATGCATCTTAAAAATGCATATCTAACTTCAGTTATCCCTCTTTCAAGGTTAATGGACAAAATTAATTGAATGTAATAACTCTAAATTTAACAAATGTACACTACATTAATTACTTATATACTATATTCAAGTTAAATGTATGAATATAAAAAGTTAACAATAAAATCCACTTCTGCAATAAATTTATTCTAGTTAATTGAAACAATTTTTTAAAAATCATAATGAAGTGGAACATTTTTAGCTCTAGTCACAATCAGTATGATAAATAAGAGACTGAAAATGTATTCCTATTTGTGAATGAGACACTTATGGGCCTCAAGAGTGGCCCAAAGCATTCAGCCCTATAGGTTTGTTTTAAAATTGTTAACGTGCAGCAAAATAAATGAACTAAACAAAATAAAAAACAGCCCATAAAACGGATACAAACACACCATGATAGACAACATAATGCAAAAAACAACGCACACATAACACAACAAAAAACAATAACACACAAACAATAAAAAATATATAACACTTGCATATCACGACAACACATCGCAAAAAATAGTTTCCACGTTCCGCAAACTTATACAAAGTAGCACTCACAACATCCTACACTCAAAACACACTACACTCACAGACTGCTATAGACACCAATCTAAAAATCCTACATTACATCATAAAAGCAAAAAACTTAACACAGTAGAAAACTATGATATATATATATATATATATATATATATAAACACCATAAATACTATCCACAACACATTCTAAATGACAAAACACACTCCCAATGAAACACTATATTTTAGTACATAATTAACAACTACTCTATGAACAATAACACACCACAGACTCACACAAACTCAACACACCTGAGCAACACTCTTGTCAGTAATTCACAGCATTGAAAAAGCGCTGACCTAGCGCGAAACGGGTCTGCTGAATAAATCAGAAAGTAGTGGTTTTTTGCCAAGATAATAATACAAACAAGTGTAATTGTTTACTTTTTAATTGGGTCTACTCAATTTTTTTGTTTCTACAATGTTATTCAAAAATACATTCTAAATAAGAAACAGGTGTTTAAAGTATTTCAAATTATAAATAGAGGTTATTCTAACAGAAACATAACCTTAATATTGCAACAGGTACATAACTTTTCTAATGGTAACACTGATTTCATCGGTTGACATTGACAAACAAGAAATAATTATGCACAATACTGTGTAAACTCAGTTTCTTAATAAAATGCACTCTATTATGTACTACAATACGATACAGCTCTAATATAATATAGTTACAATTTTTCTACATATGTTATTAATAAATAGAGGTTATTATTTTAAACAACAGAAACATAAACCTTTATATTGCAACAGGATAATACTGTGACACTGAAGTATCATTATAAAACAGAGTACTTTTATACCACACAAAATATATATAGTGTTTCTACAGAAAAATACATAACTTTTCTAATGGTAACACTGATTTTATCCGTTGACATTGACAAACACAATATAGTTATGTGCAATACTGTGTACACCCAGTTTGGTATATACGTATTTCCTATTCTCATTGGATCGATTTTAGCAAACAAAATTATACACTGATAGTTATCAGGGTTTAGAAATAAGTTATAAAAACACTCTCTAACACCCCAAATATAAAAAAATTTGGAAATAGAAATCAATCTATAGTAATATAATATAATTAGTTATTCAAACTATGAGTTTGACAGAATTGATTCTATAGGCCTACTAATAGCATGTTATGCTAAGGGTTAAAATGCAAACTGGACACCTGAGATAAAGTTCTTGAAAAACATATTCTAAGATGATATCCATAATTACTTTTTTTATACAAAGAAAGTTATTATTTTTTTTACAATTTGAATTTGGGTAATATATTCAGTGCGAAGTAGTAAGTTATGGCTGCCTGCTTTGTGGAGTGATACAGCGAAGTCGCACTATCTCTAATCATACCCTATGTGTGTAGATATATGATATATAAAGTTTTGGCTTAATTTTTATGGTTTTTGCATACATATACTTATAAAGTCTCCAGTTAGGATAGATTTTGTTGTAATTTTATACATTACTATATGATTATATTATAATATACCAATGAAGTGTTCAGTCGGGAAAGATTTTGTTTTAATATTACAATATACCTATGGCGTGTCCAGTCAGGATAGTTGTGGCTGTAATTTTATACAACATTACCTATTGGTTAAATGTATAAAATTACATTCCGACTGGATACTTCTTAGGTATATATTCCAAAATAGGTACATAAAATTTAAAGTTTAGATTTATAAAACACCAACTACAGTTGTGACCTCACTATATCACTCCACGAAGCAGGCTGCTGTAGCACAACTCACTACTTCACACCGAATTTTTTACCCAACTTTAATTTGATAAAAAATAACTTTCTGTGGAAAAAAATTCTTATGCATTATCATTTTAGAGCAAATTTTTTTAACAATTTTATATTTTATCTCAGGTGGTGCCCTATTTGCATTTTAACCCTATTAACTTACTATGCTGGCACATTTTGAATTCTTTGTTTTAGTGAAGAAGCCAACCCTGCTACTGAGTTAATCAGGGAATTACTATGATGTAATCAGTGGAATCAAGATTATTACAACAACCAACTATATTGTTTTGTGGTATAAAATACTGGTCTGATTTATAGAGAAACTTACTTTAAACAGTTTATTCTATGTTGGTATTTTTAGATCGTTTTAAATAATTTGAATTTTTACCACTATCTACAGTTTGGGCCACTTTGAAGAACACAAGGTTCACAGTGCAGTTATCAGGGCATATGAGTACCCATTCAGGAGAAAAACCTCATAATAAATGGCTATTTCCCCTGAATGGGTACTCATATATCCCGAAAGTTACCTTCAAATGTTTCTAATAGTAATTAATATTATTTGATTCCATTTCCAGTTTAGTTAAACACTTGAACATATAATAATATATTAAACTTGGCTAAGTAGCACTTCTTCGATTACACTGCACAACAAAGTTTTTGTTTCGAAGTTGAAATTAGCTGATTTTAATGTATTTCCACGTGTTAAAACCGAAAATGACCATAAAAATTATATATTAGCTCGTATTTCAGATATATATATATATATAGAGTTTCAACAAATGAAATATTTCATTACCAACAGTTGGTACACAGGTTTGTTTACATAATTTCCCTCTCTTCAGCTGTTCATAAGTAGTAAACATAACCTATGTGAGTTTGTCAGTTGTACGCACGTGGTTGCTATTGAAATTATTGTGTGAAGTTGATTTTTAAATTAATTTTAGTGCTGATCTGAAATGCCTCGAAAGTGTGTGAATTCTGTCGATAGCTTTTGCTATATATGTGGTGAAATAACATTTTTGGCTCAGAAACGTAAAATGACACCTATCGTTAAGACTGCCTATGAACATTATTTTGGTGTGAAAGTTGGGGACCAAGATAAATCATGGGCTCCTCATATTTGTTGCAATTCTTGTTCCGTCATATTGCGAGAGTGGCTGAAAAATAAAAACCGGGCAATGGCTTTTGCAGTACCTATGGTTCGGCGTGAGCCTACCAATCATACAGACGACTGTTATTTCTGCTTAACTCCTCCCATTAAGCAAGGTTTATCTATGAAGAAAAGAGGAGCGGTTAAATACCCTAATCTCCCATCTGCTCTTCGGCCTGTACCACACTCAGACACTTTGCCAGTCCCTTCTCCACCCCAAAACTATGAAATTTTAGAGGAAGGTGATGAAGATTAAGGTGATAAGATTAAGTACTGTGTATCTCAAAAACCAAAGCTAATAAAATTTTTTCATTGTTATTTTCGTTTTTATCACCCCAAAATTAGTAGAAATTGACTAATTTAGTGTAGGAAACATTCAAAAAATATTTTTTTGTTGTTCAGTGTTATTGATGATGACTATTTGCTGAGATATGTCCCCTTGTCAACTTAGTCCATAATAAGCCTGTTTTTTTTTTTTTATATAAAAACATAAACAATTTTATACAAAAAAAATCTAACAGAAATTGTCCTAGGTCATGTTTTAAACAATTTTATACTTTAATCTCAGGTGGTGCCCAATGTGCAAAATAACAGTTACCATTAAATTATTCTACTCATCCTAGTAAAGTTAGAAAATAAAGTTCCTTTGTGATATAGAAGTTACGTTTGCTGTCTTCTCTCCAGTGTATTACATCAGCTATTAGATTATTGTTGTGCGAGATGTGTTATAGCTTTGATGTTGCTTCTTATTATGTAGTTTCAAGCATTTTCCCATGCAGGTGCAGAGTGACTGTGAAGTATTTACAGGGCATATGCGTACCCATTCTGGAGAAAAACCTCATAATAAATTCCCACCAGAATGGGTACGTATTCTATAATAAGTCACCTTACCTTATAGGTTCCTATAAGTTACCTTATAGATAACTGAACATTTTAATGAAAATTAATCACTTTTACATTAGTTTACAACTACCTGAACTTTAATTTTGTAAAAACTGAGACAGAATGTTTTCGATTGCTACTAGGAGATCTTCATCAGTGTATAAATTGTTCGCTTCGAGTTGTTGTTAGGTTAAACGGTGACTGTTTTAAAGGTAGGTTTTCGATAGTATCAAAGAGTATTTGTGATTTGTATTGAGTTTGTTCTTTTAATATATTTGTATTTTGTTGTGTTTGTAAATTTCATATTGTTCTCGTAGTATGTTGAGATGTGGTCCTTTTTGTTGATGTGGAAGATAGGTTATGGTAAATGTCTGTGTATTTGTGTCCTGTTTCTTTTAGGTGATTGGAGAATGTTGAGTTGGTGATCTGTTTGTGCGATTTTGTGTGTTTCTCGACTCTTTGTTTAAGCTGTGTCCTGTTTACCCAATGTAGAATTTGTTGCAGTTTGTACAGTTTAAATTGTATATGCTTGGTGCTTGTAGTTTATCTTTGTTGTTGGCGTGATAAAATCACTGCCAACATAAAACAAAAAGCACGACTAAACAATATCACGCTTATCAAAGCTTAAAAGGCAACACCACAGTAATTATTAATACAAAGCTTACAAAGGCAACACCACAGTAATTATTAATACAAACAGCCTAAACGACAAAATCAAATGAATACATAAAAAATAACAATATAATACAACTACATACAGATCCAACTGAGAAATAGCACAGAATCATCAACAAAACTAATAAATAGCTCAGAAAATACATTATCACCCAAAATAAAAAAATACCACCTAAAACAACTCCACCCTAAAGCACCTACCCTCCATGCTCTCCCTAAAATTCATAAACTCAATGACCCCATCCGAGCTATCATTATTTACCAAAATGCCCCTGCACATAAACTAGCAAAATACATGGACAATAAAATCACACAATCTATTAACTTGAACACAGACACTTGCATAAAAAAACAGAACAAACCTCATAAAAAAATAAAAGACAAACATACCAAACAATTCAACACTACTATCTGTCGACATAAACATACCCCAATCCGAAACCTTAAACATCCTAAACACCCAATTAATGCAGAACAACATACCAAAAACCCACGCCAATGAAACGTCCTAAACATCCTCCAAATTATCACCAAACAAAACTATTTCACCCACAAATCAAATTTCTAGTCCCAACCAGATGGCCTACGTATGGGAAGTCCTATCAGCAGCATCTTAAGCAAACTTTTCCTACAACACATAGAGAACACCAAAATACTAACAAACAATATCATTATAAATCATTTACTGGCACAGATACGTTGATGATATCAAAACACTGTACAGAGGGAACACCCTACAATATGAAAAACTCACCTACACTAATTACTAATGAAATACATCAAAAACTCCAGTTCACCTCAGAGATTGAAACCAACTGATCCCTAAACTTTCTCGACCTCGCCATAATGAAAAGCAACGACACAAAAACACAGCTTCAACATTTACAGGAAACAGACAGCGACAGACACACTATATTAACAATACCTCAAACCACCATATACAGCTGCCTAGATCCGTGCTCCACATATTTAAAGAAATACCAATAACCAGAGAAAACAAACAAAAAACTATAGACACCATTAAATATTTAGCATACACAAATTGATACACCACCACAATAACAGACAAACTATGGCACAATATAGGGTAAGTCTAGGAGAGATGGCCACCCTTTTGTAAAATCGTTATAAAATCGTTAATTTCAACATAATACGTTTGAAAAATATGATTTAGATGCTTTGTTAATATATATTTCAGACGTAAAAGTTATAATGTTCGTCTTTCAATACATTTTTTTTATCGCATTTTTTAATAAAAATTGCAAAGTGGCCATCTCTCCTAAGCTTCGAGGAGAGATGGCCACTAACCTTAGGAGAGATTGCCACCGAGGCTTAATCGATAAAGTAAGGCTGAAACGTAAGGAAAAAGCATTTTTGCTGAAATTAAAAGTTTATTAACGTAATAGCATGTAAAATAAACCAAATTGTTACAAAAATTACAGAAATATAAGTATAAAAGATACAAATATAATTAGGCTAAGAAATAGAACAAATTGTTATAAAAATATAAGCCTAATAGTTAAAAATATATAATTACGCTAATAAATAAAACAAATATTTACTTGAAATATTTACTTGAAAATATTTACTTGAAATATGAACTACTGTCATAAATGAAATAATACAAATTAACAAATCAAATTTAGTTAAAGTTCTTAATAAAATTCTTAGAATTATAATTAGTCCATATCTTTATTGTATTTTTCAAATCCAAAGTTTTTAACTAAAATGAAACGTGATTAAAACTATCCTATATTTTTTTTTGTAACAATCAAGCCACATGGGTTACAAATGTCTTGATAAGTGGAGCAGTTGTCATGAAGCCATTTCTTACATCGGACGCATTCAAACCATTCGTCCTTTGAAGTTGTATCCTTGTAGTTGTCGCTGCAACCAACACAGATGAATTCGACATCTGACAAATCCTCAGGAGGATCGGAGTCGTCATCCAATGGCACTGCATCGATTGATTCCTCACTGCTACTTGATTCTTTACGTTTGCGTTTAAGGCCTAATCGATTTTTCCCAGGGGTCGGTAATTGGACGGCTTTCTCAGATTTGGAACTTTTCTTTTGAAATTTAGCTTTATTTTCCTCAATATTTGTTGCAGATGTTAGCTCTAAGCCACCGATTCTGCGACGAGAACGTGCCGAAGAAGAGTTGGCGATAGACGGCAATGGTGAAAGTTTTTTCAGTAGTTTAGATGGAGTTACTGTCGGTGAGGTTTGTGTGGAGCAACATGCCTGAGAAGAGGCGAGAACAGTTGAAGATTTTTCGGGCTGATGGTATTTGTTTGGAGATGAACCCTTATTTAGATTTCCCCAAGATTCTTTCCATGAACGCGTACTCAGGCACAACGTCTCGGTTAAAAGGAAAAATACCAGTGGCGCGAAAACCTGAGATAGCATTTTCAGCAGTAGCTGATTTACCCCATGCATCACAGAGCAGCTGTCCAAACTGTAATCTTGAAACTCTCCGGTTAACGTTCTGTTTTTGCCACCGATTCACGGCTTTATAGAAAAAGCATTTAAGAGATTTGAAAAACGTTCTGTCTAGGGGTTGTAGGTAATGCGTGGTATGACTAGGTAAACAAAGGAGTACTATACTACTTTCCTTGGCAAATTCTAACATTTTTACTGATTAGCAATGTGAAACATGACCATCTAGAATCATAAGTACTTTACCCTCTGGTTTTCTTGGCACAAAATAGTCTCGCAACCAAATATAAAAAAGTTCTGCATTGACGTATGCTGATTTCTTCGACATGAAAATTTTAGATCCGGGTGGCATTCCATCTTCCCATTCTTGTTTCTTATTGACACCTTTCATGATAGCGACTGAAGGAATAAAGACTCCCTCGGCGTTGCAACACGCGATAATAGTTACCGTCTCCCCACGCTCTGATGACGATACAGAGGCAACTACTTTGGAGCCTTTTTGTGCAATAACTTCCTCTGCTCGACAGTTAAGTTGTAGGCCAGTCTCATCGATATTAAAAATGCAGGATGGCTTATTCCACAAGTTATTTTGAGTCAAGATGGAATCTAAAAGATGAAAATAGCTTCCGACCTCTTCACGGCTCAACGATTTCACTCTAGCTAATGAAACGTTTTCAGACTGTCTCACTGAAAGTTTTGGGTGCCGTTTCAAAAAAGAATTTAGCCACACATAGCCAGCTTTTCTTTCCTGTGAATTGAAGTTGTGTGAAATCTCCAGATCTTCAGCAAATTCAAACGCTAATGACCTCAAATCGTTGCGAGTAATTGGAAATCCTGCTTTCTGTAGGTCTATAATATGGTTATAAAGTTTATTTTCATTTGCCTCACCGAGCAGAGAATCAGGACCCATACGACCCTTCTTAAATGAACCAGATGCAATTCTATTTCTAAGAGTCGACCTGGGAATGCCATGACTTTGAGCTACACTTTTGATCTTTCCACCATCTTTGACGGCCTGTAAGGCTCTTTGCAAATCTTCTTCAGTCCATGATTGTCCCCGTGAGCTTCCAGATTTAGGCCGGTATTCGTTAGGCATCTAAAAGAAACAAATAGGCAAAATTAAGGCCCTACAATTAACGTATTAAAGTTTTGTTTTGGGGAATTGTTTTTCGAATTAAAAACACTTTGCTAATTTATAATCTGAAGGATGAGAGCATTTCCCTTCGAAAAACGATATTATGTAAAATATTGTACGTGATAAATGAAGACGTCAAATATTGATGCTTAACCTTCGAGGAGGCGCGTCTAATACCGTTTCGCCGGCGCTGCGGTACGGAGTCATACTTTTTACGACACAGAGTATTATTCATTTCCTTTCCATCTATTAACAAAATTATCAATACATAAGATAAAATTCCATCTCTCATGTATTTTAAAACTATTGATTTGAATATAAAACTAATAATTTATTCAAATTTTATCATTAAACTAGGAACACACTAGGTCTTTTAGATCATTTTCATCTACCACATTTTTAAAGTGTATTGTGTCATTTATAACTCAAGTCCCACCTAATGATATATTATCCTGCATTATTGAAAATTGAAAATTAACTAAAGTTATTTCGGGTATATAAATTTGATAAACAAAATGAAATTACAACAGCGACAGATTTTTCTCCATGCATTCCCTGTAATGTAAATACCAGCCAGTACAGCAACAGCCTACTCGATCCATTAATAATAACAACAAATATTCAGTCTGGTATTCGTTTATCTGGCTGTGCTATTAGCTACATTAGCTACTATCTTGATCAATGATTAGTTAGCCTAAACAAATCTCGGACAGTGTTTGTGTCAGCACTTGCACAGACACAGACACAGGAAGTTGATACTCCTGGAACATTTACAAGGAATGCATTTATCTAAGACGGAAAGTTTGTGAGTTAAATAGAAATAGCTTTCATAACATGGATGCTGATTCATTAGCAAAACAAGGAAGTGTGATGTTGGCGTAAATGTTGCGTATACGCGCCCGCTCGAAGGTTAAACTACCAAATGGGCGAGAACTGCAGAAGTCCGGGTATGGCCATCTCTCCTCGAAAAAAAGTGGCCATCTCTCCTTTTTGTCGAGGAGAGTTGGCCACCCTAACAGTTCCCCCCCCCCAACGTGAACACATGGAAATTATTTGAGGTTATAAATATCCCTTAAGATGTAGTACAACAGATAATACTACGAAAATAAAAAAATCATACGTGATCAATGTTAAAACCCACTTACCTTAAACCAGATTATAATTTCAACGGTCCAGGTAAACTGTTTTCTCCTCTAGAACCGAAACTATCCACACAAATTTTACAAAAACTTTTACGGGACGTTACTACGGTACACTAATAACACTGACTGAGTCACAGCACTATTCAGCGTCAGACCACGGAACTACGGCTTGTGGCCATCTCTCCTCTATGGCCATCTCTCCTCGACTTACCCTACATAAAAACACTACAAAGAGGGAAAACAAATACACCACAATACCATTAATAAACAGAACATTAAATAAAATAGCCCACAAGATTCAAAAAGCAACATACTAGTTTTTAATCACTTAAACAATAGTTTATGATTGTCCTAACTTTAAATTTGTAAATTTCTTGAAACTTACAGAGGCAGAACGTTTTCGGTCACTATGTAGTGATCTTAATCAGCCACTTCTACCTGGAGATCTCAGGTCAAGCGGTGATCGTTTTAAAGGCAGGTTTTCTATAGTATTAAAGACTGTATGTGAGATTTGTATTGTGTTTGTTCGTTAAATATGTTTGTACTTTGTGTTTTTGAGTGTCTGTAAATTTCATATTGTTCTAGTGTGTTGAAATGTGGTCCTTCTTTGTTGATGTGTAGGATTTCTAGGATATGGTAAATGTCTGTGTATTTGTGTCCTGTTTCTTTTATCTGATTGTAAAATGTTGAGTTGGTGTTCTGTTTGTGTTCCTCGACTCATTGTTTAAAACTGCAACCTGTTTGTCCAATGTAGAATTTGTTACTTTCGTCGCAGTTCAGACGAATGTAACAAATTCTACATTAGACAAACCTGTCGCAGCCTTAAACAAAGAGTCGAGGAACACACTATCGAAAACTTACCTTTAAAACCATCACTGCTTGACCCGACATCTCCAAGCAGAAGGCACTGATGAAGATCGCCACATAGCGATCGAAAACATTCTGTTTCTGTGTTTAAACAAATTTACAAAATTTAAGTTCGGATAGTCCCAAACTATTGTTCAAGTGATTGATAAGATTCAACGAACGTAATGGATTACAAAATTCAAGACTACTAGTTTTGTTGTTATGTTAACACATTGTCTGCCAACAAATTCTTCATGAATGCTAACACTGTAGCGGTCGTGTGCATTACTAGGGTAATCCAGGATAAAATTTTGTCTGCTATTTTGAGTCGGTCAGACTTATGACCTTGAGCGTTCATCTACCTTTCACACACATATCCCCACTGTTACCAGTAAAGTAGCAGAGCTGTAAGTAGGTACGTTATTTTTTTAAACCAGTAAAGTAGCAGAGCTGTAAGTAGGTACATTATTTTTTTAAACCAGTAAAGTAGCAAAAGTACAATTACAAAATAGCCTACTCCACACACAACACTGTTAATGAACAATTTAAACCCAACAACAAAATCAGCGACATTTACAACGCCGTTGGAGTTTACAAACTAACTTGCGTTTTGTGCCCCGGTTTTTAAATAGGCCAGACAGGGAGGTCGTTGTACACACATTACCAAGTACACATAAACACACTAACAAACAATAATTTTTTTTTCCAGGCGAAAAACCTATCAAGGTTATCATCGCCTAACTGAAGTTAAATTTTTAAATACTTGTTACATAAATAAAACTAATCAAAATACGTCTTCGGCAGAGCAAGCTCACAGCAGCGTCCCAGACCAGAGTTTGTCACGCTCTGGACTTTTCAGCACTCCCAACGCACAACGGTTCTGACCAGTCAAAATTCCCTAAGAGAAGATGTAAGTGTTGAAATGTTTATAGATTGTGTTGGTGTGTGTGTATGCTTTGTGAGTGGTGTAGTGTTAGGCTAGGGTACCGCGAGGGACGAGAAAAAACCCCTCGTAGGTGCGGCTGGTACGCACCCCCCTGCGGGTACATACAATCAAACTTCGCCAAACATCTCAAGTCCACAAAACATTACTATATAGACATAGCATCCAACCTACCAATTCATCATAAACAACACAGAAATAACCTATGTTACACAACCGAACAACTAAAATATACAAACATTTCAAACTACATCCTATTCACATGCTTGACACCCAATTACATTATAACTCACACACACTTTTCAACATCATAACTCATAATGTTCACAAAGTACACCCACATCCCGTCATAATAAAGTCTTACACACAAGTCCTACAAACAAAAGTTACTATTGCATAACATATGAAAAAAAAACAGAATAGAAACTCTTTGACAGGTACTACTAATAAAGTATTACAAAAACAATTTGTACCAGGCGATGCAGAAAGTCATTAGGAACTTTGTACATTAACCCTTTGGACGCCAGCCGCTCGGGCCGCAGCCCAACTCCTGACCGCCAGCCGCTCTGTCAGCGGTACTAGCGAGAACCGCCAAGGCCTGTTTGAACGTTTTTGCACCGGTTTACATTTCGCTCTGTGCTTTCGTTAGTTTTATGCAAAATGTAATGATTTTTTTTTGTTTTATAGATAATTACATGGGCTATCAACATTTAGTAATTAAAAAAGTGTTACTTGTACAACAACATTATTGATAAATCAATAATGCCTAACAGAAAAAACAATTATACAAAAAATCTACTTTAGATAGAAAATTAGGTAGTAAAAAAAATATTTTTATGCATCGTAAAGGTTTTTATTCAATTTAGTAACTAAATATCATACTGTGTGCAAATTTTCACAACTCTACTACAAAAAAAAGTTTGTCAAAAACGCATTTGTTGACAAGAGAAGTACTTGATTTTTTTGGGATTTTTTCATTCGGCTGGCAACCAAAAGCAAATATGTTTTGCGACAGTATTTTGTTTGTCCAACAGGAATTTTTTGCTTCAGGATAGGAGGTATTCCTTTTCTGTTTATTCGTAGCGTGCCTGTCAAATGAGTCATCTTCGAATACAAATCCTTGGCCAGTGGAAATGAGGTAAAAAAATTATCTACGAATACGTGAAATCCTTTATTCAAGTAGTTTTCCATGTCTAATAATTTCATAACGACAGTATACCCAAGTTCCTTGTTGACACTTCCATTATTTTTATCTGTATCTCTTTTGCCTTTGTAAAAATAAAGGACAAACAGTAATGAGAAAACACTCATGAGTAACGACATCGCGCTATATGAGAGCATGTGACTTATCAGCTTTGCCCCCGATGACGAATAAAACAAATAGCTGAGCCAAGGTCACTGGTACTACCATTGTGAAAATTATTTTCCTGTAGTGTTAGTGACATCAACGAAAGTCCAAAACAATAGAAACAAACTTTAAAAGTGTCTAAATACATCTTAAAAATAATGTTTTCCTGGCGGTTTGATTGATCGGACCTTGGCGGTTTTCGCCTACACATCGTTGGTCCGATAGATCGGACCGTGGCGTCCAAAGGGTTAAATAGTTTTCTCCAGCATGAGTTTCCAACCCTTTGAAGAACACAAGGTTCACGTGTAGTTATTCAGCAAAATGAGCACTAAATAATTACATCTAAGCTGAATAACTACACTGTAAACCATTGTTATAAAGTTTAGCATGCTGTCTTCTCTCCAGTGTATTACATCAGCTGCTTGTTGTCATCTCTCCAGTGTATAACATCAGCTGCTTGCTGTCTTCTCTCCGGTATAACACATCAGGTATTAGACTATTGTATGTGTTATAGCTTTGATGTTAGTTGTTATATGTAGTTTAAAGCTTTTTCGGCATGCAGGTGCATAGGTGTTGAAATGTTTACAGGGTATATGAGTACCCATTCAGGAGAAAAACCTCATAATAAATGGCTGTTTCCCCTGAATGGGTACTAATATATCCCGTAAGTTACCTTCAAATGTTTCTAAATTAATATTACAAATTAATATTATTTCATTCCATCTCCAGTTTAGTTACTAGTTTTTCACTAATAACACTTGAACATATAATAATATGTTAAACTTGGCTAAGTAGCACTTCTTCGATTATTGATGACGACTATTTCCGGAGATCTTTCCCCTTGTCAACTTAGTCTATAATATGCCTGTTGTTTTTAAATAAAAACAAAAACAATTTTACACACAAAAAATCTAATAGAAATCGTCCTAGGTCATGTTTTAGAACAACTTTATACTTTACTTTCAAGCGGTGAATCATGTGCACAATAACAGTTGCCGTTAAATTATTGTACTCATCTTAGTAAAGTTTGAAAATGAAATTTTTAGTCTTATTTATTTTACTGAGTTAAATATTACAATTACATGAAAACAGACTTCACCTTTATTTAACAGTGGCTCTTTAACTTCTCGATAACCAGTATATGATTAGAAGATTGGGTTAAAAATGCATAAGCGCGGCCATCTACGATATTTTGGGAAATTGTTCAACACCACCAAATAGGATGAAATCCACAAGAATTTTTTTTTATTGACCTAGGAAAGTAACTTTTTAAAATTTAAATTAAGGTAAAAAAATTCAGCGAGGAGGAAGTTGTGAATGGGCACGGAGTAATACAAATGTTTCGTCTTGTCACAACTGTAGTTCGTGTGTTTGGAAATCTAAACTTTATGTAACAAAAACATTTCTTGAAACTATATTGATAACTATTATTTTTGTTACTGCCAAGGAAGGTGAATTTTATGTATCTATATTGAAATATACCTATGAAGTATGCAGTCAGGATGGATTTGGTTGTAATTGTATAAATGTAACCATTTAGGTAATGTATAAAATTAAAACCAAATCTAACCTGACTGGACACTTTTAGGTATATTTTAATATAGGTATATAGTAATGTATACATTTAAAACCAAATATATCCTCTATCTGGAGACTTTAAAGTATATTTAAATGTGTGTATAAAAACGTAAAGTTGTGCGACGTACCGCAGCCGATGCGCACAACCTTATGCTCACCACTGTAATGTCACGAAACATTTGTATCACTCCGAGCCCATACACAACGTATACCTCCGCAATGAATTTTTTTACCCTACTTTTAATTGAAAAAAAAATTAACTTTCCTAGGTCAATAAAAAGAATCTTTTGGATATCGTCCTATTTGGTGCTTTTGAACAATTTTCCAAAATATTGTAGGTAGCCGTGCTTATGCATTTTAACCGAAGATTGAAGAGAACCAAACCATTTGGGTTAGTGTAGTGCTGTGCTGTGGTAGTTCTAATATATGTAATTGACAATGTCCAGACAAGAACAAAAGAGTTAATGAACACTTTAGTTATATGAGTGTATAGGTTAAGATAATGCAAGAAAAGTTAATAGTTGGTCTAATAAGACAGTTTAAATAATTATAATTTTAAAAAATATATTACATCTACTTTTTTACTCAAAAAACGGCTATTCTGAATTGAAAATTTAAATCATTGAATTAATGGTTTGATCACTTATACATTAGTTTACCACTATCCGAACCTTCATTTATTTTGTAAATTTGTAAAAACTCTTGAAAAACTATAGTAAAAAAGTTTTTACAAAATAAATTTAAGTTCAGATAGTCATAATCTAATGTAAAAGTGAATAATTAAGTTTCACTCAACGTAATGGACTACAAAATTAAAGAATTAAGTGTTATTTCACATCCTTATAATACAGAGTTTTTCTTGTATACGACTTATAGAATTGAAATATTCACTGATCAAATCGTGCCTGCTGAAAAACATCAGTAAGTAGTGGTTTTTTGCCAAGTGATATAAATAAATATACAATAATAAAATTGGCAATAAAAAAAAAACTGCAAGTTTTTTTATAATAATAATTACATGACGCCTTTGGTTTTTAGTGAGTTTTTGAGGTCACCTGAGATATATATTGGAAACTGTTCAAAACCACAAAATAGGACGATATGTACTCAAATTTTTTTTTTTTTTTAAATTTTACTCGGAAAGTTATTATGTATCTGTAGTTGGTGTTTTAGCAATCTAAACTTGTCCAATCAAAAACATATCCTGAACATATATTGATTATTAATTTTTGTGATTGACAGGGAAGGTTAATTTTGTTTATCTATATTGAAATATACCTATGAAGTATCCAGTCAGGATAGATTTGGTTCTAATTTTATACACGTAACCATTTAGGTAAAGAATAAAATTACAACCAAATCTATCCTGACTGGATACTTTATAGGTGTAATTCAATATAGGTATATAGTAATGTATAAATTTAAATCCAAATCTATCTTAACTGGAGACTTTACTTAACTGAAGTATATTTAAATATACATATGCAAAAACCATTAAAATTAAGCCAAAACGTTGTTTCTCAAATATCTACATGCATATCTCAGGTGGCCGCTAAAACTCACAATTACCAGAAAATTAAAGTAATATAGTCAGCTATTCCACGTCTATTAGTAGTAATAAAATTTTAATTTACAGAAGTTTCACGATAATTACCTAGCCTTTAACACAAATCAAAAGCAAGAAAAGATCAAGTAGGGATATAAATTTTGGGTATTCATTTCCCTGTTCCCACATGTTTAATATTAGTGAAAAAAATTATACCAGGCGACTTAGAAAGTCCTCAGGGATATGAAAAAAAATTTGAAAACTCGCTAACGCTTCAAAAATTAAAAGTTTTGGCAAACAGAAATTCCATCAAATCAGCACATGTGAAATGTTACTAACTTAAGTAAGTATTGACTTTATTAAATGAAGTAATAACTAGAACAGTGCCTTGAAATGTAATTAAACTTGCTGTTGAAACAAAAAATTACAATTTCACAAAAAACAGCTTGGACAAAGCACTAATACCACCACAGCACACAAACCTTATAGAATTATAAAACTCACACACACAGATCACATTTTTTGGCAATAATAGGGGAAAGTCGACTAGTATCAGACAAATCATGTTTAACCAGCAAACGATTAACAACAGCAACTGTCATCCCATTAGATTGTTTCTTTAAGGAAAATGGAGTAGTTGTCACCATATTGGATGATAATGCTGTGTCCTTTAGTTCTAGGGTCACGTGTTTGTTGTATATTGGTGTTCGTGTTTGTTGTTTATTGGTGTTCTTTGCAGTACAAAGTTAGGTTTGGGAGATAATAACTTCAGTAAGTAATAAGTTAAATGAATTCCTATATAGACTAATAACTTCTCTATAGTTGAATTCATAACGATTGCCGTTCGGGTGGTATCGGACAATGTACTTTCGGATGGAGTCGGGCAAAGGAATCTGAAAATGTTTACAGTTAAAACTCTAATTAATGGAATTTCAGAGAGAAATTGGAAAGATAAAAAGGAAATTGAATGAATAATCTATGAAGAGAGCAATATAATAGGAGAAGCAAGTGAAAAATAAAGTGTTCCAAGAAGCTCATTAAGGGACAGCTTAGAGTTATATTTAAGTGGAATTTGTGGAACACTCAGTGAAAATGAAACTTGTGGAAAACAAACTAAGGAAATATTACAAAAATACAATTTTAAGAAAGCTTTAAATATTAATGGCGAAATTAGCATAAACAAGGCTAACGATGTCACTCACTACATTATTTGTGGAGAGTTTTTGAAGAAGACTGAATACAGTGTTGCATGTGCTAAGGTCTGGGCTCACGAAAAATTGTCTCGACTTAGGAGGAGGTAGTCTTTATTACCAGTGCGATGTTTATACAAAAAAAAAAAAATAATAATAAAATGAGATAAGACAAAGAGTTTTTAATGTTCAACCTAGTCTAATAAAATATTCGTTAATATGTATTCTACTTCTCAAAAGCTCAACTAAAACTATAAAAATGAAAAAAATGTAGTTTTATACTTGATTTTTTAAAAATATGGTTTTATGACTTTTTTTTATGAATATATATTTAAAATAAGTTAAGTCTCTTGATTGAGCACAACATGACTGTCCAATACTATCCTCCATAATCTGTAATACAAAAAATGCAATGGTTTTCAAATTTGCGAAAAATATTTCTTTTATATTTTGAAACAAAACTATTTAATGGCTAATATAAAAGCTAATGTGGCCGATACCACCCGACCATCCTCTAAGTCGCAAAATTACTCAAAGGACAAAACAAACACAGACCGTATTCCAAACACTGTCTGTAAGAAAATACTGAATTGAACATTTTATTTCTATCGCCACAAAAGATAGATCTTACATCACAAAGAGCGTGTTGAATAGATGCGTGCAAAGTTGATTTTTTTCAAATTTGAAATTTTTTTAGTCAGAAAGTATAATTACATTTCGAGGCATTTTGCTTGCGAGTTACAACAAACATAAAAAATTGGGCCAAAACGTTTTAGGTATCCCATAGAGGGGAGGAGGACCTGCCCTATAATTTATTTTCCAAAATTTTTACTTTTTGGGGTGTAAGTGAAAGTTTTTATAATATTTTATCTTATACCTAATGACTTTCTGCATCGCTTGGTGTATTTTTTTCGCTAAAGTCGAAAACGTGACAACGGGAAATGAATTAGTTTTTTTGAAGTAATAACTCCCAAAATGCCTCGAAATGTAATTAAACTTACTGTTGAGTCCCAAAATATTATAAATTGAAAATAAACAACTTAAACGAACAAATATTTGCACTATGGTGCCACGTTTCGCTAAAATCAAACACGTGGGAACGGAAAAGAAATACTTATTTTTTTAAAGCAATAACTCGGAAAATGCCTCGAAAAGTAATTAAACTTGCTGTAGAGTCCCAAAAAAATATAAATTGAAAAAAATCAACTTTAACAATGCAATATTTGATTCATGGTACCACGTTTCGCTAAAATCAAACCGTGGGATCGGGAAATAAATACTTATTTCTTTGACGTAATAACTCGGAAAATGCCTCGAATTGTAATTAAACTTGCTGTTGGGTTACAAAAAATTATAAATTGAAAAAAATACAACTTTAAAAAAAACACAGACATATTTGCACCACATATTTGCACCATGTTTCACCCGGCACAAAAACGTTGAGATTGTAAAAAAACCCGCACATACACCTTATATTTTTGCGATGTCACAAAATTACTCAAAAAATGAAACAAACATTTACAGACCCTATTCCACGCACAAAACAGAAACTATTGGGTTATTGTGGAGTTTCCTGAACCGGGCCTATATTTGCATGAGACATTCAAAAACATGTAATTGAAATAATTATGAAAATATTAAATTTTTTTACAAACAGAAGATTTATAGCGGCATATAATTGGGAGGGAAAGCATGTTATATCATAGATAGTAGTAGAAAATTAGGTTAATTAGAATGTGGACATTTGTTTCCATTTCCCGGTAAAAAAAAAAAAAAAAAAAAACTTTTTGATATCGTCATATTTTGGGCATTTGAACAATTTCCCAAAATATCGTAGGTGGCCGCTAAAACCCACAATTACCATTTATTCTATTCATTATTACAAAAAACAGTACATGCAATGAATATCTTACCTCCAAGTGCTAAATTAACTTTCTTAGGAAACGTGTCTTTTCCAAAACGCTCGTTTAAAGCAAATACTTCGATTGGAGGAACCGGTGAAACCAGAAACTTGGATGCCATTTTCTTCAATTCTTACTAACCCGCGACACAATAGACAGGCGAAATTTTTAAAATACTACCGTAAAAAGTTTTACCGTGTTAAACTCCTAACGACCTACGTGTAAGACTAGCACACGAGGAATGAGTGTTACTCGCCTCCCCACTTCTCCCACTCTAACACCAGCTGTTGCGAATATGGCAGACGGAACTGAATAATAACTCAAACAACCAATCAACGAATTTCTTATTCGTAGCTCTATTTTTATTGGTTAAATTGTTACACCATAGTCAACCAAAGATATTGAAATACCACAATGGAACTGCGACTTCCTTAAAAGTTTATATATGTATTGAATGTACCAAATTATACCAAATAAATCTAATTATCCATATAATCAAAAAATGGCTGCTTTATATAACTTATTATATAGAATGCATAAAATACCCATGAATGAAGAAAATAAAATAAAAGAAAAAAACATAATTTATCAAATTGCATTAGAAAACGGTTATAAAAAGAAAACTGTTGACAAACTTAATTATAATATTTTTAATAAACAAAATAATAATTTAATTTGCAATAATAATAATAATAATAATACAATATGGACTTCATTTTTATTTATAGGCCATGAAATAAAAAATATCACCAAATTATTTTAAAATACAAATATCAAAATTGCATACAAAACTAATAACAAAATAATAAACATAATAAATAACAATATTAAAACAATTAATATGCATGAAAAAGGAGGTGTTTATAAATTAGAATGCAAAGATTGTAATAAAGCTTATATAGGTCAAACAAAGAAAAAATTAAAAGAAAGATATAAAGAACATTTAAATGCCTACATTAATCCAGAAATATATAAATCAAATTTCGCAAATCATTGTATTAATAATAAGCACCAATTTCCAAATATAGAAAATATGAGACTTATAAAAGAAATTAATAAGGGATTAAGAATGAATATATATGAAGCATTTGAAATATATAAACACAATAATAATAACAAATTAATAAAAGAACAAATACAAATACATTCTAAATTTGATACTATATTCAATGTCTATAATGTTACAGCAACAAAATAAATTTAGCAATTTGTATAAATTTAACAACAATTCTATTTCTAAATAAACATATGTTTTAGGCCTATAGCTTACATTATTGTAATTTTCATTCCTGATGATGTTGGTACTGTTTGCCAACGAAAAGCTTTGGATATAAAATAATAAATATTCTTGTATTTGAATAACCTGTGTTGTTTTTAAATTATTAAACAAGAAAACGTATTTTATATTTATATAAAATTAACCTTACAGGGTTATATAAAAAGTGTTGTGCAATCAATGTAAGTGTTATAATTGTAGGTTAGACTTGAGACTTGATTATTAATTCAAAAAAAAAAAAAAAAATTTTGATAACATATTTAATATTTAACATACTGATTAATCGATCAAATATCTAGAATTGTGTGTATTATTACATATATTTGAAAAAGATATTATAAACAACTCAAAATATATAATTTTTATCATTTCTAAAGTAATTATACTGAACATTTTCATCTTTACAAGTTGATACTGGATCAAACAAATATTTTATAATATACAACTAGAAGCAAATATTTACAATATAATACAGCCTATTCTATACTAATATATTTTAAAATGATTTCTATTAATAATTGTAATGTTGCCTTAACAAAAGACATTAATTTATTTGAAAAACGTAAAATTCAACTAATGAATACTAACTGTAATATATACTTTAATAAACTTTAAATAATTCATATGACTTAAAGAAGTCCAATTACATGGAATCTATTGTACTTCTGTTTTTATTACATTTTATAATGTTTTATATTACGTTTTATAACAGTTGTATTATATGATAACTATCTACATTTTGGTTATTATCTGCATATTTACATCAGAAACACTGCCGTAATATAACTGCAATATATGCCAATATATGACAAGCCCAAATCAAAGCTTATAGTTCTTGGTTGAATCTTCTGGAACTTAACCCTAGAACGGTCAGTGCGAGTCATATTGACCCGTGCAGCTTTTTCTTCCTCTCTCACTCCTACATCGACACCTATTGCCTGACGCCATTCCTTGTACCTTCCTTCCTCGCCCTTTACTACATAACTTGCTTGTTTTTCTTTTCTCTGAGTGCAGCTGTCAACCGTGAGTATGATGTGTGGATCATGGTGACACACGGTGACTGTTTGTGAGTGCATAAAATTAATTGGTGATACTTGAGTCTTGTTAGGTTATGAGTTATTTAGATTGATATAAAGTACAGCAGATTGTTATTTTACATTTAACTAAGCTTTACCATGAATGATAGTGAAGTATACATAGTTTTAGGAGGCTTTGACAACGGTCCTTCTTCACAATATGAGTCGGACAATGTTGAAATTGAGTTTGGGAGTGAAGCTGATCCAAGAGAAGAAAGAGCTGATGATCTAGAGTTGGCACAGAACAGGGTGAAGAGGAGCAAGATACAATGGATGATGGCGTTAGAAACTCTACTTTGCATGATATTACTCTCGCTTACAGAGGAAACTTTGTAAATAAAGATAAAAACAGATCAAAAATAGCTGAACCTAACCAAGCAATTCTTACAAGACAAAAAAAAGCAAAATATGCAAACTCCCACTGAAATCTTGGCAGTTTTTTTTTACTACTGAAATTTTACAGAAAATAGTCAAGTTTAGAAACTGGCCTGCTTGAAATGTCCAGATAAAAATTAATTCATTTAACATTAGCTATTAGGTATTTTGTGTTTTTGTTTTAGTTATTTTCATTTAATCTTTGTTAAATTGTAGTGAAAAAGTAACAGGTTTTCAACGAAAAGTCTTCATTTAGTGATTTTCAAAATTTAGCATTGTTTCAAGTGTGGGTGTGATTCTGTGGTGTATTATTGTTCATAGTACTTGGTAATTATATACTCAAATATAGTATTTGATTGTGAGTGTTTTGTTGTCTAGAATGTGGTGTGGATTGTTTTTGTGGTGTTTGCATATCTTGTAGTTTTCTGTTATTTTGATGAAGTGAAGGAAATTTAGATTAGTGTTTGTATTGGTGTGTAGTGTGTTCTGTAAATGTGTAACGAAGTTTCATTTGGGTTGTGTGTTTTTTATGTCTTTTATGTGTTTCTTGTATCATGAATTGATATCAAAAGTAATAATCTATTAATCACTTAAACAATATTTTATGACTATCCGAACTTTTTATTTAGTAAATTTGTTAAAACTTACTGAGACAGAGTGTTTTCGATCGCTATGTGCCAATCTTCATCAGTGTCTTCTGCTTGGAGATGTTGGGTCAAGCGGTGACGGTTTTAAAGGTAGGTTTTCGATAGTATCAAAGAGTATGTGTGATTTGTATTGTGTTTGTTCGTTTAATATGTTTGTATTTTGTGTGTCTGTAAATTTCATATTGTTCTAGTGTATTGAGATGTGGTCCTTTTTTGTTGATGTGTAGGATTCCTAAATTATGATAAATGTCTGTGTATTTGTGTCCTGTTTCTTTTAAGTGATTGTAAAATGTTGAGTTGGTGTTATGTTTGTGTTCTTCGACTTTTTGTTTAAAGTTGCAACCTGTTTGTTCAATGTAGAATTTGTTACATTCGTTGCAGTTTAGTTTGTATATGCCTGGTGCTTGTAGTTTATCTTTGTTGTTGGCGTTGTGTTGTATGCTATTTTGTAACCTATTTTTTGAAATATGCGGGCTATTTTGTTTGTTGTTTTGTTTATGAATGTTAATGTGATGTATTTGTTTTCCCTGTCTGTAGTGTTAATTTTAGTGTTTTTTTGTATTTTGTGCCATAGTTTGTCTATTATTGTGGTGTTGTATCCATTTGTGTATGCTAAATATTTAATTGTGTCTAGTTCCTTGTTTATGTTTTCTGTGGTCATTAGGGCATCTTTAAGTCTATGGAGCATGGATCTGAAGGCAGCGTGTTTGTGTTGGAAAGGGTGGTTTGAGGTGTTGTGGATAAGTGTGTCTGTCATTATGGGTTTTCTATAAATGTTGAAACTGTGTTTTTGTGTGTGGCTTTTTGGTTTGGTTAGGTCGATGAAGTTTAGGGATCGGTTGGTTTCAATTTCTGAAGTGAATAATAATAATTTATAAAAAGACTTCACGATGTAGGACACAAAAATGCAAATTATATTTTTTGTATGTAAGTTTAACAACTCTCACCACTGCGGTTCTATGCGAGTTATTTTAAAGTTTTACTGAATACAGTTTTTAATTAAAATAAAACAGAAAAAACATAAATTTTAAATAAAGATAGCTCATAAAGTGGAGATATGTTTTAAACTGTAAAGAATAAAAATTTGAAAAGTTGTACATATGTAAGAGCTTAAAACTTGCGTCAGCATGGATCCAATGTTTGAGGGCACGTATTATACAGAAATAGACTACATAATTTCGTTTCTCAATGGACTACACTTTTGTTAGATCGACTTTGTTTTCTTCTCATAGAAACGATTTATCCATACTACTGTTTATTTTCTAAATAGATATTGTATTGATTGGACAATGGTCTTTGTTCTGGTAGTTTCTGATCCCAGTCCAATTTTTCATGCCAAAGTCGTTTAATGAATAGTTTGATCCAGAAGGTGATGGGAGTGAGAAACCCAAGTGGGTCAAAAGTACGAGCAACATAAGATAAGATAGTGCGTTTGGTAGGAACCTGGTCAAAAGTTTGAGTGCGGTAAGAGAACGAATCAGAGGAGGGATTACACTGTAAGCCTAAGATTTTAATAGCTGTAGAATCATCCTGAAATAGTAGCGGATTTTCGAGGTGTGACGCTGGTAGTGTTGCGAGTAAGGAAGGGTTGTTAGAAGACCACTTTCTGAGTTCAAGCCCTGCAAGAGCGAAAATGTCATTAAGTTCCTGTATTAAGTGTTTTGCGTCCTCTGGTGTGTCAGCACCAGTGACAATGTCATCCACATAAGTCTGATGAAGAATGGCCTTAGAGGCGGTTGGATATTTAGCTCCTTCATCTTCTACTAATTGTTCAAGGGTGCGTAAGGCCAGGTAAGCAGAAGGGGTTAAACCATAAGTAACGGTAGCCAGTTCAAATTCCAGCAGCGGTGATTGAGGCGAAGGTCTGTACAATATGTGCTGGTAGGGAAGATCTTCTGGTCGTACCAAAATCTGTCGATACATCATTTTAATGTCGGCACAGACAGCGTAAACAAAGAATCGAAACGAGGTTATTAAGTTGGATAAGTCCTTTTGGAGTTTAGGACCAGACAACATTTGCTGGTTTAGAGAATTTGCATGACAATCAGGTGATGAAGCGTTAAACACCACTCTTAGTTTGGTAGTCGAGCTAGTGGTTTTGAATACACAATGATGTGGAATGAGATAATCAGAAGTAGTGGGAGCAGGATACATGTGCCCTAGAGCGATATACTCGGCCATAAACTGATGGTATTGTATGGCTACTTCGCGCTGGCGGTTTAAGCGTTTTTCTAAAGCATGATAGCTGGCAAGAACTGTGTTACGATTGGATTTGAGTGAGGTAGCATCTTGTTTGAATGGGAGTGCTACAATGTATCTTCCCGATGGGTCACGAGTAGTAGTGGTTGTGAATAGCTTTTCACAACGTTGATCTTCTGGGCTGAGGCGACTCACATTTGTGACTTCTTCGACTTCCCAAGACCGTCGAATGTTGTCATCAATTGACTCTAAGGTAGTGATAAATGCGCGCGGTTGATGAGGCTTAGTGTAGGGTATAGATCCCAAGATGACCCAACCTAACCTAGTGTTAAGTGCTGAGGGTTGCCCTTGGATAATGGTGCGAGGTCCATTCGTGAGAATCTGTGTGAAAACGTCAGCGCCTAGGATGATGTCAACACTTGAAGGTGTATCGAAATGCGGATCAGCTAGCGGTAAGTTCTTATAATGGGCACGTATGTTTGGTGCCAGAGCAGTTGATGGAAGCGGGTCAGTAATGTGCTGAAGTACAGCAGCTTCTGCGGTAAGCAAGACACTCTGGTCATGCCTCGAGAAAATTTGTAAAGTGACATATTCAGATATGCGGGTTGTCTTGGATGCGACACCAATCAATGAAAGATTTGATTTCCGAGCGGGTTGGTTTAGAATACTTCTAAATTTTTCTAGTTATTTGGGAGGAAATTTAAAATTTATACAGACCATAAACCTTTACAATGGTTATTTTCAGTTAAAGAACCAAATTCCAAGCTTTTAAGATGGAGATTAAAATTAGAAGAATTTGATTATGACATAAGATACAAAAAAGGCAAATTAAACCAGAACGCAGATGCTTTGTCTAGAATACAATTGAATATTACTAATAAAAAGTCAACAAACACCCAACACACCTTAGAACCAGACCTTGAGCTATCTCCAGCGAACTTACTGAGTCGTTACTTCCCGGAATTGAATGAAGATAATGAGTCTATGGTCGTACAACTCGACGCAACAGATAACGCCAACTTAGAGTACGATCAAGAAAGTGACAGTCAAACCGTGCACTCCAATTTTGAAGGAAACACCCAAATTGAAATACCAATTTCCGACGAGCCTGTAAACTTTGGAAAAAATCAAATATTTTTGTCATTAGTAAAATATGAGCCAAAGAAAGTAAAAATTATAAAACTATTCGGAACTTCAAAAATTCGTTTAATAGTCGAAATATCAGAAAATAATTTTAAAGAAGACATAGTTAATTTTGTAAAATCATATTTGGTACCCAAAATAAAATATAATCTATATTTTGAAGACGATTTTTATGAGAAATTTGCATCATGCGTAGAAAAAAATTTCAAACAAACTGAACTAAATTTGGTTAAGTGTAATAACAAACTCTTAGACCTAACTTCGGAAGAAGATACCTTAGAAACGATAAGTAATTATCATGTCAGCAAAACCAATCACCGAGGGATACAAGAAACATACGAACAAATTAAGCGAAGATATTATTGGCCCAATTTAAAACCACTAATCCAAAATTTCATAAATCAGTGTGACATATGTCAAAGAACCAAATACGACAGAATTCCCTTACAGCTAGAAAAGAACTTGACACCAACAGCTGCAAGGCCTTTCCAGATAATTCACATCGACACTATCTCTTTAGAGAAGAATTCGTTTATCAGCATTGTCGACAGTTTCACAAGGTATGCTCAAGCTTATCGCTTGGGAAGCTCTCAAGCTACAGAGATTGCAGACAAGTTATTAGATTACTTTGCGCAGTTCTGCTTACCAACAGTTATTATCTCAGACAATGGAACGGAGTTTAATAACAGAATTGTGAAGGAGATATTAGACCTGCATAAAATCAAAATCCATTTTATCAGTACACAAAACCCCCAATCAAACTGATTATGTGAAAGATTTCATTCCACCTTAATAGAACACATAAGGCTGTTAAATAATCAAATCGAATTTAAAAAAGACAGTACAATTAAGAAAGTTAAATATGCTATAATCGCCTATAAGAATAGCATAATTTCAGTCACAAAATTAACGCCGTGCGAAGTCTTATTTGGACACATAAATTCAAACTCTTTATTAGATATAGATTTAGAAAAACAAATTGTAAATGACTACGTTTTAAACCATAAAGAAAAGACAAAAATACTTTACTACGAAAACATTAGGGATAGCAATCAAAGAATTAAAGAAAAAGTTTTAGAAAAAAGGAATGTAAACAAAGAACCACTTCCAGAAATACCATCTGAAGTTTATATAAAGTCAGTTCAGAAGCAAAGCAAAACGAAAAACAGATATAGCAAGGAAGAGATAGCTTCAATAAACAAGGAAAGAAAAACTGGTAAAATAAAGCCTAGACATCATAACACAAAAGACAAGATACATTTGTCGAAAATTAAAAGGCCTAAGAAGATAAAAAATGTAATTAATGCTCAAAATAATTTTCCAGGTCCCTCCTGTTCGTCATTAGCACAGCCACCGACTCAGCAGAGATCAGAGAAGTCAACAACAACCTCGGAATAATCCCAATAGACCTTGGGCCGGCCAAATTAGAATCTT
This sequence comes from Prosapia bicincta, assembly GCA_036971475.1. Lineage (NCBI taxonomy): Eukaryota > Metazoa > Arthropoda > Insecta > Hemiptera > Cercopidae > Prosapia > Prosapia bicincta. The sequence continues at coordinate 262,057,977 of JBAIZL010000004.1, read as the reverse complement.
CCTACCATACCTTTGTCCACTATTTTAATGTAAGAAACTTAGTAGCTCATCTAAATAACATTGATGCTTATTATTATGATGTATTGCAAAATTTTGAAACTAGTTGCTACAATTGTAACGGTAGCTTATTAAACAATGAATATGTATACCCCTGGGGGTATCAAATGGGGTGCGGGGGAACTCCCCCTCCAAAATAGAAAAGATTTCAAACTTGACGCTGAGCCAGCATCCAAAATCGTACATTATAAGGTCCGTGTTTCAATCTACTTTTTTATTACAATGGTAAAAAACAAAATAGACAACTCAAAACCACCAAAAATTGGTTTTTAATAAAACAAATAGTCCTAACACAGACTAGTTTCGGCGACGATATCGCCATCCTCAGTGTTTAGAGATTTTGAGTTGACTATTTTGTTTTTTACCGTCTTAAATAGTTCTGGCTAGCTAAGTTCTAATTGGTAAATATTCTTTTTTTAATCGATAAGTTAGGGTTTGGTATTCAACAATATGTTTCTCTTAGAAAGTAAAAGCGGGAGCTTTCAGACTTATAACTTTGCAAAATTTAAATTCATTTGTCGAATTTTGCAAAGTCATAAGTCCAAAAATAGGCTCGATTTTATTATTTATATAAGAAACATAACTATCCGGAGATACGAGTTAACGGAGTCCGATTTATCGAGGTTATACTGTAATTTAAGATTATGTGTAGGCCTATAAATATAGTTTCGAACCCAAACGACTTGAATGGAAATAAGCATTCAACTATGAACTTTTCTGGACCAGAAAAGAAATAGACTTCAATAAAAACTGAAATGTATAAAACTATTGGTGGCATATATCTAAGGGATCTACTTTTGTAGATCAACTATTGTAGTGTAATAATCCTAACAATTGTAGTGTAATAATCCTAATTACTGGTAAATAATAACCCTAACTTTCATACAGTAATAATCCCAACTATTGTAGTATAATACTCCTAATTACTGGCAAATAATAATCCTAATTATCAAAGTGTAATAATCCTAACGGTCGTACTGTAATAATCCTAACGTTTTCTGAATAACCTAATAATCTTAACTGTCGTGCTGTAATAATCCTAACGTTTTCTGAATAACCTAATAATCTTAACTGTCGTGCTGTAATAATCCTAACGTTTTCTGAATAACATAATAATCCTAACTGTCGTACTGTAATAATCCTAACGTTTTCTGAATAACCTAATAATCCTAACGGTCGTACTGTAATAATCCTAACGTTTTCTGAATAACATAATAATCCTAACTGTCGTACTGTAATAATCCTAACGTTTTCTGAATAACCTAATAATCCTAACGGTCGTACTGTAATAATCCTAACGTTTTCTGAATAACATAATAATCCTAACTGTCGTGCTGTAATAATCCTAACGTTTTCTGAATAACATAATAATCTTAACTGTCGTGCTGTAATAATCCTAACGTTTTCTGAATAACATAATAATCCTAACTGTCGTACTGTAATAATCCTAACGTTTTCTGAATAACCTAATAATCCTAACGGTCGTACTGTAATAATCCTAACGTTTTCTGAATAACATAATAATCCTAACTGTCGTGCTGTAATAATCACAACTATTGTAGTATAATACCACTACGTAGACATAAGTAAAGTATCTTTATACGCATAGAGAACTCTGGTTTTGTAAATAGCAGCGTTGAAAAACATCTTCTCGGGCAAACTCTCTCCACTGAGCATGAAACTAATATCACTTAGCAAACTACACTATTCAGGGGAGGACCGATGTCTCTAGGTGTCTCCGACTTCCGAGTCAAAACGCCCCTAGGTTAAGTTGTGAAATAGCATAAACCCACACCTTAGAGACGACTATGTTCTCCCCTTTTGGGCTTAGTTTAAAAAGCCATGATGAAATTTTATTTTATACATTAGCGGTGACCGGGTATAGTTGATACACTATACTTGTTTATTTTTCTACTTTTTCTTATATTAGAAATGAAGTGGCATTTTATAGTATAACTATTACTTTATCATTTAATGTATATTAATAATGTAATAAGTTATGGTGGTAATGTGTACCCATAAAGTACCGTATGCTCTCCAAAAGAGGATTCTTCAACGTCTTGGTTTACCAATTTTCTAGGAATACTTGCTTAAATGCTTTGAACGAAAAATTCATCATTCAGATTAAAAAATTATTCTAAGGACAGTTTTCTACCATAATTTTTGAAACTGGTAAAATCTGTGATACAAAAAAAACATTTTCAACGCAGCTTATATTCGAATCAAGCTCACAACACACCAACCCCAGCTGTTTAATATCTTGAACAACGATATTTTGGTGCCTGACTGAGTTACATATTTTATATTATCATTTCCTAATAATTACATCCACATTAAATAGCCATATGTATTATTTGTTGCTTACACAATTCTCTCCAGTAGAGTAAAGACATCCTGTATAGTCTACAAGTTCGTCGAAAAAAATCCTTGGTCAGTACTACATTACAAAAATAGATTCATGCACTGCAGTAGTTAAAATTAATTCTTACACTAAAATAGTTAGGATTATTACACTACGTTATTTAGGATTATTATCTACTAGTAATTAGGATTATTATACTACAATAGTTAGGATTATTACTGTTCGACAGTTAGGATTATTATGTTATTCAGAAAAAGTTAGGATTATTATAGTACAATAGTTGGATTATTACACTACGATAATTAGGATTATTATTTGCCAGTAATTAGTAGTATTATACTACAATTGTGATTATTACAGCACGACAGTTAGGATTATTATGTTATTCAGAAAACGTTAGGATTATTACAGTACGACAGTTAGGATTATTACACTACGATAATTTGGATTATTATTTGCCAATTATTAGGAGTATTACACTGCAATAGTTGGTATAATTACAGTACGAGAGTTAAGAATAATATGTTATTCAGAAGAAGTTAGGAATATTACAGTACGACAGTTAGGATTATTATGTTACTCAGAAAACGTTAGGATTATTATAGTACAATAGTTGGATTATTACACTACGATAATTAGGATTATTATTTGCCAGTAATTAGTGGTATTATACTACAATAGTTGTGATTATTACAGCACGACAGTTAGGATTATTATGTTATTCAGAAAACGTTAGGATTATTACAGTACGACCGTTAGGATTATTAGGTTATTCAGAAAACGTTAGGATTATTACAGTACGACAGTTAGGATTATTATGTTATTCAGAAAACGTTAGGATTATTACAGCACGACAGTTAAGATTATTAGGTTATTCAGAAAACGTTAGGATTATTACAGCACGACAGTTAAGATTATTAGGTTATTCAGAAAACGTTAGGATTATTACAGTACGACCGTTAGGATTATTACACTTTGATAATTAGGATTATTATTTGCCAGTAATTAGGAGTATTATACTACAATAGTTGGGATTATTACTGTATGAAAGTTAGGGTTATTATTTACCAGTAATTAGGATTATTACACTACAATTGTTAGGATTATTACACTACAATAGTTGATCTACAAAAGTAGATCCCTTAGATATATGGCACCAATAGTTTTATACATTTCAGTTTTTATTGAAGTCTATTTCTTTTCTGGTCCAGAAAAGTTCATAGTTGAATGCTTATTTCCATTCAAGTCGTTTGGGTTCGAAACTATATTTATAGGCCTACACATAATCTTAAATTACAGTATAACCTCGATAAATCGGACTCCGTTAACTCGTATCTCCGGATAGTTATGTTTCTTATATAAATAATAAAATCGAGCCTATTTTTGGACTTATGACTTTGCAAAATTCGACAAATGAATTTAAATTTTGCAAAGTTATAAGTCTAAAAGCTCCCGCTTTTACTTTCTAAGAGAAACATATTGTTGAATACCAAACCCTAACTTATCGATTAAAAAAAGAATATTTACCAATTAGAACTTAGCTAGCCAGAACTATTTAAGACGGTAAAAAACAAAATAGTCAACTCAAAATCTCTAAACACTGAGGATGGCGATATCGTCGCCGAAACTAGTCTGTGTTAGGACTATTTGTTTTATTAAAAACCAATTTTTGGTGGTTTTGAGTTGTCTATTTTGTTTTTTTACCATTGTAATAAAAAAGTAGATTGAAACACGGACCTTATAATGTACGATTTTGGATGCTGGCTCAGCGTCAAGTTTGAAATCTTTTCTATTTTGGAGGGGGAGTTCCCCCGCACCCCATTTGATACCCCCAGGGCAATCTTGTACCCCTCAGAACAAAACTTGTAATTCTCCTCATGTCTCCGGCTTACGTTTACCGCAATGCATTATTTTTTAATAAAAATTCTCTAAAAAACCAAAGTAAAACTACAAGTTTGACAAAAATTACTTTTTTACTCTGGTTTTATTATAGTTAGCCATTTTTACGTAACAGCCATTATGGAAGCACTTATTTTTGTGAGTTTAAAAACATTTTTTTGGTTATTCTACCTTTTTTTAGTTAAAAGATACAAAGGTTCATGTACAACCCATTTCCCGCGAGGGAGCGACGATATACGTTTTTAAAACTACCCAAGTGGCCAGAACAATAATCTGATATAAAATTGTGTTAGGCTTTCAGTGCCTATTAGATCCTGGACTACATTTTGTATCGATAGACGCAAAACAGCTGTCAGACTTGTAAACTTAATGACTCATGTCTTTCAACCTATTCTTATTATACTGTCGCCAACTGTCAAATACATCGTAACATAGATTATTGTTTATGCACATCAACAAGAGTTGATTAATTTATAGTAGTTTACTTCCCGGGCCGTCATCACTTGCAACATAGGCCTATACGACCCGGTATTTTGCATGGCATTATAAATAAATTATTACTTCCGTGTTAAAACCAACTAGGCTTACTGAATCTAATCTTTGTATGTTTACTTTTGTTGAAATAAACTGCCGTTCGTTTACAGCGACTAAGACATTGCTTTTTGTGTAAATACAACATTTAATTTAATGACCCAACTTTGCCATTAAAAGCTTGAACAATTATACATTGTAATTTTTATACTTTATTGGTAAAATGTTTTTATTTCTTTTATGGAATTCGGCACACGAGTAATTATTTTCCGCAGTAAAAAAACACTAACCTGTCAGGGCTCCTGGGCATTTGCCTCCTAGCCCCTCGCAGCATTGAATAATGCACTGATCTAGTGGGCAACGCATCTGCTGAAAAATATCACAGGGTAGTGGTTTTTTAAATGAAAACTTCTATAGCGACACTTACAAAAACTATTTGAATGGACATAAAGATACAATTTCACAGCATAATTCTCATCAGATTACGGCATGAGTCACCTCAAGTGAATTAAATAACATAGGATTTCATACAACAGCTGATTTTATGTTATAGGTTATGTTGTATTAATATCTGTTTTAAACGTAGGTAATGTTACATTATTTATTGAACATTTTTAAATAATAAGGTTATTATTAAATAGTTAGACTATGTATTTTTAATCCAGTTTTTGAAATGGACTAATAATTACTAACACAACTCGTCATGTACATTGTCACGAGTTATGTCAGTGTGAAGATTCATAAAGACCAGCACCTGCCAAACTACGGCTGATCAAGGCTTTAAGTGACCTTCTTAAGTATTCAGTGTGTAAATGTTGAAAACAAATTGGTTCTTGCACTCGAGGGAGTTCCAACATAAGTGGTGACAAAATATAGAGCTAAGAGTTTCAACGAAAAGCACCGAAAACATGAATTTATACACTTTTTAATCTATTTTTACATCTTTATTTGAAGAATAATAAAGACTAATATTTATTGTTGTAAACAATCAGATAATGTAGGACACAAAAAACATTTATTTGATGTTTAGTACTGAATACAAACCCTTTTTCACCAACAATTCAAATAATTTATTTAAAAAGTATAAGACGGGCTAAAAATGTTTTCCTTTAAAACATGGATTTTTTATTATTGGACGTAATTTATTATTATCGTAATATTGAATTATTTGTATTGAGATTTATAAAAGATAATATAGTCTATTTATTAACTGTTCAAAACTATTTAATAATAACTATTTAAAGCAACTGTAGAGTAATGTTAAATTTAAATAAATGAAACCTCTATACCACAAATAACCTTTTCCTCTATTTAAAACCTTATGTAAATTTCAATTGCAGAGCAACCATCCTCAGAGGTAATTTACAATAAAAATACGTATTTTATTGTAAATTGCGTCTGAGGATGATTCCTATGCAATTGAAATTTACATAAGGTTTTAAATAAAGGAAAAGGTTATTTGTGGTATAGAGGTTTCATTTATTTAAATTATTTAATAATAACCTATGTGTTAAAAGAGCAGTTATACAGTAAGGTATGCGTTTCAGAAATAACGTGACGCGAATGCAATGATTTAATCTCATGTTTTGTTTACTGCGCGTAAAGAAGTTACTCTTAAACAAAAGAGTAGAAAAAAAATAAGAAAACATTATCACACTTTGGCAGACCTATATGCGAGCAACTAGTGTAATTTTTAATTATAAATAAATAAAACAGCTGTTATATGAAATCATATGTTGTAAGGTAGATTATGCGTTTCAGAAATAGCCTGACGCGAATGCAATGATTTAATCTCATGTTTTGTTTACTGTGCGTAAAAAAGTTACTCTTAAACAAAAAAGTAGAAAAAAATAAGAACAAATTATCACACTTTGTCAGAATTACTTGTATATGTAAGCAACTAGTGTAATTTTTAATTATAAATAGACTAAATAAAACCTTTCAAACCACAAAAACTCTTTATTAATGTCCTGATCTACATTTCGATTGGAAAGGAAATTTCCAAAACAATAATCTGTTATTAAAGTCCACTAACAAAATCGAGCAGGCAGGTTGTTTAGCGTTATTCCAATGTATGGAACCCAGCCTCGCGAGTTTTGGTGGAACATCGCTTACCCCTGCACTAATTGGTGACCCTGACCGAACAGTGTTGCCTAGTTCGAGCGTCGGGCTGTCGGTCTAACGTGACTGACTCGTCTCTCGCTCATGTGGCAACATTGTATTTTTGGACACTTGCCCGATTTCATGCAGTGGACTTTTGTAGTAATTCCCTGTGAATATTATTGCTTTGCAATCGAAATGTAAATCATGATGAAAATTAAAAAAATTTCTGGTTTAAAACGTTCTATTTATTTATAACTCTTGGTAGTATATTGATAGTATGCTCTCAGTTTATATATATATATATATATATATATATATATATATATATATATATATATATATATATATATATATATATATATATATATATATATATATATATATATAGGCCTATATATGGTTAAATAACACTTTCATAAACAAGAATTTGTATTTTAGTTTTCTTCAGACATTGAAGCTTTTCGCTGATTGGCAGTATCAGCATTATCAAATATTTCTAGGTACAGTACCTTATAGTTCTATGATTGCATCTGGACTGTTCATATAATCGTAATATGTTTAATGAAAAACAACTACACTATGAAAAACCCTTATCAAGTAGTAGACAAAATTCAAATTATAAAAATAGACAATAGCATCATATTATTATCATTCGATATAAAGTTAATCTATACAAATATACCTTTAATTGGAACATATAAAATAATGTAAGATAATTTAATAGGTACTACAGTATATACATTTAATAAAAGGTTTTTTGAAATGATTAATGTAATTAACGTAATATTAAATCAATTACTTTTACTATAATAACAAAATATATAGACAAGAAGATGGTTTAGTAATGGGTTCACCTCTGCGGTGTATCATGTCCGAAATATTTCTACAATATAGGCTATTGATGAGGAAATAATTAAAGTTATTAAAAAATAAGACAATTGACAATGGTACAGACATGTAGACAGATTATTGGTATATTTCTACAAATAATGCTGTAAATCTAAACCCAATAATTGACGAGATAAATAATATAGGCTACACAATAAAATACAGATTACGCATGAAACCTAATGCAATAAATTTGTTAGATATCACTATAAAGGAAAATAATAAATTTCATTTCGCAATTTACAGAAAATCTACTCACACAGATAAAATACCTAATTACTCAAATCATCCATATAATAAAAAATGACAGCTTTCTATTGCCTGTAGCTTATTATATAGAATGAATAAAATTCCGTTAAATCGTATAAATAAGTTAAAAGAATTAAATGTTATAAACCAAATAGCAAGAAAAAATTGATATAAAAAGGAAACAATAGATTTAATAATAATATCATTACAACATTAGAAAATAATGTTAACAAAAATGACTATAGGGCCTACAATCTATAATAAAGAAACTATTTGATCCAAATTTATATTCACCGAGTACGAAATTAAACCGATTATAATATTATTTAATGACACTAATATTTAACTAGTTTATTATAAAAATAATAAAATAAATAATATAATAATACAAATATTAAATTAAATAAGTTGGATGTAAGCTCTATTATGCAGCTATCATATGTAGCCCCTACAATGTGTCAAAATGCTATGTAGGACTAACTAAAAAAAAAATAGAGGAAAAGTATAAGTTAAAGAACATTTAAATGTATGTAAAAAACCTAATATATATATATTATAATATTAAATTTTATAAATATTTAAAAAAATATATAATAATAATAATAATAAAAACTAAACATTAACAGTAAACAATACTTCCAAAAGTTGACTTAGTAAAAGCCGACAAAGGAATACATTAAACAAAACAAAAAAAAGGTTTAAAAAAAAATATTTAAGGCAATAAACAATTTGTAAAACCCTTAGAGAACTAGGGTAGAGTTTTTTGTTAGGTTTTAGAAAGTTGAAAGGGACGGGAGAGAACGACAGATGTGTCACGTACACTTTCAAAAATAACGGATAGTTTAAACAAAAGTATAACGTACGAATTTCAAATTTGATTGGTGGAAGCCAAGATAGATGTTTTTCATTGGGTAGAAAATGAACGAGAAGGGGAAATACGCGGTAAACAAATTCAAGTGCAGAAAAAGAGAGGCAGTCTTTTTCCGACCAAAAAAGTAGATGGACGTGTGTGGATGTTCCTGAAGAAAGTGTGTGAAATTGTTTAAAAGAAATATAAGTAATTTAACTATCGATAAATGTGGTGTTAAGAAGTTGGTGTATAGTTAATTTATTAAATTTATAATCACTGCATAATAAAGGTATCCTTGAGTCAGAGTACCAGATACCACTGCCAGGAAGTTAGCGTTAACGCTGGCTGGTGGTGAAACCGAGCAAACGCAGAATATTTTCGGGCGACAAACAAGCCTCCGTTTACTCTCTTCTGAATATTAAAAAATTGTATTTCTTGTACACATATGATTTAAATATATTTAGGATTACATACAAAGTTGTTACAACACTTCAAACATTTTATTTAATTAGTTATGTTCGTATATTCACTGACGGAACAACAGGCTGACCAAACGTACCTAAAGTTAAGCCGTTGTAGAGATAGAAAATGAAAATCCTGCCAACATATTTTTTGCAAGCGTGTTACGTACACATTTAGCTACAGAACTAACTATACCACAATATTTAAATAAAGCCAATAAATTAGCTACAGTCATGGTATCAAGAAAGGGGCGAAAACCGTACTTACCTATCGTTAAACTGTTCTAAAAGTTATAAAAAAAATCCAATCACATTCTTTCTTTGCAGGCGTGTTACAAACAAATGGAACATTATATCTAACACTGTTACAATATTTGGATGTCAATATTACATCAGCTGCAAGCCGTGATAGCTAGCCCGGGCGCTCACCATATCTCCCTCTCGTTCAGCAGTTCCACAGGTTTGAAAATGATAACCCCGACCACATATTTCTTTGCATTCGTGTTATGCATACATGTAACTTTATAACTAATACTGCTGCAATATTTGGATGTCAATATTACATTAGCTACAAGCCATGATAGCTAGCCCGGGCGCTGACCGTATCTACCTCTCGTTTAGCAGTTCCAGAAGTTTGAAAATGATAACCCAGACCACATATTTCTTTGTATTCGTGTTACGCATACCTGTAGCTTTGGAACCAACACTGCTGCAATATTTGGATGTCAATATTAAATTAGCTACAAGCCTTGATAGCTAGCCCGGGCGCTGACCGTATCTACCTCTCGTTTAGCGGTTCCAGTGGTTTGAAAATGATAACCCAGATCACATATTTCTTTGCATTCGTGTTACGCATACCTGTAACTTTGGAACTAACACTGCTGCAATATTTGGACGTCAATATTAAATTAGCAACGAGCCATGATAGCTAGCCCGGGCGCTGACCGTATCTACCTCTCGTTTAGCGGTTCCAGTGGTTTGAAAATGATAACCCCAACAACATATTTCTTTGCATTCATGTTACGTATACTTGTAACTTTGGAACTAACACTGCTGCAATATTTGGATGTCAATATTAAATTAGCCTCAAGCCTTGATAGCTAGCCCGTGCGCTGACCGTATCTACCTCTCGTTTAGCGGTTCCAGTGGTTTGAAAATGATAAACCCAACCACATATTTCTTTGTATTCGTGTTACGCATACCTGTAACTTTGGAACTAACACTGCTGCAATATTTGGATGTCAATATTAAATTAGCAACGAGCCATGATAGCTAGCCCGGGCGCTGACCGTATCTACCTCTCGTTTAGCGGTTCCAGTGGTTTGAAAATGATAACCCCAACAACATATTTCTTTGCATTCATGTTACGTATACTTGTAACTTTGGAACTAACACTGCTGCAATATTTGGATGTCAATATTAAATTAGCCTCAAGCCTTGATAGCTAGCCCGTGCGCTGACCGTATCTACCTCTCGTTTAGCGGTTCCAGTGGTTTGAAAATGATAAACCCAACCACATATTTCTTTGTATTCGTGTTACGCATACCTGTAACTTTGGAACTAACACTGCTGCAATATTTGGATGTCAATATTAAATTAGCAACGAGCCATGATAGCTAGCCCGGGCGCTGACCGTATCTACCTCTCGTTTAGCGGTTCCAGTGGTTTGAAAATGATAAACCCAACCACATATTTCTTTGCATTCATGTTACGTATACTTGTAACTTTGGAACTAACACTGCTGCAATATTTGGATGTCAATAATAAATTAGCCTCAAGCCTTGATAGATAGCCCGGGCTAGACATTTTGTCTTCGCAGGCGAGTTATGAATACATCTAACGTTATAACTACCATTACTACACTAATCGGAAGTCAATAACAAAATACCTGGGCGAATATCGTACCTACCCAGCGTTAAGCTTACGGTAGTTCGGTTTTGAGTTGTAGCAGATTAGCAATATATATCAAAAGAAAGAGGCAAAGATATTTGGCATGCATAAAAAAATGATAATTATACATTGATAATACTATTACCCATTAATGCTGGTAATAATTAAACGCGTCCCAAACAACCTTAAGAATTGAATAATATATTTAATTTAGGTGTAGTAGACCTTTGATGTTTTAGAATATATTTAACATCTACATAAAACGATGTAAATCCGTTACACGTTTTTTGTGTTTCTACACATTTTGAACCCTAGCCAATAATGTTTATCCAAAGATAAAATGCCTTCTTTAGTTTTCCTTCCGAGTGTCACATAGCCTACTATTTTCGCTTTCTTCATTCTCGAGAAGGAAAGTGGCTTCCTTTGTTTTCACCGGAGCTTGCAAAACTGCTACTTTCCCTCAGGCGTAGGGAAAAAACTTTTATCTGTAGGTTTTGTAAATAAATTTAGGATCATGCGTATCAATTTTTTTTAACTAGAAGTAACCAAAAAGTTTTTCAACTATCTGTAACATTTTTACAACTAAATATGGAAAAAAATATTTGCATTTCGATATACTTTTTAAAAATGGCAAATCTAATTACAATTATTATACCCTTACAAGGGCGACGAAATAATTCTTGACGGAGTAATTGCTAAAGCCTAAGCCCTGCTGTGTATATAAATAAATATATTTATAGCGAGTCAACTGTAGTTGGGTTCTCCTCGTCAATGCTAGATGAGATTTTAGCGAAACGTCGGAACTGCGAATTTATACACTGCAGAATGAACGGATGTACTCCAGATAACAACTATTCATATATGTATATATAATGTGAGGCATATTATAAACTAGAAATCAATGTTTGGAAATAAAAGTAGGAAATATTAAGTGAAAAGCCGGCATAGAAAGCGTATTGAAAACTGGCAAAGATGACAATACTATTGTAAATAACAGTTTAGAGTTGTAAATCAGTCCTGGGTGTGTTGGGAGCATAAGGGTGCAGATTGTTCTCTACAAGTGTAAGGGAAAGTTTGACATCTGGAGGAGTCAAAGAACTCACACAAGCAGGGCGTAACTGCAACATAAAATGAAGAATTCAAACAGCAAAAACCTTTGGCAAAACGTTCAGTGGTTCAATGTTTAAAAATTTAAACCCTGGTTTGCCAAAACACCATACGGGGGTGGTGAAAATGCTTGCTTCAATTCTTTAGCAGCCTAAAGGTGTGGTTCTAGGTAGCCTATTATAAAGTCTTGAGATTAAAAATATAAACTATTATTTATAATTATTTCCTTATAAAATAAAATTCTTTATAGTATAAATAATTCCTTAGTTATAATATATATTAAATTCTCTCTCTCTCTCTCTCTCTCTCTCTCTCTCTCTCTCTCTCTCTCTCTCTCTCATATATATATATATATCATTAATAAAAAAATAAGTCAAAATACAAATACAAGAATTATAATTGAATTTACAATTCAAAGCTTTTCATTGGCAAACAGCACCAACATCATCAGGAATATTAAAGAATTAAAATTAATATATATGTGCAAATTAGATCAAATAAATAGCTAGGCCAAATCTATTACAATGTTGTCAAATTTTTATTTTGCTGCCCTAACATTACAAACACTGAATATAGTATCAAATTTAGATTTCACTTGTATTTGTTCATTTATCAACTCATTATTAGTATTATGTATTTATGTACTTCTAAAGCCTCATAAATATTCATTTTCAGGCCTTTGTTAATTTCTTTTACAAGTATCATATTATCTATATTAGGAAATATATGATTATTATTAATACAATTACTAGAAAAATGTGATTTATAAATTTCTGGCTTTTTATATACATAAAATGCTCTTTATATCTATCTTTAAGTTTTTTCTTAGTTTGCCCTATATAAACATTACAACAGTCACATTCTAATTTATATTTATAATTTTTTCATGCATATAATTAATTTAATTTTTATTCATTATATTTATTAGTTTATTATTAGTATTATTTGTGTGCGTGTGTGCGTGCGTGCGTGCGTGCGTGCGTGCGTGCGTGAGTGCGTGAGTGCGTGAGTGCGTGAGTGCGTGTGTGCGTGTGTGCGTGTGTGCGTGTGTGCGTGTGTGCGTGTGCGTGTGCGTGTGCGTGTGCGTGTGCGTGTGCGTGTGCGTGTGCGTGTGCGTGTGCGTGTGCGTGTGCGTGTGCGTGTGCGTGTGCGTGTGCGTGTGCGTGTGCGTGTGCGTGTGCGTGTGCGTGTGCGTGTGCGTGTGCGTGTGCGTGTGCGTGTGCGTGTGCGTGTGCGTGTGCGTGTGCGTGTGCGTGTGCGTGTGCGTGTGCGTGTGCGTGTGCGTGTGTGTGTGTGTGTGTGTGTGTGTGTGTGTGTGTGTGTGTGTGTGTGTGTGTGTGTGTGTGTGTGTGTGTGTGTGTGTGTGTGTGTGTGTGTGTGTGTGTGTGTGTGTGTGTGTGTGTGTGTGTGTGTGTGTGTGTGTGTGTGTGTGTGTGTGTGTGTGTGTGTGTGTGTGTGTGTGTGTGTGTGTGTGTGTGTGTGTGTGTGTGTGTGTGTGTGTGTGTGTGTGTGTGTGTGTGTGTGTGTGTGTGTGTGTGTGTGTGTGTGTGTGTGTGTGTGTGTGTGTGTGTGTGTGTGTGTGTGTGTGTGTGTGTGTGTGTGTGTGTGTGTGTGTGTGTGTGTGTGTGTGTGTGTGTGTGTGTGTGTGTGTGTGTGTGTGTGTGTGTGTGTGTGTGTGTGTGTGTGTGTGTGTGTGTGTGTGTGTGTGTGTGTGTGTGTGTGTGTGTGTGTGTGTGTGTGTGTGTGTGTGTGTGTGTGTGTGTGTGTGTGTGTGTGTGTGTGTGTGTGTGTGTGTGTGTGTGTGTGTGTGTGTGTGTGTGTGTGTGTGTGTGTGTGTGTGTGTGTGTGTGTGTGTGTGTGTGTGTGTGTGTGTGTGTGTGTGTGTGTGTGTGTGTGTGTGTGTGTGTGTGTGTGTGTGTGTGTGTGTGTGTGTGTGTGTGTGTGTGTGTGTGTGTGTGTGTGTGTGTGTGTGTGTGTGTGTGTGTGTGTGTGTGTGTGTGTGTGTGTGTGTGTGTGTGTGTGTGTGTGTGTGTGTGTGTGTGTGTGTGTGTGTGTGTGTGTGTGTGTGTGTGTGTGTGTGTGTGTGTGTGTGTGTGTGTGATTTATTAGTTTTTGTAATTATGTCAGATCGTGTTAAATGTTGAACAAAATATATATCCTTGGCAATGAAACTTCTGGCTTCTTAGATAGGTCTGGCAGGACGGCTTTATGGCTTTGCACTTGCCCATAAGCGGTACCTTTGTACAAACACGTGTTCTGTATTATACAAGTTACCCGGCAATGTTATGATGGGACCTCGGGTCGGTAGTTGATGTTCACGTCCCAATCTATAGAGGGAAGTACGATTTATGGTTGTCCTTTCTATCGTTTCAAAACAGCAATTTTGTTTCCTGTCCCTTCCTTTCTCTAAACGGATGTTTTCGAGTTTAACCCACGGCTTTTTTTACACTCGAATAACCTTTTGCTTCCTTTTCGTACCATCTGGTGACCTCCAACTTTCTTAATAATTTACGATATCTATTTAACACTCTTTATTACTTGAGCCTTGTAGCCGGCTTTTAAAACTTTGAAATCAGATAATTTTCTTAAACACACACTCGTACTCGGATATAATACATATTATCATCTCGTAAGATGATCGTAATATTACTTACTATTAATGAATTCTTGAATTTTATAGTCCATTACGTTCGGTGAATCTTATTAATCGATTAGGCCTACTATTAATTATTACTATTAATGAATTAAGAACCTTGATCTGGAGCATTGTGCAAATGTTTAAATATAGTTTAAGAAAATCGAAATAAAAATCTAATAATAATCGGATGACTTTAGGAATTGCAAACTCTTGTACAACGAGAGTTCTTATACCATGCGCGAAGGAAACATCCAGATAATGAAGCATGCAAAGTAGCATACAAAATGTGTTAGTTTTTTTGTTAAAGATAATTAGTGAAGCAAAACTATGTAATAGTAATGAATTCATAATGAGGAATAACCGTGATACCAAACAATTGCATAAAGGTCGTACATAAAAAAACTAGGAGAAAAAAGTAATATTATATAATACTATATTATAATATATTATAATTTATATTGCTACTTATATCTATAAATATTGGTATACACTCTATATTTGATACTATATTCAATGTCTATAATGTTACAACAACAAAATAAAAAAGAAACAACAAAACCATAATTTCATGTCCCGGCTACCCAAATAATAAATTGACTGGTGAGAAAAGTGTTTTGGCGCCTATCACCAAGACACGTAAACGTGTCACATGTGATTGATTTGTGAGTTTATAAATATTTTGAATATAGAACTAAGGTGTAATATATTCTCTCTCTGATAAGTAATGCTACAGGTCCAGCAAATACTATCCAAGATTCATATTAAGTACAAGTTTTAACACAAAATAATTTACTTGTTAAGGAATTTACGTTATAATTTACTTCCTAGTAAGGATGAGTTTATCTAAGTGTATCAATGTTTGTACTTAACTTTCACAAAGTCCGTTTTAAAGGATTATTTTACAACTAAATATTTAGTCAATATTTCCGACTTACTTTTAAGGTTTTGTGAAATTTTGAAAACAGTAGTGAAAATCATTACAATACGTTATAACAAATATGTGTGTCGGCCCGTAACTACGGACAAAAAGCTCTTAGAATATCATCATGTTTTTAATCCCGTCGGCGTTTATCTATCAAACAAAAACCATCATAATGACATCTGTAAGTAGTGTGAAGCTTGTTGTTAAATACTGTGCCTTAATTTTTCCAAAAGTAGCAACACCAGCTGAGTAGTACTAATAAACATAAAGCGTTAAGAGGCCCGGCGGTATTCGGTTCAGGGTACTGGCCGTCACGTCAATTCGATGACGGTTAACAGAAACTGACGGTGGAAAACCACATAATATATCAAATATGAAAAAAGCACTTCAACAACATTCATTTTGCCCAAATTTATCAACAAAAAAGATCTATACTTGAAGAAACTTTATCCTCAGACACAGGACCTACAAGTGATAGTCGGTTAAAAATCAACTGGGATTGAGTAATAAATACAAAATAGGCCTGAATCAGTTGCACTTGTTCCAGACACCTGCAGAATAAAAGGTCCCACCAGGTGTGCCCCACTAATCCAGAATGTTGAGAAAGAAGGTACCCAAGGGGAATTGACAGTAGAAGAAGAAGTAAACAATTATCTGGGGGAACCATTAGCCAGTCCAGATTGTGATGTTGGGAAGTATTTGGCAGTACAAAGTGCCAAATACCCTCATTTAAATGCAATGGCAATAAAATACCTGTCTGCCCACTCGCGACAGTGTTTTCTGAAAAACCTTTCTCAACTTCAGGAGCTATATGTGACTAGCGATGAAACTAGATTGACCCACAACGTGTGAATGCTTGTGTTTTTTAAACAGAAATGTACATTACCTGGCTGACTTTTAAATATTAAAAACTATCCTATTTGTATTAATTTTTTACTTTTTATGTTGTTCGTTTTGTTTTTAATTTTTGTTTTGTTTGGGAGACAATGTAAATAGGCTTAGGAATTTTTTCAAACATCATAAAATAAGTAAAGTTCACATTTTAAACTTTAAAATAAGTCATTACTTTAATCTGATATATTTTTATTTTTAAAAAAATTCCTATTGATAAATCAAGGTTGAAGGTTTTGTGTAGCCTATTACATTAAAACAGAACTTTTAAAAGGTTTTGCCATATGACCAAGATGACCTGAAGTGCTTATAAAACGTTTTGTAGTCAATCTTTAGACGTTGATAATCATAAATATTTACTACCGATGATCACGGTAATTTTTCACTATACTTCAGATTTACTGATATTTTACTGATAATCTCGTTTTATTTTTATGGTAGGCGAACAAAAAGACTATCTACGATCGAAACATTGGGCGTCCTGATAAAGTTTACAACGGGCATCGGCTATTTTCTAGCTATAATTGCCGATACTTAGTATGGTATTCATATCGTATAGTATCCTTGCAAGCAAGATTCAGTACAGTGGTCTTGGAGAGCCAAGCAACATTAATTTATGTATGTACTGTAATCAATAAAGTTCTACATACGTATTTTGTGCATTCTTAATTATAGTATTAGGGTTCATTAGAACTCCTGTTTTTTTTCTAGTGTACAGGAAGCTATTTCCGTGTAATCCAAGTTTTCGGTAATCCGACGGTGTCTCGGTGCCCTCTACCTCGAATTATCCATGCACTACTGTATTTGTTTCCGTACCAATGATCACCATACTTGAACCAGTTTTTCATGCAACTCTAAAGTGAGTGAAAATCCCATAGATATTAAAGTTACTCTTGGGACTAGAATATCGAGGATAAACATAATAGATTTATTACATTGCTTTCTGAAAACGTTTTGATTCCTTGCTACACTGCAATACACATTGGGAAGAACTATATCCTTACATATAATCTTCAGAGATGTAGAAATAAAGAATTTTAAATATTTACCACCAATATTTATTTATTTATATTGCTTAAACCGCCTGAACTGCTCTCTAGTTTAATTGGCTCATTAACACCTATAATACATGTATCCTTAAATAAGTACTTAAAATGTTTTGCCCTTATGGTCATAGAATGTGTGTATATATCCACGTGTTCTTTCTTATCTACATTATTTATATCTTTCAAACTATTTTTGAGTAATTGGATGAAAAAAAAATATATAATGTTATTATTGATAAAAATGATGTTGTATGGCCTATAAATAACGCTAGCTCTTTAATACCTTGGTCATTCATTTGGAAAAGTTGAGATATTGTTGCCAAGTGTTTTATTAGAGTCCTCGATGTAAGTACTTCAGGAATTTGTAAACATGCTATTTTAGGACATACAGCTGTGGATTCGCGACCTTATCTTGGAGAGAACTATGCTATGTATCTACAGACACAATTTTGATATGGAAACATAAACAGCCGACACTCCGAAAGCCATTCTGACGCGTTTGTTTACTTGTTGACCAAACTTATCTTAATGTTCCGGTCAATGCATCTCGTTCTTTCCCTTGGTGCTCTTAGATACTATAGGATGGATAAAGTATTTATTTTATAACTTAACTTGCTTTTCAAATTAATTGTCATAGCATCTCTATCAGATTTTAAGAATCTAAAAGTGACTATTATTTGCTGTATATTCTTACAATTTCGTAACATTGCAAACATGGTAACACTAGTCTGCAACACATGTATTAACAGATGTAACACTTAATATGGCCTACTCCATATATATTTACTAAAGGTATTCCAACGTATTACCAACGGTATTACCAATGTATTCAATAAACATATTAATAAAATAAAATATAGACTACCAGCGGCTAAAGTCGAGTATAGAAACAAATGTTTCCATCTTTATACGACCATTTTGACGTTGGGAAGATACCATAAATTATTTACGTTTACGCCGTATGAAAATGAGAGAAAGGGATGGAAAAGATAGAATGCAGAAAGTCAGTTTTCCGAGCCTTCGTCCACGAGAGTACTTGTCGAGTGCGAGCCTTTATCTTTGTTTGGCTTGGACCTATGTTTGTTTACACCAGACAGCCTGATATCACCAGACAATATAAGCTGACAACACTCGCACAGATGTTATTTAGTTCATGTATACAATACAGAGATTAACGAAAGATGATTCAGTATTTATTAACCTTCAACTACCGTGCAGTAATTTCTGTCACATTACTGCTGCCGATTACATCAGAGGCACGAAATGTCTAAGTGTGATTTATTGTGTGGTTTAACAATTTATCTTGCATTTACTTTATAAAAATTGTTTTTGAATATTCTGATTGCAATGGGACTAGTAGGGTAAACGTAGTTTTATGAGAGCAGTCATATTTTATTTACTAATTGAAAACTGTAGTAAATAAAACCTACAGATTTTAGCGCAGTTTAGCTAAAGAGACTTATAATCGCACGATAATTAACATACCCTAATTATTTCTTGTTCACTGATTGTACACACTTAACTTTATATACAAGATAACATTTGACACATTATAAGCTTTATTTATGGAAACTGGCATTACAAATAATAACTCAATTTTGACAGCAGTATTTACACAGCAGCTCAGAACATTCTAGACATATTGGCTGTACAAAGACAGCTTACAAAGTGTAACTAGTCTTTCTATTTTTTGTTGCTGGACAAATTCTACATTGTTTATAACAATTTATCTATACAAATAGAAAAATTTGTAAATTTCTGGAGGTTGCAGTTTTTCCAATGGGACATTTGCCAATGGAAATTCAAGAAAAAACTCAAGTGAAAATAAATCTTGTAGGAAAAATAATTTTTTACTCAGGCATTATAGTTAGCAATTTTTATGGGTTTTCTTTCTTTTAAAAGATACGAAGGTTCGGGTACTCCCCTCCTAAAGTAAAGAAAAATAAAAAGGCGAAATTACCAAGGGTGGGGGAACCGGGTAGTGAGGGATATTCAGGACAAAATCAACCACTTGACACTTGACAGTGCATTGTGTTACACAATATTTTTCTGTGCCAGTGTCTACTTGCAGTGTTGAAACTGTGCGAACTTTTGTGAATTTTCACAGATAAGTAGAACAATATACAAAAACTTTGATTACTGTTTTTAATTTTAATATTTATTTTTCAAATTCTAATTTATTCATAATTTCATATTTTTTGTCTTAGTGTTTACTTGAAACTTTTCAGTTCTAAAATATTATTTGAATAGCCTTAAGGATAAATATTCTTTCAAGATGTCTATTAAATCGACCTGGCGTGACAAGCGGCAAACGAAAATTAGTTCGGAACAAGTTATAACTGCGTTGCAAAATCGGAATTTGGACATCAATGATCCAACTTTATTAAACATAATGTGCGGACCATTATTATCTAATCTTTGCAATGATTTACAAATTTTGCCGAACAAACGAAATAAATTGAAAGTTGTGTATCAAGTTAGGCAAGTTATTAAAAAGCACATTTCGCTTAGTGCGTCTAACAGTGAAAAATGTTTGCAATCTGAACCAGACGAGATTAAACGTGAGGAAAAAGGCGGTGATAGAGCGCAAACGTGTGCTACGCTTGAATTAGTCGACAATGAAAATCCTTCGCAACAAAATAGTCCTAAAGTAATTAAAAAGAAACAAATTCCAAAAAATAATTTTTCAAATGTAACCGGTAATGCCTCAAACCGAAGCCTTATGTTAAGACACGAAATTCGTAGAACAACGCCGAAAAAACAAAGTATATTTTGGGTTCATGAATTTAGATTTTCTTTAGCAGAAACGGAGGTTGTAGATATTTATGTGAGAGATAGTTTAAACATTCCTAACATACGTTACATTTTAAAAACGAAAATTAAAAATCAAATCGCCTGTGTTATGGAATTCAAGCATTTCAACAAAAGCAGAAATTTTTCGCTAGCCAAAGGCGAGATAGTGTACTATGGAGACTGTAAGCACAAGGGTTGCAAAAAGTTTCGTTTGGTTTTAAGTTTTAGGAATAACGCATGTAGTGTAAACGTACAAAGTACGGGCAAACAAAAACACAACGGGAATAAATTAACCGGTCAAGTTAGATCTATAGAAAGAGAGATTTTGAAAAAAAAATTATTTAACACAAAACCTATATCATATAGGTATGAAACAATAAGAGATGCCGATTCCGAGCTGGTTGTTAAGGGTAATTTGGGGGATATCAAATCACTGAGCGTTTTGCAAAAAATTCGTGGCGAATCCCTTAAAGAACGCGACTTCGATAAAGACGACATGACGGATCTTTTTGAAAGATACAAGGAACAGCTGGCAGGAAATGAAACTGTGTTTATACAACAAGTTTGTTTACCACTACAAGTGTATATATACAGTGAAAGACAGTTGAAAGTTTTTAAAAAATATCAAAATAAAAGACTTACTTTACATGTAGATGCAACGGGAACGATTATACGGCCATGGATACACGAAAAATATAGAGTTTTTTATTACACTGGTTGCGTCAGTATTAACGGCGTTATACTTCCGGTTTTTGATTTAATATCTTGTAAACATGACAAGGCTACAATCAGTTGTTTTTTTTTAAAATTTCTCCATTTTTGCTCGAAGGTGGAAGGCAGAAAAGTTCTGTTCCCCAGAATAGTTATAGATTTCAGTTTTGTATTAATGAATGCTACGATCTGTGCCTGGAATAAATGCAGCGTGTCGAGGTACCTGCGAACTACATTCGACATAGTAACGGGGACTTCAGAATACAAATCAATTGTTTCCATACATTTGTGTTGCAGTCATTTCATACATATGGCCTCGCGAGATTGCAAGAAATATGCAAAAGACAACCGGGACTTAAAAAAATTTGTTTTATCCTGTATTGCGTTGTTAATAGATATCAAAGACTTTAAAACCCTCAAGGAAACGTTTACAATTATCTGTAAAATTTTGAGCGGCAAAAACTTAACAGAAGATGTTGCTTTTTATATTAAAAATATTAAACATTTATTTGAGCAGTCTAACGCGGGTGGACTCGTACAGCTTGATACGGTAAGGGAAGAAGATGTCAAAATCGATGTAGAGAACACAGAGACCGGTCCAATCGCGAGGAAGAGTCCTTTTTATATTCTATTTAAAAGTATTTACGACCGCGTAAGAGGCGATACTGACGAACAAGCCCGCCATGGTAAATTTGTAGATCCGAAAGCTGTCAATACGGAGAAAAATCCTTACTATTGTGAAGAATTTTTACGAGAGATCCTTTTGAAGAAGTACATGCCTTATTGCGTAATGTGGACCGGGTTAATGCTGAAAGAAGATTCCGCTGTAAGACTAAGCAATGGCGTTGTTGAAAACTGGTTTAATCAGGTTAAGCACGAGCTATTAAAGAGCCAAACGAAATTAAAAGCTGGCAGATTCGTTGATTATTTAACAGAAAGGATTGCAACAATTTGTAAAAGTTTTGAACTTGATGTACCTGTCACTGCATTAACTCATACATCGCCAGAGGTTAGGGTAAAGCGTGTAATTGAAAGTGACGTAGGCGAATTGTCCATTAGTGACAGTTCAATAGAAGAGAAATGTCCTGATAGTATATTAGGAGAAGAAACGTGGAAAAGAAGAATAAGCGCAAACGAACGTATTTCAATAAAAAACATATAAATGTTCATACTTTTCAACCGCCACAAACAGTACAGGTGCGTAATACGTCACAACACAGAGATTTGTCGCGCGATCACATCTGCTGTACATACACAGACGGTTCAGTGTTATTCATGGACGATTACGATTCCCTATTTAGCCATAATTGGCTAACTGATGCCGCTCTAGACAGATGTATAAGCACGTTTATAGACGACTTAACCCCGGGGCAAGTTTTTTATATAAAGAGTAGCTTATCGACTGCAGTTTTAAATTGCGAAATAACTATTGACTGCGATTTGAATTTAGTTGAATTGTGTAAATATAATATTATAATAATGCCATATAATACGGAAGGTTGTCATTGGACATTGATGTTTATAGACCTTATAAAAGCGCGAGTGTACTTTTTAGACCCAGCTAAATACAGTACTTTGAGGCCAGTTATATTAACAAAATTAAAATTATTTTTTGAAAAGAGAAATTCACTTGTGAAGGAGCAGCTACCTGTACATAATTTAATTTCAAGTGAAATTTCCTACCCTACTCAATCTGACAGCTATAACTGTGGTGTCTATATAATTTATTACGTCAGTAGGTTGTTAAAGGGCGATAATATTATTCACAGTTTTGACGTTATCAGTTTCCGTCACGAGTTAAGAATCCGTTGTGTCAGGTCCTTAGAAAATAACGTTTTGAATAATGGTTTGTTCGCAGATCCTAATTTTTACAATATCGACTGCGGAATGCTTTTTTCTGTGGCTAGATTCGGGACTTTACAAATAGACAGTGAAGATTATACGAGGCTATTTGGAAATGAATGGCTAAATAACACAATTATTGACTCGTGTTTAGCCTCTTTTATGAAATGTAATCAGAACAAAAATATTAAAATAATATCATGCGAGAAAAGTTTAATAGCCCTAAAATGCAAATTTGTTCACACATTTTCACTTGTTAAGGATAATCTTTCTAACTGCAAACTAATGTTGATGCCTGTTAATGAATCTGGTTGCCACTGGTGCCTTTACGTTGTCGATTTTGAGCTAAAACTTATTTACTACTACAATCCACTATTAAGTAATGAGAGTGTAAACAGCAGTAAATGTCCAAATGAAATAATATCTTTTTTTAAAAAGAGAAATAATATGACGGAGGATTATATAGATATTAATAGTTTTAAAATAATGCAACCACAATACCCCACACAAATTGATAGTTTCAACTGCGGAGTTTTTATTATATATTATGCTGAAAAAATAATCTATAACCAAGATATTAGTCTCAGTTTCGATCCAACAATATATAGGAGGGAGTTGCAGCTACGTTGCCTGACACATTCAGATACTATGACCAACATCTGTTTACTATGCGGTGTAGGTGATACAAGGGGTTCACCTCAATGGAGTCAGTGTCAACAGTGCAGCAGGTGGTTGCATTATTCTTCGAAATGCTTACAAAAATTTCTTCCCGATAAAACATTCGAAGAAATTGCTGACCCGTCTTTCAATTTTAAATGTATTATCTGTAATAACTTTATGAAATAATTATTACTATTTAAAAAGAAATGGAAGGTAAAACATTTAAGTGTTACGTAGCTGTACACAATTCTTCACTACTTCGATGGTGCTTGCGGCTAATGGAAGACTACTTGGGGCTAGTGGAGATATATTTATTATACATCTTGACAACATTGAATACTTGATTTTTAATTTCAATCACTTGCATAATTAAAATAATCTCATCATGCATATGAATTGAACGCGTCTGAAATGTACAAAATTCGAGACACACACACACACACACACACACACACACACACACACACACACACACACACACACACACACACACATACATACATACATACACACACACACACACACACATACATACATACACAAAGGTTTGTATGAGGAGTGTGCCGGGGTTAAACACAATCCGCCCGACCGAGGAGTACGTACTTTTCTGAAACCGACCAGCCAGGTCTCGTTTAATTTTACCTAAAAAAATTAATAAATACAACTATTGCGATGTTTTATAATTGTAATTTAGAATCGAATGCTATAACTGTAATATTTAGGAAACAGGTTTTACTAATTTGATTTTTTTCACTCTAGCAAGGTTTTGCCGTTTTAAAACCTACTATAAGGTTTTAGTTCCACAATTTATGTAAAAGGAAAAGCGATATCAAAATGAAATGTTTGATACAGAATAAAAAAGTTCCTTTAGTGATAAATTTGTATAGGATTGTTTGAGGTAATAATATATAAAATTTTTACGAAATTATAATGTTAGTGAATTAAAATAAATAGTAATAAATACTAATTAATTAATATAATAATTAATTATAAATAATAGTTAATACTTTATATTTATAATTATATTTACTTTATAATTATTAAGATTTAGTATTTATATTAACTATTTATTTTTCAAAATTAGACTATTTTGCAATATATACATATATAACAGGATAATATATTTTTTTTAATGGATATACCTATATTTTACTTTGCGAAACCAGTAGAATAATTACTGTGTGTTACTAAATTACTTGAAAATTACTTTACCCATTATGCTGGAAATTTACATAGACATTCTTAGGGTCCCTGGTTAACACATAGGCCTACTTTTATTTAACAATTCCGTTAGGGCAACGCCCCACTGGCCTTGGAAAATTCCTTTACGGTAGGTTTATAAACTATAGTTTCATATATTTATTGCGTTTTAATTTTAGTAAATTAAATTCAACGCAAATACAAAAACAAATTAAATCAATACAGATATTCGTCAACCCCGCATGAAAGATGGGTACTCCGCTAGTAATATACATACAATAAAATTTTTAATATTAAAAAATTGGTATTGTAAATAATATGAGCCTATAAGTCGGATATCAATAAATTGCGAATCTTGGCCAAAGTTTTTTGATTATTCAAATACATAATTATTAATGGAATTTAAATTGAACGGTTTTATTTGTTTGTACTGTTTCTTTAAATTTCCAGTATTTAAAAATGTTAAACACATCAAATTTGAGAACTGGAGTAAATTTGTAAATGGTTAAGGCGATATTGTTACCACCGTAAAATGTTTTGATTAGTTTACGAAATAAATACTTACTTATATTGCAGTTTATGTAGTACACAGCCCATTTCATAAAAAGAAAACTATAAATCTTTTCTTTTTAACAATCTTTTTTTTTAAAGTAAAATCATCAGTTGACCAAATAATAATCTGCTATAAAATGAACTGATATTAACAAATAATTTAGCCCTCGATAGGCCGTTCCTGTTCTGAACCCATTTTAACAATATTAAAGACATTTAGAATATTGAAGACGATATAACAAATATTAAAATTATGTTTCACAACATCATTTGGAGAGCTATTTTATATACCCCATTTGCTGTAATATATATTAGGTTTTCGTTGCGTAACCGTACTGGTATTTATTTTAAAATATTTTAAAAGAAATTTATACTTTTTATTTCTTTAAATCTAAGTAACAATTGTTGTTGTTAACAGTTCCTATTATGTAATAAATTACACAACGGTTAAAATGTTAAATTGATGTAGGATTTAAGAGTTAATGTTGAAAACGGGCTTTTTAAGTGTTATCTTGTACTTTCAATACTTATTATGGAGGTTTATACATGTATACCAAAGGGTCCTGACGAAATGTCAATTACCAATTACAGATACAGATGTCTTTTTTCATACATTAACAATCCGTTCTAGGTATCTAAATTATTTCTTAAGCTATACCAGTATATCACAAGAGCATATTTCTTATACAGTTAGGCCACTGATACGTATATTATTTTTACTTCATTACAACTGTATAATATTATAGCTGTTTGTCAACAAGGTAGTTAACTAATCAAGGTGGTTTGGGAAACGCAAATACATATTACCGAAGTAGCCTACTTTCTGGTGAATTCAATAGGCAAACATTTTAATTAATTTCATAAGTTTTTCCATAACTTGTGTTTACGTGGTTTATCTGCAAATTATAATCAAACAAAATGTTTATACTGTCACTTCACAATGTAATTCCAGTTTTTTAAAAAGGAGCCAATCCTTTAGAACCCTTACCCTCACGGAGCCTCGTAGGTGTCATTGCCCTTTGAAGAGAAAAAGTTAAGCCCAAAAATGGTCAGTGTCATAAAACCGTTTTCTAAACAAGTGAAGATGACGACCTACTAATAAAATTCTACAACCGAGCCTTAAGGACAATATAACCGAGTCTTAAGAACAATATAATTGACCTATGGAAAGTAATACCGGGCCCTATTGTTTATATAGAAAAGGTTTTCTTTAAATAAACGCAAATATGTTTTGTAATGTTGCTTTGAAACAAGTTATTAAACAATAATAAGTACACAATCTATTTAGAAAATGTTGCGAAACTATATTTTGATTTGTACAAATGTTTTTTAAATTTAAGTTTTTATAATTACCCCCTTACCTTATTATTCTATACATTTTATTTTGATTGGGTCAACGGAACATTAGTACCATGTTATACGCAATTGGAGCTTCATATCTACGTTAAATTAAATTTTAAAATGCGAAAATTATTTAATTTGAACACGTTTTATACCCACAACATAGCTCTAGTTTGGCCTTGGAAATAAAAGGACACACACACACACACACACACACACACACACACACACACACACACACACACACACACACACACACACACACACACACACACACACACACACACACACACACACACACACACACACACACACACACACACACACACACACACACACACACACACACACACACACACACACACACACACACACACACACACACACACACACACACACACACACACACACACACACACACACACACACACACACACACACACACACACACACACACACACACACACACACACACACACACACACACACACACACACACACACACACACACACACACACACACACACACACACACACACACACACACACACACACACACACACACACACACACACACACACACACACACACACACACACACACACACACACACACACACACACACACACACACACACACACACACACACACACACACACACACACACACACACACACACACACACACACACACACACACACACACACACACACACACACACACACACACACACACACACACACACACACACACACACACACACACACACACACACACACACACACACACACACACACACACACACACACACACACACACACACACACACACACACACACACACACACACACACACACACACACACACACACACACACACACACACACACACACACACACACACACACACACACACACACACACACACACACACACACACACACACACACACACACACACACACACACACACACACACACACACACACACACACACACACACACACACACACACACACACACACACACACACACACACACACACACACACACACACACACACACACACACACACACACACACACACACACACACACACACACACACACACACACACACACACACACACACACACACACACACACACACACACACACACACACACACACACACACACACACACACACACACACACACACACACACACACCACACACACACACACACACACACACACACACACACCACACACACACACACACACACACACACACACACACACACACACACACACACACAACTACCTTCAACCGCTCAATAAATATCAACGCTCCACTAAGAACAACGCCGCATCATGCTTTACCTCTACACGCCTTATAAATATCTACGCTCCGCTATGAAGAATGCCGCATCATGTATTTCCTCTACGCGCCTTATATATACCTACGCTCCGCTATGAAGAATGCCGCATCATGTATTTCCTCTACGCGCCTTATATATACCTACGCTCCGCTATGAAGAATGCCGCATCATGTATTTCCTCTACGCGCCTTATTTATACCTACGCTCCGCTTTGAAGAACGCCGCATCATGTATTTCCTCTACACGCCTTATATATACCTACGCTCCGCTATGAAGAACGCCGCATCATGTTTTACCTCTACACGCCTTATAAATATCTACTCTCCGCTATGAAAAACGCCGCATCATGCTTTACCTCTACACGCCTTATAAATATCTACGCTCCGCTATGAAGAACGCCGCATCATGCTTTACCTCTACACGCCTTATAAATATCTACGCTCCGCTATGAAGAATGCCGCATCATGTATTTCCTCTACGCGCCTTATATATACCTACGCTCCGCTTTGAAGAACGCCGCATCATGTATTTCCTCTACACGCCTTATAAATATCTACGCTCCGCTATGAAGAACGCCGCATCATGCTTTACCTCTACACGACTTATAAATATCTACGCTCCGCTATGAAGAATGCCGCATCATGTATTTCCTCTACGCGCCTTATATATACCTACGCTCCGCTTTGAAGAACGCCGCATCATGTATTGCCTCTACACGCCTTATAAATATCTATGCTCCGCTATGAAGAACGCCGCATCATGTTTTACCTCTACACGCCTTATAAATATCTATGCTCCGCTATGAAGAACGCCGCATCATGTATTTCCTCTACGCCCCTTATATATACCTACGCTCCGCTTTGAAGAACGCCGCATCATGTATTTCCTCTACACGCCTTATAAATATCTACGCTCCGCTATGAAGAACGCCGCATCATGTTTTACCTCTACACGCCTTATAAATACCTACGCTCCGCTATGAAGAACGCCGCATCATGTTTTACCTCTACACGCCTTATAAATATCTATGCTCCGCTATGAAGAACGCCGCATCATGTATTTCCTCTACGCGCCTTATATATACCTACGCTCCGCTTTGAAGAACGCCGCATCATGTATTTCCTCTACACGCCTTATAAATATCTACGCTCCGCTATGAAGAACGCCGCATCATGTTTTACCTCTACACGCCTTATAAATATCTACGCTCCGCTATGAAGAACGCCGCATCATGTTTTACCTCTACACGCCTTATAAATATCTACGCTCCGTTAGGAAGAACACCGCATCATGTTTTACCTCTACACGCCTTATAAATATCTACGCTCCGTTAGGAAGAACACCGCATCATGCTTTACCTCTACACGCCTTATAAATATCTACGCTCCGTTAGGAAGAACACCGGATCATGTTTTACCTCTACACGCCTTATAAATATCTACGCTCCGTTAGGAAGAACACCGGCTCATGCTTTACCTCTACACGCCTTATAAATATCTACGCTCCGTTAGGAAGAACACCGCATCATGTTTTACCTCTACACGCCATATAAATATCTACGCTCCGTTAGGAAGAACACCGGATCATGTTTTACCTCTACACGCCTTATAAATATCTACGCTCCGTTAGGAAGAACACCGCATCATGCTTTACCTCTACACGCCTTATAAATATCTACGCTCCGTTAGGAAGAACACCGCATCATGCTTTACCTCTACACGCCTTATAAATATCTACGCTCCGTTAGGAAGAACACCGCATCATGTTTTACCTCTACACGCCTTATAAATATCTACGCTCCGCTTTGAAGAACACCGGATCATGTTTTACCTCTACACGCCTTATAAATATCTACGCTCCGTTAGGAAGAACACCGCATCATGTTTTACCTCTACACGCCTTATAAATATCTACGCTCCGTTAGGAAGAACACCGCATCATGTTTTACCTCTACACGCCTTATAAATATCTACGCTCCGCTTTGAAGAACACCGGATCATGTTTTACCTCTACACGCCTTATAAATATCTACGCTCCGCTATGAAGAACGCCACATCATGTATTTCCTCTACACGCCTTATAAATATCTACGCTCCGCTATGAAGAACGCCGCATCATGTTTTACCTCTACACGCCTTATAAATATCTACGCTCCGCTATGAAGAACGCCGCATCATGTTTTACCTCTACACGCCTTATAAATATCTATGCTCCGCTATGAAGAACGCCGCATCATGTATTTCCTCTACGCGCCTTATATATACCTACGCTCCGCTTTGAAGAACGCCGCATCATGTATTTCCTCTACACGCCTTATAAATATCTATGCTCCGCTATGAAGAACGCCGCATCATGTTTTACCTCTACACGCCTTATAAATATCTACGCTCCGCTATGAAGAACGCCGCATCATGTTTTACCTCTACACGCCTTATAAATATCTACGCTCCGTTAGGAAGAACACCGCATCATGTTTTACCTCTACACGCCTTATAAATATCTACGCTCCGTTAGGAAGAACACCGCATCATGCTTTACCTCTACACGCCTTATAAATATCTACGCTCCGTTAGGAAGAACACCGGATCATGTTTTACCTCTACACGCCTTATAAATATCTACGCTCCGTTAGGAAGAACACCGGATCATGCTTTACCTCTACACGCCATATAAATATCTACGCTCAGTTAGGAAGAACACCGGATCATGTTTTACCTCTACACGCCTTATAAATATCTACGCTCCGTTAGGAAGAACACCGCATCATGCTTTACCTCTACACGCCTTATAAATATCTACGCTCCGTTAGGAAGAACACCGCATCATGCTTTACCTCTACACGCCTTATAAATATCTACGCTCCGTTAGGAAGAACACCGCATCATGTTTTACCTCTACACGCCTTATAAATATCTACGCTCCGTTAGGAAGAACACCGCATCATGCTTTACCTCTACACGCCTTATAAATATCTACACTCCGCTATGAAGAACGCCGCATCATGTTTTACCTCTACACGCCCTATAAATATCTACGCTCCGTTAGGAAGAACACCGCATCATGTTTTACCTCTACACGCCTTATAAATATCTACGCTCCGCTTTGAAGAACACCGGATCATGTTTTACCTCTACACGCCTTATAAATATCTACGCTCCGCTATGAAGAACGCCACATCATGTATTTCCTCTACACGCCTTATAAATATCTACGCTCTGCTTTGAAGAACACCGGATCATGTTTTACCTCTACACGCCTTATAAATATCTACGCTCCGTTAGGAAGAACACCGCATCATGTTTTACCTCTACACGCCTTATAAATATCTACGCTCCGTTAGGAAGAACACCGCATCATGTTTTACCTCTACACGCCTTATAAATATCTACGCTCCGCTTTGAAGAACACCGGATCATGTTTTACCTCTACACGCCTTATAAATATCTACGCTCCGCTATGAAGAACGCCACATCATGTATTTCCTCTACACGCCTTATAAATATCTACGCTCCGCTTTGAAGAACACCGGATCATGTTTTACCTCTACACGCCTTATAAATATCTACGCTCCGCTATGAAGAACGCCGCATCATGTTTTACCTCTACACGCCTTATAAATATCTACGCTCCGTTAGGAAGAACACCGCATCATGTTTTACCTCTACACGCCTTATAAATATCTACGCTCCGCTTTGAAGAACACCGGATCATGTTTTACCTCTACACGCCTTATAAATATCTACGCTCCGTTAGGAAGAACACCGCATCATGTTTTACCTCTACACGCCTTATAAATATCTACGCTCCGTTAGGAAGAACACCGCATCATGTTTTACCTCTACACGCCTTATAAATATCTACGCTCCGTTAGGAAGAACACCGGATCATACTTTAGCGCCACCCGCCCAATATGGAACAACACTCCACCACCAATAACGAGTCATGGTATATACCTCCACCTGTCTTATTAATAACAACGATCTATCATCAAGAAAGTCTAGTTGCATATGTCGTCCATCTGCTCAATTAACTATAACGGTTCATTATCAACTATATCTCATGATTTACGAAAGGTTCATCATAAACGTTTTGCCGTATATTAATTAACTCTACCTGCTCAACATACAACGGCTCCTTATATACCAGCATAATCTTTCTTTCTTACAAGTGCTGAAATACAACTCTGTTAATTTGACTATGCTCTATAAGTGTTGATTTCTTTACCATAAGTATATTCATTGGAATTAATGAAATGGTTAAGGTTAACAGCTTTAAACCCAAAGACTTTTAAATGTTCTATATTTTAATTTGTTTGGTTATCTTGATATTATTTGTTTATTTATCGTTAGACATAAT
This sequence comes from Prosapia bicincta, assembly GCA_036971475.1. NCBI lineage: Eukaryota > Metazoa > Arthropoda > Insecta > Hemiptera > Cercopidae > Prosapia > Prosapia bicincta. The sequence goes on along the minus strand of JBAIZL010000004.1, from coordinate 262,025,269 downwards.
TGTACAGTAATCCTGTCTTTCCTAGCTATTATCTCGCACTGTAACCTAATTGACAATTACTAACTACCTGTTTCAGGTTAGGCAGTGACAAACACGTGTGCTGTGGCGCAGTTCTACATTAATTACTAATTTAATTTTGCATGTTCTATTTCTATTTCGAGTAGGCAGCAGAAGACTCACTAACAAGGTGTTAATGTATTCCTTCCCTACACTCTCCCATGTGTATACTCTAGCAACCAGGGTTCCTGCATGATATATCGCAGGGGTTTTTTTGCCTGCTTTCCTCTCTCTCTTCACGTGACATTTACAGTTAAGTTTCTTTTTACTACTTTCCTATTAACCATAGAATGAGTTTAACATCTTGGTACTTGGACAATCAATCATTCCTGAACCCTTCATTTCCGGTAGGATTATGACTGCATGCGCATGTGAGAAGTAGGCTGGTCGCCACGAGGTCTGGGTGGGTTTTGGGGCATTTTTTACCTTGATTATAACAAAAAAGTTTTCTTAGTTTTCATCTCATTGTTTAGTGTTTCGGTATTTAATAATACAAGTAAGTTCACATTTTCACTCAGTCCTAATTTTTTCACACGATAAAAGATGATCTTTATTTTTGACCGAATTTAAGAATACTCGGTCTTGTTTTTAGACTTTAAAATATGTAGTTTAAATCAAATTACCGTATATCCTAATACAAATTGGCGGTAATATACGTCATTGATTGTACCTCCTATCGGAGAAGTAAACTCAGGTACATAAAATTTAATTTAATTGAAAACTGTTTTTGATCCTGTAAACATATTTTAGGGGTAAAAAAATTACTAGTGTCGGGAGAAGTTTTCAAAATTATATTACGATACCCATAATAATGAATCTATTACAGTACATAAAATCAGATACCGGCTCGTCGGGATTATCATGTGATAATTTGAGCAGTGTTTATTTTCTGCTTAGAAAACTAATGCCATGTAACAATACTGAAGTGTAAACACTTAGACCAGTCTCGACAGTAGTTGCCCCTCTATGCTTAGACTTAACTGTCACGTTATCGCATTCCCGCTGATAACATTTTCTCCCAACAGTAAACTACTACAGTAGGAAAGTTTTTATACAGAAACCATTATTTGCCATTACTGATTCAGAATAACCTTACTTGTGTCGTTAATTTACAATTAGTTCAGTTATTCAATACTTTGGTTTAATTTGGTATAAGTTAGATTTAGTGAATTTAGTTCTTTAATTTAAATTATAATTTTTATAACAAATAAAAGACATACACAAAACTAACAATTTAATCATTTATTAACTCATACGCCTTTTAATAACAAAGTCATCATCATCAGTCAGTGTTGCAACTACAAACTCTAACTTAAAACTAAGTGAATAATTTGTGGGTTTTGTGTATGTCTTTATTTGTGTCGTTTATTTATTATTGTATATTTATTATAGTTATTTATTTTGGTGTCGTTTATCTGTGTTAACATAACCTCACAAGCTAATCTCAAAGAATAGTTGTATAATTTTTATGTTTACCTAGGTTACTATTCTAGCTGTTTAGTCCTAAGGTTGTAGTACGTACTAGGTTTACTGTTTAGGATTTGGTTATATTTTTTTCTAGTTTTAGATTAGTTTATTATTTGTCTAGGCAATGTTAACTGTATTTGGTTCTTTACAAAAAGAAATTGTCGTGGTTATTTTCTTGTTAAAAAGGCCATTTGCAATAAAGTATATTTATTTAAATTATGTTTAAATTAATTTAAATAAAGGTAGTTAAATTGAGTGTTTCTGAAAACTAACATAACGACAGTGCTTCATTTTGCACTTTTAATCGCCTTATTTAATTGTTAATAACTTCTAAGTAGAAAATAAAAGTAATAAATATATTAAAACTCGGTACTTATTTTGTAAAATTGCAAATGGCCTTTTAATGCGGCATTGGTCAAAATACATTCCATGTCCAACAAAGAAGTAAATCTCAAGTTGTAACTTTTGCTCTGTTAGTTTTCTTTGTAGCCAAGAGTTCTGGTTTATATTATTCATAACAGTTTTGTTTCAACTGCAAATACAAAGTTGGACATTGAATGGACCGATGGTGGTCCCAACCCCACAGGGATACAAACATCCTTTGCAGAGGGTTAACAAGAAGAAAATACCATCGTTTTTCATAATTCAGACATGAATGGATTGTTATCATAATAATAGTTTATGTGATTAAAAATCAGTAACTAAATCTTTTCCAGGTATCATGTAGCTTCATTGAGATAAAGCAATGATTATGTACCTAACAATAGGTACATAATATGTAAGTCATTAATGTTGACTACCTTATTTCAGTTTTTCCAAAACTTATTGCTTGTCATCTGGCTAACCGATAATTGCGAAGCATTTGTTTAATTCTCATCTTATCAAAAATGTTATAGTTACTGTTTGCAATTTCGATTTCAAACTACCGTTTATTTGATTACATAGGCCATCTTACGGAACTTTAAAGGTGTTAGAAGCTTACATTTTTCTCTGCAATACAGTATTTCAAATACAAATACGAAAAATAATACATTTACAGTTAAACATTCAAACATTATATACTGTTATGATTTACAAAGATCTGGATTTTCTTAATTTATAAAAAAACTTATTATTAATTTCATTAAACTGTTGCCGTAGTTATGAAAAAATGTCAACCTAAAACTTTTATTGGCTTACAACTTGCGCCTTGGCCTCCAAAACCTATTGTTCCATAAAAGGCCCCTGGATACCTTGCTGCTCCCTCACAGTAGCGTACATCAGAGTTATACTTATAACATTCCATCCAAAGTTGCATGTATACTTAACACATAAAAAAGTGACCACTGCTTTTTTATAAATTACGTGATAGTTTAACGATGGAAAGGTACAGTTATCGTCTGGGTTAGTTATCATGGCTTGTAACTAGTTTTATATTCACTTCCAAATAGTGTAGTAACGTTAAGTTACTTCTATTGATAGCACGCCCATAACTCGTTGTAGCTACTAAGATAATACAACGATTGATAGTATTGGTAGGTACGGTTTTCGCCAGGGTAATTTGTTATTGACATCCAAATATTGTAGCAATGTTGGTTATAACGTTACTTGTATGCATAACACGCCTAAAAAATTATTCCATTACAATAATATTCTCTAACCTTGCAGCTAGTTTAATATTGACATCCAAATATTGCAGCAGTGTTAGTTCCAAAGTTACAGGTATGCGTAACACGAATGCAAAGAATTATGTGGTCTGGGTTATCATTTTCAAAATTCTGGAACCCATAAACGAGAGGTAGATACGGTGAGCGCCCGGGCTAGCTATCATGGCTTGTAGCTAATGTAATATTGACATCCAAATATTGTATCAGTGTTAGTTATAATGTTTCATTTGTTTGTAACAAGCCTGCAAAGAAAAAATTATATTGGATTTTTTAATAACTTTTAGAACAGTTTAACGATTGCTAGGTACGGTTTTCGTCCGGGCTTGATATCATGATCTGTAGCTAATTTATTGGCTTTATTTAAATATTGTGGTATAGTTAGTTCTGTAGCTAAATGTGTACGTAACACGCAAGCAAAAAATATGTTGGCAGGATTTTCATTTTCTATCCCTAAAACCGCTCGATAGGTAGACACGGTCAGTGTCGAGGCTAGTGGGTATCATAGCTTGTATCTAATTTAATTTTGAGATCCTAATACTGTTACAGAGTTATTTATAGTGTTACATTTGTTTGTAACACGCCTGCAAAGAAAGTATGTGTTTGGATTTTTTTTGTAACTTTTAGAACAGTTTAACGATAGGTAAGTACGGTTTTCGCCCGTTCTTGATACCATGACTGTAGCTAATTTATTGGCTTTATTTAAATATTGTGGTATAGTTAGTTTTGTAGCTAAATATGTACGTAACACGCTTGCAAAAAATATGTTGGCAGGATTTTCATTTTTTATCCCTACAGCCGCCTAACGATAGGTAGGCACGGCCAGTGTCGAGGCTAGTGGGTATCATGGGTTGTAGCTAATTTAATTTTGAGATCCTAATACTGTAACAGAGTTATTTATAGTGTTACATTTGTTTGTAACACGCCTGCAAAGAAAGAATGTGTTTGGAATTATTTTTGTAACTTTTAGAACAGTTTAACGATAGGTAAGTACGGTTTCGCCCGTTCTTGATACCATGACTGTAGCTAATTTATTGGCTTTATTTAAATATTGTGGTATAGTTAATTCTGTAGCTAAATATGTACGTAACACGCTTGCAAAAGATATGTTGGCAGGATTTTCATTTTTTATCCCTACAGCCGCCTAACGATAGGTAGGCACGGCCAGTGTCGAGGCTAGTGGGTATCATGGGTTGTAGCTAATTTAATTTTGAGATCCTAATACTGTAACAGAGTTATTTATAGTGTTACATTTGTTTGTAACACGCCTGCAAAGAAAGAATGTGTTTGGAATTATTTTTGTAACTTTTAGAACAGTTTAACGATAGGTAAGTACGGTTTCGCCCGTTCTTGATACCATGACTGTAGCTAATTTATTGGCTTTATTTAAATATTGTGGTATAGTTAATTCTGTAGCTAAATATGTACGTAACACGCTTGCAAAAGATATGTTGGCAGGATTCTCATTTTCTATCCCTAAAACCGCCTAACGAAGGTACGTTTGGGGAGCCTGTTGTTCCGTCAGTGAATATACGAACATAACTAATTAAATAAAATGTTTGAAGTGTTGTAACAAGTTTGTAAGTAATCCTAAATATATTTTAAATCACGTGTGTATAAGAAATACCATTATTTAATATTTAGAAGTGAGTAAACAGAGGCTTCTTTGTCGCCCGAGAATGTTCGTGGCGCCAGCAGCAGCCAGCGTTAACGCTAACTTCCTGCCGGTCCAGATACCAATTGTGAGTGAAGTGTTGCAAAAAAAATCGTCGAACTAATGCCAAGGGTTAACGAAAAAAAGGAAAGAACGTCACTGCACTTAAGTAAAAACTTTAATTAAAAACTAATTAAAAAAATTATAAATTTCTGGTCAATAAAACAAATTTTCTAATATACAAGTAACTTTAAATTTCAAAAGAAAAAAGTAATTTCATAAGGCAAGAACCTAAACACGCCCCAAAAGTCTTTAATTTATTAGCTGGTCAAATTTAAATAATAATAAATAAAATGAATGAAATAAATAACAGGTTGTTTACCGTATAAGATTTTGGTTCGACATTATAGTCTGAAATAATTTGTAATTAAATGTAGATTTAACATGTATACTTTGTATTTAACTGGCAACAGGAATTAATAATGTTCTAAAATATTAAAGCAATTGTTATAACTAAAAAGTCTTGTATTTCTTTGTAAGGCCTACTCTAATTAAGTAATTTGGTTGAAATCTTATAAAGAAAAAGGAATCAAAATAATAAAAATAAAGGTAGGTCATAGTAATAAGAAGCATAATTTAAAATTATACAATATAAGCAAATTGTTTAATTAGAACTTCAGTCGAACAATAGGTAAACTGACGCCCAACACTTTAAAACAAATTAATTAATCTATAACAATTAAATTAACAAACTTGAAATAACATAGATAAAGCCCAAGGGAATTTATGTTATAATATATATATATATATATATATATATATATATATATATATATATATATATATAAATCTATTTTAGCGACACATTGTATAGATATTAATCACGGCCTAATATGAAATTAATTAAACATACACAATATTGTTTAAGAATGAACATCACTGAAAATTTATAAATATATAAAAAGAAATTAAAAATACACTTATTGCAAATGCAAGTAAAATCTAAACATAATACCATTTTTAGCGTATTCAATGAAATCTTACGAAAGAAAGACTAAAATAATTACAGATTATTGATGAATATTTGATCAGGCAGATAAGATGAGAATAACTAATATTTTAAACATAGTACGATTATATGAACAATCCAGATGTAGTCATAGAAGGTACTGTACTTAGAATATTTTGACAATGCTGATACTGCCAATCTGCGAAAAGCTTCAATGTATGAAGAATACTAAAATAGAAATTATTGTTTAGTTTGGTGGTCCCGTGGATAGTCTATGCAGCGATCGTAACTCGAAATAGGATTCGAGTAACATTGTGGAAACACGACTTTTGGTTTAGGACTGGAATTAAGGAGGGATTATTTTCAATGTGTACGGGTAAATCTCTGAAGGACCGTTTTTATCTATGTCAATGAGGGGGACTAGCTGACAACTTTGAACTCTACAAGCTTACAGTTAGGCCTACACAAAGTACAAATGTGAGAGTTTTAAATATACGTGGAGTATTTATTCATATAAATATATATATATATATATATTATCACTTTCACTTATGTACTTAAACAAGAATCTTATTTGGTATCACATCTTACTTGTTTAAGTACATAAGTGAAAGTGATAAGTGTATACAAGAAAACAGTGTTGCATAATCTACAATATATATATATATATATATATATATATATATATATATATATATATATATATATACACACACATAAAAATCTGAATCAAGACTAGACTAAATCTATTAAATACAGTGGTGCGCCTAAAAACTTAAAATTTATAAAGTGACATTTACAAAAGTAATTTTTAAGCAAAGAAAAATCACATAAATCATCTTACTAGAGAAAAAGTTAAACATATGAGTAGTAATGGGGACCGAGAAGGAGCATACTGGACAGTAGACGTTTGGAAGTAGGTAAAATGTTTTAAGCTGACCCTTGAGGGCTGCGGGCCTTGCTGAGGGGCAAAGAACGAGGGGAGGGTGGAGGTACTCGCAGGTCATTTTCAAAAACATCGACCCTTGGACTTCCGCTGACGCATAGGGTTGACTCGTTATTTTGTTACTAATTAATGCTTTTTAATTTATACTAAAAATAACAAGAAATGAAAATAGGGCGTTCATGGAAGCTTGCTAATAGGATTGTTTAAGGGTTGTAATGGGTAGGCCACGATTTATGGCCCCGATGAGGGATGACGACAGTGCCTGATGTTTTATAGGTGACTAGTACACAATTTCTACCTAAGTGCCAGCTTATAAAATGTGACCTATAGATTGTATATCATCGACTGAGTGGAAGAGGAAACATGTTGTTTCGTTAAAGGCAGTTTTCCAGGGGCGACGTCAGGATTTATGTATTGGGTAGGCAAATTTTAGGGGAGTGGTGACTACCGGGGAGGGAGCTGGTGCCCTTCCACAGAAGTTGATTAAAATTTAAATGGTGTGTTTGAGGGGTTATTTATTTTCAGGACAAATGGATATTACAAGCTAAACAAAAAGGCAATTATTTACTATTCTGTTGTTGCTTGGTGCATTCTAAATTTCACTATAATATTGTGAGCATCTCAGATATATCTTTTTAAATTATTAACAATTAAAAAGGATGTTATCAGAAAAATATAAAAAAGTTGGGTAGTATCCCCTGGAGAGGCCAGTGTAGTTACCTGAAATAGGTGAAGGAGAGAAAGGGTTGTAGTCTATGTGTGTTCATACAACTATTCTTTGAGCTTAGCTTGTGAGGTTATGTTAAAACAATTAATAAACATACACAAGACTCACAAATTAATCATTTATTTACTCATACACGTTTCAACAACAAAGTCATCATCATCAGTGAGTGTTGCTACTACAAACTCTAACTTACAACTAAGGTGAAAGTAAGGTTACGATTCTATATTTATACTGTGGGCATTGGTTACGCAACAACAGATATTAACATTACTTCAAACATGATACATCAAATAGAAATTTTATACCTAACTCAATAATTACAATAAAATTCTTATCCATACATAAAATTACATATAAAGAGAATATATAATTAATATTTCAGTATTATTATTATTTTTATAACTACTATTACTTATTATTTATAGATTATTACTATTTATTATAAGATTTTAACCGTTACAATCAAATTTTCTTGTGTCACACTAATTAGGCCTACATTAATATAGAATTTTGAATAAATAAATGATTTATTTGTGAGTCTTGTGTAGGCCGATGTCTTTTATGTGTTGGTTGGTAAAGCTGTATTTACGGTGTGTAGTTTGTTAGTAACTTCTGTTTTTAAATCAAAATAACCTAACCGTAACTTAATTCTGGGGAGAAATAATACTCAATGAACACAGTGCGCAATTATAAACAAGTAATATAAAACAGAATTTCAAAGTAAGTTCCTACTGAGGTCATTACGATATTGTGTGATAACTTTGGCAACAGTTTAAGGTAGTAGCCTACAATTCGTAAACATCTTCAGAAGCAGATTTGGCGCAGTGCCAAAGCGCGCTAGACTACAAAACCCGAAGGTTCTCAGTTCGAGTCCGGATAGGCCCCCTAAATTTTTGTAATTTAATTATTGAATAAATACTTGAAAAAAACTTTATTAGCATCAATTCTCATCCACTACAGGTTTAAAAAAATATATCTGAACTTGATTCGATAAGTGATGGCGTATTTTATTAACGATTAAAATTTGTACGGGTAGGCCCTATAAGAAGAGTACAAGGTATTATCAGGAGAGTGTGAGCTAACAAGGAATTTAAAAAGGAAAGCAACAAAAAGAATAAGTATTACAGTGTTGAAGCATATTCTTTTCAAAATCCTAATTAATCAATTACTAATACTACCTGACTGATTCACATCTTCTGAAAAAGTCAGAGGATTTGCCACTGCATTTTGTTGTTTAGGTAAGACCAAGAGAGTTACACCGTTAGCTAAGGAAGCAGCAATCCAGAATACTCCCAAGACATCCTTTAGATATTTCTTTTCTGCTATCTATAAATTAAAGTAAACAATTATATTTGAGTAAAAAAGATATTTAAGTTGATTTCTAGCAATACATACTTTTTACTCATATATTTGTTATAACAACTTTTAAAATTTTGTTATAATTGTTTGATTTGTCTCAGACAAGAAATTTAAAAATACAAATAACAATACAGCAATAGAAGATGCTAACTTCATGACACTCACAGCGCGCCAGTGGTTTCCTCCTTGGAGAGGTGGGGCAGAAACCTGTTACCTAAATCCGATTTTGTTACCTGCATTGCTACCTCTATCTTGGATATCATTGGTTGGCTTGGGGTTAGAACTGCTAATGGAGAAGTGACCAAACAGTCAATCCCCCTTCATATTCTGGCTCCTGGGCGTAGAAAGATGGAGAACTCGAAATAGTCATCAGAAATACGCTTAGATGAATTAACTTCATACATTATCAGGCTAATGATGAATAAAATTTATTGAATTTGTTCTGAAATGTTTAGAAGAAGTACGTTTACGCTATTTACATGTATTATTAAAATACAGGCAATTATAGTAATAGCAAAAGGAGAACGCCCCTTAACGCCAGAGGCAGGTAGGCTCACTCACACAAAGGCAGACGATTAGGACGGGCCGTATTACATCCGGCGCTCTGTTTATTAGTCACCTAGTGATGCTTCCTTGATCGAACTCTATTTATTAAAATTTGATAACACACCTCAGAAAGTTTTGCTTAAATTAATTCTGCACATCATTACGAAAAAAATAATACCAAACAACGTACAATTTATTGTCACTGTTCATGAGGGGATACCATGAAATAAAAATGTGTTAACTGTATTGGCATTGTAATACGTTAAAGTGACTAGTAACTACTAAAGTAAATCATGGGTTGTTTGGTACATTTTTCTTGTAATTTTAAGTAGAATCAATATTTATTAACTATATTTAGTTAAAATTAGAAATTTAAAAGTTAGAGTTTGGTTAGAAGATACCATTGGAAATACGGTTGGTCTCGGGTCTGTCCTAATCCTCTGCACTCGTAAGTGTGAGTGTGTGTGCGTGCGAGAGAAACTGACCTGGACTCCAGGGGCATTCGCATTTTGCTATTGCCATAGGCTCACGTGTATTAGGTGAGCCAGGATCGGATCGAGAAAAACATTTTAGGGAGGGCTGGTGTGAGGGGAGGAAAAGGGTCCCCCCGCCGTCTGGAAAATATTTAGGAAACATGGTAGATATTGTGTAAACTCTAAGGGTCTTTTATCTGAGGGAAATAGTTATAGGCCTGCTATGTAATATTACACACGAATTATTTAGCCCCATTTATCATATATTAACAATGTAAACCACCTAATTATTACATTATGGGTGGCCCTATCTATTAATGATTACAGTGTGGGATTGTAGTGAATAATATGAGTTTGTAAACATATTCTACTAATTATTAAGTAGATTTAAATCGGGGACGAACGCAGTTATCGGAAATGACATTTTAGTTAACATTTATAGTGTTATTTTATAGTTTAAAAATTTTCACTTTTCCATATTTTGGGAGGGGCTTGAGTCCTAAACCCCCCCCCCATTAAATCCGCCACTGGGTGGAGGGGCTCACTGGTCATTTTCAAAAACATTGGCACTTGAACATCCGCTGACTCATTAGGTTTTTTTTAACTTATAAACACTTTTAAATGTATGCTTAAATAACAAATAGTGTAGATAGGGCGTTCAAGGGGAGCTAAAAATATTGTCTAAGGGTTGGGACGGGTAGACCGCGATGTGTGGCCCCGATGAGGGATGAAGACAGTGCCTGATATGTTCTAGACGACGAATACACAATTTCTACCAAGAGCAAAGTGCCAGCATAAAATATTTAAAATGTAGCTACTCTAGCCGTTGCGGGGCCCTAGTACCGTGGTTTAGGGGTATGGAACACTCCTCTATCAAATTCACCTCGGAGGATCTACTAACTAGAAAAATTTGTGGTATGATTTTTTTACTGTGCTTTAGGATTTTACGTGAATTATACCAAGGAATGTATTAATATATGTAATCAATATCTTAGACAGACAGTTTGCCTGATGCTACGGCGCCCGGCAGTGATACTGTTGTGCGAATCGTGTTAGTTGCGCCTTTTCATATAAACTTTAAATATTTAGATTATATTTTAATACCATAAACTATGCTAGAGTCTATTTTATAAAGCATTATTTTATATTACTTTTGTTTTTATTGTGGCTTGAAATCACGCCATGCGATGGAGCCCCGTGCTTGTAACCCTAACCTCAGTAACAGATACGCTTTGTCTGTATTTTGTTTTACTTTGGTTTTATTTTAGAGTGACATCGCGACATACGGTGGGGCCCCGTGATCGCCGTGCTTGTAACCCTAACCTCAGTAACAGATACGCTTTGTCTGTATTTTGTTTTACTTTGCTTTTATTATAGAGTGACATCGCGACATATGATGGGGCCCCGTACTCGCCGTGATTGTAACCCTCACCTCAGTAAATGATACGCTTTGTCTGTATTTAATTTTACTTTGGTTTTATTATTGCTTGACATCACGACATACGGTGGGGCCCCATGCTTGTAACCCTCACCTCAGTAACTGATACGCTTTGTCTGTATTTAATTTTACTTTGGTTTTATTATGGCCTGACATCGTGACATACGGTGGGGCCCCATGCTTGTAACCCTCACCTCAGTAACTGATACGCTTTGTCTGTATTTAATTTTACTTTGGTTTTATTATTGCTTGACATCACGACATACGGTGGGGCCCCATGCTTGTAACCCTCACCTCAGTAACTGATACGCTTTGTCTGTATTTAATTTTACTTTGGTTTTATTATGGCCTGACATCGTGACATACGGTGGGGCCTTCTGTGTTTTATTTCTCTTAGTCGTTATTTATATTGAATTAAGACGTGGGAAGAGCCAATTTTCAGACAATAATAAACGTAGAATCTTTAATAATTATTTCTATATTTTACAACTCACCTATCGTAACTAACTAACTCAAAACTTCTCTAGCAAGAAAAAAAACAATAACTCAAAATTAATCACTTGGTCGATGGTTTATTACATCCTTTCTTAATATTCAAAAAGACGCGGTCGCCCCTCTCTACTTTAAACATGGTCATAAACGTATCAAGGCTATGAAAAAATAAAGTTTTAAAGATAGCAATAGTTAAGTTTAAAATATTTTTACAAATTATTTAAATATTTAATGCTTTTTTTATTCAGTTCCTTCTATTAGTTCACGCTCTCTTCTTATGTTCACTCTCCTTTTATCTCGTACAAATTATCAATCGTAATAAAATATTTTTTAATCATCCATTCAAGTTAAAATAGACTTTTTAAACTTGTAGTGAATGACAATTGTCGTAAATACAGTTTTCAAACTTGTAGTGGATGACAATTGACGTAAATACAGTTTTTAAAATTTTGAAAAAGAGATGATTATGATTTGTAAACAAACATTTTAACAGTATTTAAGCAGGTTGTGTGTATACATTGCAATGAAAAACAGATGATTATGATTTATAAACAAACAAATTTTTTTTTTTAACAGTATTAAACCCGGCTAGCTGGCCTGAGCAACCGGGCGAGTCCACAGGTGGCGGATAGTGGGACGGCATACAGATATGTAGGTTACCTGTGAATAAGGATTCCGGAAGGTTTCTGAATAAGCAGGCCTGGACCAAGGGAATGGTTCAAAGGTGAGGAATTATCCCTCCTCGTCAGTCAACCGGTTGGGTGTGGTAGAAATAACTGCTCTGACTGGGGAGACTGGGGTAGTTGGGAATTAAGTCCTCACAATGCTACTCTCACCTCCCAGGTGAACCAAGGGCAATGCGACAGTGAAGTATGGGCGGGAAACTACCCTAACGACACAGTTGTAAAAAAGAGAGTAAAGCAGGCTGTTCGCTCCATGAGCAACAGTTAATAATGTCCTGAACTTGGGGTGTTCTTCAAGGTCAGTGACTGAATACCCAATCCAAGGTGGAAGGCATCGTGCCGAAGGATGAATGGCTGCAGGGTATAAAATGCAGTCGCACACGATCCCCTTGAGGAACCAGACAAAACCTCATTGTATGTTGTCTTGCCAGGGCAGTGGGGGCTCTGCTCTGGTCGACCGTTATTTCCCCCATACTCGTGGGACGTTAATGGACCAAAAAAGTAAAAGAATTGATTTTGAGACTGCACAGACAGCAGGAGCCAATGAGACGGCAAACCGTGAGTCTGTAGCAGATGTGTCAACGGCAACCATCACTGGGGGTGCGGGGGTGGCTGTCAAGCTGCCGACTACAGAAACCGGTGAAGTGGCTGTAGAGTTGAGCACGCTGTCTTTACGGAGAAAGCGTATGAGTGGAGCGGCCAAAAGGCGTCTCCGAAGAGAACAGGCGAGAGCAGCGGGAGGGCCAATAATCCTGAAAAAACGAAGGGGAGGCCAAAACCGAGCCGAACCTGTCAAAGTCTAGGGCTTGAATGTTGTGAGGAGGGAGGTGCAACAGGGAAGCAATCAACCAAGAGCACCAAACCCCAGCACGTCCAAAAGGAATAGGAGTGCGACGTCCAATCCCTCTCCAGTGGAGGGAGGAAAGATGGAAGTGAAGCTGGGACAAGGGGGGATGTATTCCGGCACATACGGCGATACCCTTCGGCAAAAGCTAGCAATTGTCCCAGTTAGTTACCCAGAAAGACAACTCTCGGAAGAGTTGGCATTGGAGCTGGAGGAGCTGTTCTTCTCGGAACTGCTGTCCGCTGAGGCGGAGAGTGGGGATAGAGGGTTCAGGACAGCATACTTAGAGAGGGGGGCTCTAAACGTCGTATGCTCCTCACGGGAGAGCCTCGAGTGGGTCCTTCGGGTCCTGCCAAGCTTCACCCTGAGTGAGGGGGTAAAGTTGAAGGCAGGGCCACCCAAGGAGATCTTTTGCATTGCAAAGGTTTCAATGTGGGTACCCAAACCCTACAATTACAAGGAGCCGGAAGAGATCCTGAAGGTGGTCAAAACTCAGAACCCTGAGATAGTTCAGGATACTTGGAAGGTGATTGTTAGAAAAAAAGGAGGATGCAGGTCTTACCCTGATCCTGTATATAGGAGAGGGCTCCCTCAGGGCACTGCGGAACAACAACCTGAGGGTGAACGTGGGACTGAGAGAGGCCACTCTCTAGTCCTAGGGCTGCTCTGCGAACCCAGGCAACTGCGAAGTAAGCAGAACTATGATCAAGATCCTCCAAGTGAACCTACAGCATCGCAGGGCGGCTAGTGCTGTCGTGTGTAGGATGCTGGACAGGGTAGAGGTGGACTTGGTTCTCATCCAGGAGCCATGGATTTCTGGAGGACGAATATGCGGGCTGGCGACATCTGGAGGTAAGTTGTTGTATGATAAGGACTCCGGTGTTCCCAGGACGTGTATCCTGGTTAGGAGGGGGTTGAGTGCTTTTGTACTAACGGACTTCTGCTGCAGGGACATGATAGCAGTGATGGTGGAGCTGCGGGCGGAGGGCAGGATGAAGAGGCTGAACCTGGCCACGGCATATCTCCCCTTTGACTACGCGGGGGCTCTACCAACACAAGAGCTGAGGAGGCTGGTCGAACACTGCGGGGCTGTGGATGAGGAGCTGCTGGTGGGGATGGATGCTAACTCCCATCCCACTTCGTGGGGAAGTACAGGTACCAACATTAGAGGTGAGGAACGTTTAGCTTATCTTAGCTCTAAGAATTTACTAGTCTTAAATCAGGGGGAAGAGCCGACGTTTGTCACTAGGGCCAGACAGGAGGTCCTAGACATTACAGTGGCATCGAACTAAATGGCTAGGTATGTACTAAATTGGCATGTGTCGGATGAACCATCTTCTTCTGACCACAGACATATTAGGTATGATATCTCCCTAAATCCAGCCATGCTTCGGCCATCCAGGGATCCAAGAAGAACAGACTGGGACTCCTACAGGAGGGACCTGGGTGTTCGGATTAAGGAGACTGGATTGGAGTATGGAGGGAGGAGAGAGCTAGAAGACTCTGCCACATTGGTTGGCGAGGCTATAGTAGAATCCTTTACTGATAACTGCCCTCTCAGTGAGTGGAGAAAAGTAGGGGATCCGTCATGGTGGAACAAGAAGCTAGCCAAACTTTGGAAGACCACCAGGAGACTCTTTAATAGAGCAAAAAAGAACGGGGAGTGGGACCAGTACAGGAAAACACTAACCGAATACAACAGGGCAATTAGAGAAGCACGCAGGAAGTCCTGGAAGGAGTTTTGTCAAGAGATTGACAAAACTCGGGAAGGGGCACGACTGCATAAAGTGCTCTCTAAGGACCCAGTTAACCCGGTGGGGATGCTAAGAACCCCACTGGGAAATATAACAAAAACTGTAGGGGAAACTGTGGAAGAATTAATCAGAACATATTTCCCTTCCAGTACTCTGAGGAAACTTGGGGGAGCAGACAATGAACCAGTTGCCAAACTCTCCACAAGACTTGGTAAGGGGGAGGACTGGGAAGTGGCAAGGAGGATAGTAACTCCACAAAGGGTAAGATGGGCTATTGGCACATTTAAACCCTAAAAATCTCCAGGTCCAGATGGGATCTATCCTGTGCTGCTGCAGCAGGGAATGGATATGCTGGTGCTGGTACTTACTAAATTATACAGGCTAAGCATTGCTCTAGGGCATGTGCCGGCAGCCTGGAAATCTAGTAAGGTGGTCTTTATACCTAAGCCCACCGGTAACCGGTAGGATACAGACCTATTACACTCATGTAATTGTTCTTAAGGGACTTGAAAAACTGGTTGATAGGCATATTACGGGGGGTGCTTTGGCCATAAAACCACTGCATTGGAACCAGTATGCTTATCAACCGGGGAAATCCTGCGAGGGAGCTCTCCATCAAGTGGTTGGTAGGATTGCTAAGAAAGGTTGTGCCTTAGGTGCCTTCCTCGACATTGAAGGGGTTTTCAATAACCCCTCAGTGGAGACGATGGTAAATGGTGCAAGACGTCATGGAATGGATGCGACCACTTGTGGTTGGATAAGTTCCATGTTAACAAACAGAAGCATTTCTGTAGAGGTGGCAGGGGAGGTCAGAAGGGCGGAGACAAGTCTGGGCTGTGCACAGGGGGTGAGTTCTCTCTCCTCTGTTGTGGTGCCTAGTGGTTGACAACCTTATTGAACTCCTGAATGAACAGGGGTACTTCTGTCTAGGATATGCGGACGACATAGTTGTTTTGATCCTGGGCAGATTCCCTGATACAGTCCTTGAGGTAATCAGAAATCCTCTACGACTGATTGAACAGTGGTGTAATAAGGAGAACCTCTAGGGTAAAACCGAAAAAGACTGCTCTTATTAACTTCACCAGACAGCGAAAAGATCTGACGACCAGGATGCCTCGCTTGTTTGGTGAATACCTTGAGTTTGTGGGGAAGGTGAAGTACCTGGGAGTTACTCTGGACAGGAAACTCACCTAGAACCCACATCTTGAGAGGACAGTTAACAGGGCCAAAAGGGCACTGATGACTGTGAGAAGAATGGTGGGTAAGAAATAGGGACTGAAGCCATCAATGATGCACTGGATGTATCTGAGGGTGATAAGACCTATGATTACCTATGGTGCTCTAGTGTGGTGGACAAAGGCCAACCAGGCACATACAAGAGCTCAACTGAGCTCTATCCAGAGATTGGCTTGTCTGTGCACACTGGGAGCGATGTCAACTACACCTGGTGCAGCAATGGAAGTAATGCAATGCTTAACCCCCCCCCCCCCTCCATTGAGCTTGTCCTTAGGGGAAAGGCGAGGCTGGCGGCATGCAGATTGCGCAACTGGAACAACTGGGCTAACCTCCCAGATGTTTCGGGACATATGAGTATCGAGTGCGTGGTCAAAGAACCCTTCTTGAAAATGGGCAGCGACCACATTACTCGAACGTTTGCACCTGACCAGGCCCACCAAACTATGATGGAATGGTCAGGGACATTAACATCGGGAGCTCAGATCTGGTACACAGATGGCTCCAAGATGGGCTTTGGCACTGGAGTGGGGGTGTATTGTAAAAATCCAAGTGTAAAACTAGTTTTTTCCTTGGCAGGCATACCTCTGTCCTTCAGGCCGAAATATATGCCTGTCTGGGAGAGATAGCGAGAAGGGGAACACACGGGACCCGGATTGCTATTTTCTCTGACAGTCAGGCAGCAATTAAGGCACTAAACGGACATTTGGTCACCTCGGCCATAGTCAGGGAGTGCCTAAATAACCTACAAGCCCTGGCAAGGCACAATCAAATCAAGATAGGTTGGGTGCCAGAATATAGGGCAATACTTGGAAATGAAGCCGCAGATGCGCTGGCCAGAGAGGGGTCTTCGACTCCCCTGATTGGACCAGAGCCTGCGGGAGGTATTTCCAAATCCATGGTCAAGATGGCAGTGCAAAGGTGGATGGCTGAAAGACACTGTGAATACTGGATCAGGGCTGAAGGGATGAGACACAGTAAGCTAACCATTAGGAAACCTTCCTTGGGGCTGCAGAAGAGTCTCATCTATCTGTCTAGGCAGGAATTGAGGATAGCTACAGGTCTACTCACGGGACACGGTGGACTAAGGAAACATCTGCATAAAATGGGTATCTACAAAGATGAACCAGTGTACAGATTATGCGGGCAGGAACTGGAGACTGCCACACACATTATTTACAGATGTGAAGCACTTGCCGAGAGGCGCTTCAAGCTCTTTGGTGATGGAACGGCTCTGGTGGATGCTGAAGGTAAACCACTAGTCAGGAAACTCCTAAACCTGGTAAGAGGGAAGGGGTTATTTGACTAGATCAGGGAGGTAAGTACAATATACCTTAAGGTAGCAGTGCTTTGGGCAGTCTAAAACCCGCTCCCAAGTTAATAAAAAAAAAATGACTGTAAAGATTAATTTTAATTAAAATCTATACATTCCCCGGGCCCCCTATTGAGCTCTTTTGAGTCTTCGGGGCCCGCACAACGTTGGAGAACAATGTCCTAGGTCTTAGATTGAAATCTCTATACTATCCGGGCCCCTTATCAAGCTCTTCCGAGTCTTCGGGGCCCGGACAACGTTGGATAACACTGTCCTAGGTCTTAGATTGAAATATCTAAACTATCCGGCCCCTTTATCAAGCTCTTTTGAGTCCCCGGGACCCGGACAACGCTGGAGAACACTCTCCTAGGTCTTAGATTGAAATCGATATATATATATATCCCGGGCCCCCTATCGAGCCCTTTCGGGTCCCCGGGTCCCGGACAATGTTGGAGAACACTGCCCTAGGTCTTAGACGATGTAATCTAAACCGTTATCAATTTAATGCAGATATTTTTACCTATATTTAGTTGAGTTGCCCTATATTTCTTTGTGTATAGTTTAATTTAAAACGGTTTATCATTTTAAAAAACGATAAATATTTTGAAGTTTTAACAAGCTCGAAACTCTCAAGTAAGATTTTAATGCCTGTTGACATTTGCTAATTTCAGTATAAAGAAATAAGTTTATTGATATACTGGTTATATCATCAATATTAGATTGACATTGTCTAAACTTATAAACTGAATTGTTTATGTACAGAATGCAAATTGTAATAATCTTGTATTCAATTCTTAGACTCCCAAGTTACAAAAAAAAAAAAAAAAAAAAAAAAAAAAAAAAAAAAAAAAAAAAAAAATCAGTATTAAAAGGCTATGTATATAGGTTTTTTCAAATAGCCTTTATAGTTTTTGTGTTTACATTTCAAACGAAAAGGAACCAATTTCCTTTAAGGCCCGCCTTTCCTCCAAAGGTTTTCGATGTGGCCCTTGAGTAAAAGAGGTTGGAGACCCTGGACTAAAGTGTTTTGATGGTCACTAATGCCTACATGAATACCATTATACTTCAACACATTTCCATAAGTAAATAATAATAGTGGGAGGTCGATTAATCACAAGTTTACTCTAATGTATAGACCTAATGATAGAAATATGTTTTTCTCTCCAACGCTCACACAGCAATTTTGACATCCGAGTAATACACAAGTGCGTTCATCCTCATCGTGGCAACGTGACCATTCCACTGACACCTAAACTCCAATCTTCATATCCAGATGTTACAAACGACTTATAGTGCGGCTATATAACCCAGCACTTGGCCTTGGGAGACCGCAATTTCTCGTCTACTACTACTTCTAAAAACGTTACATATTACAAATGCTCTATGCATCGATAGCTTCTGTATCAGATATTTCCACACATATTTCAACAATGTTTATTACTTCATACTGAAGCTAATTTATTATCTAAATTATCTAATGTGGACCTTCTCATGCTGGTAAGTGTTTTGACAGTCCTTATCGTGTTTGTAGAGAAATATTTATTCTGGCCTCTACCTCCCTCTGCGGTCTCTCAAGGCCAAACTTACGGTTACATGGTCCACACTATACATGCACTACATGATTCCAGAATCGCATAAGTAGGCATTTGTTTTTAGCCAATACAGCAATCGATTTTCCTATGGACACCTAATCCAGTGTTGAGAAATTTACTTAATGTCTGTTTAATCAGACTTGCAGTAATATTATATATATATATATATATATATATATATATATATATATAGTCTACATATATTTAGGGAGAGACTCCATATGTATATATATATATATATATATATATATATATATATATATATATATATAGGGAGAAACTATATATAAAAAAAATATCGAGTAAAAATCTAATATGATAAAGGTATAAAAATAACCTGTAAAAGTTCCGTGCCAATTAATTCCAGGACTGAGCAAGTCGAGCAATTATTAAGTACAATAGGAAATATATTGTAAAAATTTACCCATAAAAGTATGTTTTGAACTAATTGCAATACGAGGTAAATTTACAAAATGACGGGTATCTTTAGCAGTCTTGAAGTGTCTATTATTTTGTTTTGTTTGCCAAACCAGAATAAAGAGGCAAGAAAGGTTACTCGAAATCGCCTGTATGTAGGCTATATTACATGGACAGTAGAGAGCTGTAGTAGGGGAGACCCTGCTATGTGGCGCACCTTTAAAGAAATAATTTTTCAACAACTCATGAAATTAGATAGAAATCATTATTAAAACTATACTTGTTATGTTGGTTATCGTAGCCAATTTTTATTTTTCAACTATAATAATATAAAAGTAAAAAATTTGGTTTTGCCAAATTTAAGCAGTAGGCCGTTGTTAGGTTACCGCTCATAGGTTTGTTGCATAGGCAATTTATGAGGAGGCCTATGCAATTGCCTTATCTCACCTCATGGGGTAATATGGGGCATTTGGTTTAAAAAAAACTTAAGTGACAAAAAAGTAATTATGGAAAAATAATTAAAATTTATGAAATGAAAAATCAATGTCATTGATTAAAAAACACAAATTTTACGAATTGATTCAGTTTTTTTAAAACTATTGATAATGACGGCTGCCCTCGGTCTTAACGAGTCTTGTTTGTTCAAAATGGAACCTAAATCCTTGAACTCTAGTTTATATAAACATAACAGACAGTCGACAAGATATAAACAGTGTTAGATATAGCTATTATAAATTATCACAAGTCACAATTGATACATTTGAAAAACAATCTCGTCTATGTACTGTTCCCGAGGTTACTTTCACTTTACGGCGATAAGCAGTGGGCTATAGACAAACACATTTCTTCTTCTTCGTCTTCAAAGCCAGTGCTATCATCACGCCGGAAGGACATAGCCTTCTATGGTTGTGTGTTTGTGAGAGAAAGAGAATGTATGTGTGTGTAATTTTAGACCTAATCTACACGCAGTGGCGTGCCAAGAGGAAGGGGGTCAGTCCTCCCAGGCCCCATGCTGCACATAGGCCCCCACTGGTTGGTGATTTTTTTATAACAAATGAACATTATTGGACATTTAAACTATATATCTCCAGTTTAGACCAGCGCCCTACCATCGTTGATATGACGTATGGTACCCGTAACCAGTACTGAATTGTTCAATTATTTACTTTGCTATTGTTATAAATAGAAATTTATACAGAAAATACTGGCCCTCCGTACTTGAAATTATATTATTCACATAAAATTTCTACATAGGCAATAATCTTAAAATTATTTCTACGCAAAAGTTTTAAGAAATGTAAAATTTTGACATTGGCTTTACACGTACAAATTGCTAACAAAAATTTGAAATAAATTCGGACACATCCCAGAAAAAAATCTGCGTCAATCACTTATATCTTTACAAAATACAATAGGCCTATCTCCCTTTTAGAACATTTTTTCGAAAAAAACCGCTTACAATTGGCGTATGTATACAACAGGTCGTATAGAAATACATGAAGCAATAATTGTCTAATAGCATTAATTTGTATTTTTATAGGTGATTTTTTATTATTAACCTATTACTTAAATTATAAACATTTGAACTATTTTATTTATCGCAAAATAATATAATTTTAATATCTGAATTGAAATAGGCCCCACTATACAGGCCTGAGGCGGTAATAGCCCCCTTCAGGCACGGCACGATCTCCCTCACACATACACTTTCGCGTACGTGCAAATACATCAACTGAATATGACAGATTTACTGAGTTGATTGAAATTTTTTTTTAATGCTTAGAAGTAAAAAAGGTGGTGAAGATTCAGGGAACATAATTTTTTTTAATATTAATTTATTCCCCAAACGCCTTTTCTACTCTTTTTTATGAAAATAACAGCTGGTTACAAGCCAGCTTTGTCCTATACCATTCTGATGACTCCATAAGCCTTCAAGGCATGAGAGCCTTTGTTCTGCAGTAAAGTGAAATCCTTTGTCAGTAAATTCACCAAGTTGCGTTTAACAGACGTAAACAGATAAGCCTACATCCGTCTCTAGATGCATGGCGCCGTTAATGCGTTACGTGTGCTTATACAATCAAAACTCTCGTCTGCTCCCACTGTCCACTGTCTCCAGAAGGTCCAGCTCAGCAAATTTTATCACCAATTCTTTATGCTTTATAAAAAGGAGTTCAAGAGTATTTGTTCCTTAAAAATATAAGGTTACTAAACACTAAAGCCAAGCGAGCGCTTAACCATTATGGAGGTTCTTTTTATTTAAACAAGAAGCAATATTTAAACAAACAAAATTTAATAAATACCTACTGAAGTTAAATAAAAATTATTTTAGTTACCTTAGAACACTATTTATGATATGCAGTAACCATGGCAAGAGTTTAAGGTTGTATGATGGAGGTTTCGATGACAAACTAATTCATATACATCTTTGAGATATAGCCTACATTTCTAGGTATTGGAAAGTTGGCGCAGTGCCAAGGCGCGCTATACTGCGAATATGAAGTTTCTCAGTTCGAATACGGCCGGACCCAAGAAATTTTACGATTTAATTAATGAATAAATATTTTGAAAAACTGTATTGACATAATTGTCATCCATTATAGGTTTAAAATTGATATGAACGTGACTGGATGATTAAAACCTATTTTATTATCGATTAAAAATTTATACAAGCTAATCTATATATCAGGAGAGTAAGAGCTAATAGAAGGAATTTATAAAATAGTTAACACTAAACCATATTATCTTTACTGTTCTAATTAAAATTAATTTATTCCAAATAAATAGTGACGTTTCGTCAGCTAATTTGCCATCATCTTCAAATTATTTCAAATTTCCTAAAACCAGTTTCCACAATAACAATAAAAGAGTTATTGTTTATAGAAGGGAACAGTTTTCTGAAATAATAGGCCTATTTAAATTGAATAAAATCCCACTACTTACTGATATTATTTAGCAGACGCGTTTCGCACTACGACAATAATATAATATGTAATAAAAGACTTCAAGATGTACAATACAAAAACTGCAAGGCCTATTTAGTTTTGAAAAATATGAATATAAAATTTTCTCTTAAAAACAAAGGAATAGTTAAAAAAATAGTTGTTCATTTCTGCTTTGGAGATTCCCTTTTAATAAAAACCTCCCAATTAGAATTTTTTTCTTGTTGGTGCAAGTGGTATTAGGAGCCATCCTTAGATTAGTAGCGCTAAAATGAATGATTTTTAACCCCCTCTCCGTAACGCTAGTACTACCCCCCCCCCCCCATAATTACGTAACGTAATCTTGTCTTCCTTTACTGGTTAGTCTAATTGTTTTGGATGCTGAATTTGTATGCCAGTAAAGAAATCCAACAAATGTGTCGATAATAATTATAATAATAATAATATAATGAAAAATAAAAAGAACTTTGTTAAATAACTAAACAGGAATTAGAAACATTTTTTTCAAAATATGTGCCCTCGCGTGTAGCCTACTGGAGAACTCATGGATTATAACTTATGATACTGTGGTAAAGCCTATTTGTTATTGTGAAATTGTTTATGATTACCCTGCTTGTATATTATAGAAGAGGCCTGAATTAATCAGGTTGGATTATGTTCCACTTAAACAAAATAAATTCATTTTTCCGTTACATTTAAATAAGTTATTAATATGTTAATAAGTTATTAATATGTTAATAAGTATTAATAAGTTAACTTATCTCAGGCACTCTTGAAGCTTGCAAAACTTGAACAAGATTAATCCTGTAAATATGTGAATTAGGTTAGAAATTTTATTTCGTTGTAAATTTTGATATGCTACCAAACATCCATAATCATTGTTGCCTGAACATTCTATAACATTACAGAAGTTCATTACCATCTCATATAGAGATACTAGGCCTAAGTTTTTAATTTTAAAAATAGAAAAAACCCGTAGTTGATGTGAAATTAGTAAGGATGTGTTTCTGTTACTTCTATTTGTAAAAACATATCATAATACTTGAATTTTGTAGTCCATTACGTTCGGTGAATCTTATTAATCACTTTAACAATAGTTTATGACTATCCAAACTTATACCTAGATCTATACCATAATCTAGAAATTCTACACATCAATAAAAAAGAACATCTCAACACAATAGAACAATATAAAATTTACAGACTCAAAAAAACACAAGGTACAAACATATTAAACGAACAAACCCAATACAAATCACATATACTCTTTGATACTATCGAAAACCTGCCTTTAAAACCGTCACAGCTTGACCCGACATCTCCAAGCAGAAGATACTGATGAAGATCGCCACATAGCGATCAAAAACGTTCTGGCTCAGTAAGTTTTAACAAATTTACAAAATTTAAAGTTCGGATAGTCATAAACTATTGTTTAAGTGATTAATATCTAAATACTTAGTATATATTCAATTTATTCCATTGATGGTGTTGTTCATCAAAAGTTAGATTTTACTATTGCACACAAACCGAAGTATTGTGAATATGTATACAAGTATTAACCTAACATCCCCCCTGAAACCGCTGTAATTATAGTGTTTATAAAATATATTGGTGTTTTTAAAATATTTAACTTCACATTCAATTCAATATGTATACCCTGACCAAATTTTATGTATTTATTAATGTAATTCAATTTTACAGAATTATATAATCCATAGGATTCAACGATTTATTAGTGAATTGTTTATAACGTGTATTTTTATATACTATATCATTGTTATTATTTTTTAAAACTGTTTAAGCTTTGATTAGAATTTGTTTGTTGATGATGGTGCGAGATAAAGGAGAAAAAAAGAACAAAATATTAATAATAATGACAATAACGTAAAATAGATATCTCTCCTGAGTAAGGAGTGCTAAGTAGTTAGATTAATTTTATTGCTTGACTTTTTATGTTTTATCTTGTTTGTTTTATTTAACTTGTATGATAACTGTACGATATGTTAGTAGTAGCCAAGCACTGAGGAAGACGATATCGCTGCCGAAACTAGTCTGTTGTGAAATAGTGCGTTTGTTTAATAAAAACTAATTTTTAGTAAGATTTTGAGTTGACTATTTTTACTTTTACCTTTTTGAATACTTTTCACTAGCTAAACTCTAATTAACTAGATGATAAAACTGTAATAGTTTGATGCAGCCATGATCTTTTAAATGTGTTGCTCTCCTGCAAAGAATGAGACGCGATTACGAAAGAGCCATAATATGTATTGTACTATGTTTTCAGTTAGGCTAGTAGTCAAATGATAGAGCAGAATAAAGGACACCATTAAACCTCACGCACTGTACTACATCTGTGTGTCAATGGGTCGCCGTACTACGTATACATATATTCAAATATAGGCCTACTATAAAGTTTCCTGTTACGATAGATTTGGTTGTATTTTTATATAATAATATATAGGCCTATCCATATTAAAATACGAGTATACCTGTAGTGTCCAGTCAGGATATTATATTGTGATTTTATACAACGTTACCTACCTAAACGTTTACTACCGCGGAGTAATACTTGGTCACGTGCTCTCTATTCTAACCTTAAATGTGTACATTTGGTTAAACGTATAAAATTACAACCAAATTTATCCTGGCTGGATACTTCATAGGTATATAAAATTAACCTTCCGTGGCAAGATAAAACAATAATTGTCAATATAGCTTCAGGACATGTTTTCGATTCATTTTATATGCATTGTATTGGGGGTGGGCAATGTGCATTTTTACCAGCACTACCTTTGGGGGAATTACATTTTTCAAAAACTGTAAACTTTTGTGAGCGAGAGTTTTCATAATTTTGTTCGTATCTCTGATGACTATCTTCGTCGCCCGGTATGATTATTTTTCGCTAAAATCGAACACGTGGGAACGGGAAATAAATACCAAATTTCAGCACAATTGGTCCAGTAGTTTTTACGTGATTAAGTAATACACACACACACAGACACCATTAGATTATAATATAATAGTATATATGACTTTCCAATAAATATATAAAACGATAAACGAACTGATTATTGTCTTGAAAACCAAGGGAAAGAAAAACTTCTGCTTGTAACATAACATTTGTAAAGTAAACTAACCTAGAAAGGTGAATAACAATCAATTACGAACACCTTTTTAAATGTGTTTAAAGGTGACTGTGACAGGTGCTTATCATCTGATTAAGTCAAGTTAGGTAATAATAGAAGTATAGGAAATTGAGTGTTAAGGGAGGGTTTCAAGGTCCGTATGGCATTGCCCTGACGGAATTTCTAAATAAAACTGTGTCTATGTCCTTAACCAGGGACCCTAAGAATGTCTGTAAAATTTGAGCTCAATGGTTAAAGAGATTTTTACGTGATTGAGTAACAGACACACACACACGCAGGCTCGCACATACACTCACCATTAGATTTTTATATATTAGTATAGACGATATCTTATAATAGCCCAAGTACTCCCATGGCTCATAAAATCGGTTGGATATCAAAAGATTTTATTAGGGTAATTCATTTTTAAACTCAGCAATGTTTTTACTCAATAAATAATGTGTTTACCCGTTACTCAAGTCTCTGCATTATCCTATTAGTTCTTTCTTTCATTTTATTTGCCCTTACAATCATGTTCTGTATTATGTAGGCTTTAAACTGAGTAGGCATACTATCGGGTCAAAAAGTATTGATACTCGAGTTTAAGCGTTTACTACAAGGCGACCGATAAACTTATAACAAAACAAGATGCACCAAAATTTCATAAATTTAATTTTTCGTCTATTAATGTAAACTTAATTTTGGAGGGGGGTTTAACTTTGTCTTTCAGCGGGTTGAATGAAAAAAGTACCAGTTTTTTGGCGTTTTTCAGACAATGCCAGACTTTGAAAATTTATAATACAAAAACTATTAAGCCAATCGTGTTAAAAATTTAATATGTTGTAGCACATATATTTGTATACCATATTTACGAAATTTAAGAATTTTTACTTAATTACAAAAAAGTTGTGATTTTTGTCAAAGTGTTTTATTTTAGGATCGAATTAAGATACAAATACCAATGAAAGCTTGAATTGTAGCTCTTAAGCTATGAATTGACAATTTAAAGCAATAAATTTGTTACAGAGTCTTTAAAAAATTATATTAATGTCTGATCGTATCGGTACCGGGATGCGTTAGCGCGTGAAATTGCTATCGCTCGGTTGACTTGTGCAAGAATTTCCCTCAACAAAACAGGTTTTCGATGGGCCGGCACGGCGAGGCCAACGCGCTACGAGGGTGCGGTAGTGGTAAGGCATATTTGAAATATTATATCAATATGGTGGTGAGGCATATTTAGGAATTTTATTGTTATAATTAAACCATTTCCCATCACCTTTTCTCATGAGGGCTTTGGACCTCCAATGGCAAGTTTAAAAATGGATTGCTGGCTTTGAAGCCATTGTCAAATATTTACAAAATTATTTACATGTGATCTGTATTTGTAACAGATCATCAGTCAGAGTAGTCACTCTCTGAACACTCTGTCGAGCTGTCATTTATGTTTATTGTCAGCGGTTCAACCGGAGGTTGGGAGGTTGTCCTTTTCCCAATAATTATCTTCTATTGTCTTTGCATGACTGGTGCACTTCTTTCATAGATCTGGGGTAACCGGTAAATATGCCGTACCACTACCGCACCCTCGTAGCGCGTTGACCTCGCCGTGCCGGCCTATCGAAATTTCCCTGCGCAAGATAACCGAGCGATAGCAATTTCACGCGCTAATGCATTCGATCAGACGGCAATATAATTTTTTAAAGACTCTGTAACAAATTTATTGCTTTAAATTGTCAATTCATAGCTTAGGAGCTACTACAATTCAAGCTTTCATTGGTATTTGTATCTTAATCCGATCCCAAAATAAAACACTTTGACAAAAATCACAACAACTTTTTTTTTTAATTAGGTAAAAATTCTGAAATTCATAAATACGGTATACAAATATATGTGCTGCAACCTATTAAATTTTTAACACGATTGGTTTAATAGTTTTTATATTATAAATTTTCAAAATCTGGCATTGTCTGAAAAACGCCAAAAAACTGGTACTTTTTTCATTCAACCCGCTGAAAGACAAAGTTAAAACCGCAAAAAAATTAAGTTTACATTAATAGAAGCAAAATTAAATTTATGAAATTTTGGTGCATCTTGTTTTGTTATAAGTATATCGGTTGCCTTGTAGTAAAAGCTTAAACTCGAGTATCAACACTTTTTGACCCGATAGTATGCCTCTTAATGTTTGGGATATAATTAAATGCAGGTTTAGTTGCGTTAATAAAAATGGATTGTGTTTATATAATGTTGAAGCAGGCTGATTCCCACTCCAAAACCATCATGAAACCCGCCCATCTTAGGTTTAGACGTTTTTCATCACAGCCGAATGGAAACTGACGTAATGCATAAAGCACTATAAAAACCATAAACATTTCACAGTTACAGAACAAACCCATAGTTTAGATTGCCTGAATAACCAGGAATTTTAAAAAAACAAATTCAATTTTCAAGTTATGAGAAATCTAAACAACCACAAAATTATGGCAATAGGGGGGATTGTCCTAATTCAGATATTAGCATTATCCTAACAAATATTTGTATTTTTATCACAAGTATTTATCCATATACAAGTAGTTTTATCTGTACATAGGTTTCTTTGTATAGTAATATAGAAAATTTTATTCGAAGTTATTAGGCAGGGGCGCACCCAGGATTTTGTCAAGGGGGCAGAACTACAACGGTGTGGGATTTCGATTTGTTCACTCCCGTAGAAAATATTGAGTTTTTACCGCTCTAAAACTCATGTTTTAAGCATACGCAGCATAAAAAAGACTCAAATTGAGACTAAATCTGTGTTTTTATGTCATAGTAGAGTAGGTTGTTTATTATTTTTCAACAATTTTAATATTTCCCGATAATTATCAAATTTCAAGTAACATTCAATGCTTAATTTGTTATATTTGAAGGTGTCAACTCAAAAGGTGTGTATTTTACCCCAAAGCGAAATGTTAACATTTTTTAAAATTATTGATACATTTAAAATATGCTTACATTTTAATGCTACTTAAAGAATAAAAAGGCTCTTTAAACTGGCTACTTCAGGCACAAATATAAGTAATAAAAGCATGTGTTATAGGCTATGCAACGGAGGATGGTACGTTTAGAATAAATATAGGCTATTACAGTCCGTTCACTAGAGGAAATACTGACTCACAGAATCCAATTTACAAGTATGCTAAATATTATTTTCTCTTGTCTTTCGTATTACCCTACACCTAAACTCCAGGAGTTAAACATATAATATTTTCTTGTCATTTTTAATTTATTTATTAATTTTTTTTCTCATGTTAGGGGGGCCCGGGTCCCCTTGGCCTCTCCCTTGGATGCGCCACTGTTATTAGGTATATTTGGCACAAAAATAATTAGCTAGTCTTCCTAGATGTTACGGATTTTATTATGTTTAGAACAAGGATTAACGATTAAAGAGTTCATGAAAGAATATCACAAATATTGATTAATTTAAAATTGTTGTTACCTGTTCCAGTTTACCAACATTCTTGATGAAAGCGTGCTGCACTCTGGTGGTTTCTGAATTGTTAGCTTGTCTATCTTGAAGTATTTATCAATATACCTACTTGAAACAAATGCTCCTTAAAATAGTAATGTATTAATACAAATGGATCTTCTTCAAGTATAATCCAAATTATTTATAAATATTTGGATGTATTATTTGTTAACATGACAATAAATATTATTTCATGTTTTTAGTTTCAGGTTTTTTAAATAGGATACTAGTAAAACTTATATCTATTGTAATTAGCTATATTGATAAATTTAATATAATAATAGAAGCTTTCTTAGATTAATATTCTCTAAAATAATTAATACAATATAAAATATTTATAATTAAAAAAATTCATTAGAACCTAGGTCAATAGAATCTGGTTTTCGCTAAGGGTCACCCACCCAAACACTACCCACGCTGAATCTTTCATACTTCTACGGTTGCTTCAAAGGTTTTAATTATATACCACTATTGGTATCACTTGGCAAGAATAGCCAAAAATAGCGATATTTTCAGAAAACGCGTTTCGCACTAGATCAGCATTGTTCGATGCTGAGTCACGGACAAGACTCACAGCACTGGACAATGCAATGACCTAGTGCGAAACGAGGTTGCTTGAAAATATCAGTAGTGAAAGTAGTGGTTTTTTGCCAAGTGATACCAATAGTAGTAACTTTAGGAACCTCAAGAAGTACAACACAACAACTACAAGTTTCTATAAAATGATTCTTCAAAAAAAAAAAATTTATGTAGAAAGTAACGACCTGTTATACAAAGTATTAATTGTAATACGAAAGCGTAAAGTAGCTTTTTAGCCAAGCGTAAAATATATCTCATACAACTATAATATAGGATAAAGATGTTATTACTTTATTGTAATAATCTTGATCATTAAATTCCATATTTCTGTAAATTATGATGAATTAAAAACTTTACACTTGTTAGGTTGTAGACCTACTTCTTGTACTTATATGCCCTATTGACTTGTGTTGTTTTTTTCACTAGACATTAAAAACTATTAAAAAGTAACAAATTAATGAGTCAACCTTATTAGTCAGTGGAAGTGCAAGGGTCAATGTTTTTTAAAATGACCTGGGAGCACCTCCACATGGGTGTAGGACTGTGAGCCAGTCACCACTTGGTTTGATGAGGGTAGCCAGATAGTTTCTCGATCTTCGGACTGAGTGCCAGCCACTCGGAGAAAGGGGGAAGGAGATAAAGAGACGGAGGAGACTTTACACTCCAGCGGGTAGACCTAGAGTTAAGAGGTTTTTGGAAAACTAACTCATCAATCTAACTCGTTCGACGGGTCGGACTTTGATACTACTTCCCTTCATCTACTACACAATGACACTGTGGCTAAAACAGTATCGAAACCATTTTATCTATCTCGAAAAAGTATAGGACTAATTTAACTATTATTCATAAAACTATGCCAAAAAATGTGATAAAACTATATCATAATTGTCGAATAAAAGACTAGCCAATTATCGTGATAAGATAACAATTAAATTAAATCCATTGGTTTAATATTCTGCAATGGTAAAATGAAGTTGAAAGATGAGTATCAAAACGTTATAAGAAGCTACAAGGTAAACTCTTTGTTTTTAAGAATTAAGAACATTTTATTGTTGAAACATTGAAAATAAATGCAATTTTTTATTCTGATATCAAATTCTCTTACGTCAAATTATACATTAATTACAAACAATAATGTCTGAAGTTTCTAACAAAAAGAAATGTGTTTTCTTGTATGATTTTTAACAAAATCTATTTCTATGTAGAGTTGACGCTGTAATAAACAAATTACAATGCAAACATTTTAACAAGATTCTAGAAACAAGTTGTAATTTAATTAAACTTGTTCATTCATTATTATAAACCATACGGTTGTATAAACATAGTAGTCTATGTACAAATAAGATTGTGTAGTACAAGATCTCCTTTCATTATGAGTTACCAGGAAGTAAACCTAAAGCCATTCATATGAATACAATAATGTCTTTAATTTGCTCTTGTTTTTACCAGTTCTAAAATATTTAAAAACAAAGAAGCAAGAAATCGAAACAAAATTTTATTTATACTATGTAAAACAATACAAAAAAATTACAAAGTTATCTACAGATTAATTAATTGCTTTTAAAATAAGAACAAAAAAGGCACACGAACTAGAACGACGGCAAACGTACGCCTAATATGAAATAGGCTACATATTTACAATCACCGAAAAAGACAAAGATTTAACATTATTCCTATCAGGAATAGCTATGTACTTAGAGAAAACTTTTAATGGTACAGTGGTGAACATTTAAATAAAAGTAATAGGCCTACTATAAAAGAAGAAATTAACTTTGCAGAAGCAAAAAGTTTAGTTCTAACAAATATATTAAATTTTTTGTTTTTGTTTTAAATATTTTTGTTTTTAGTGTTTTTTGGGATGGCGTACAGGGCTCATATGAACTGGTCGGTCTATAGCACGATGTCGTATCGAAGCCCGAGCGTTCCACGTGAGAGCCATTACAAAGCCTCACATAAACAAAGACCCAACTTGCCTTGGTTAGTCATGATAAACTGAATGCTGATATAGGCTTGTATATGGACAAAACGTAGACAGTATAAATATTATTGTAACAGAGACAAAATATGCCTACATTTGATTTCCAAACAGAAGAAGGGACAGGATATTTACAAACACATCAATCGCGTTTGACATGTTTAGGGGCCTACATCTTTTGCGATAAATGTCATTTAGAGTAAACACAGTAAAACGTTGCCTTCAAAACAAAAACTGCCTAAATGGCAGGAAGTAATAAACAAGATTGTCATTTTGACGCATTGACCTTGATAACGGAGAGACCAAATGTTCCACATTAACATCAGGCATGTCAAATCGTTAAAATAAACCACTGATTTGTCAGAGGAATAATAGTAACGCACAAACAGTGCCCCAAAAATTAGTTGTCAGTCCATTTCAATTACTCCGAGTGGCGCATATGTGGGACGTCGGTCCAGAACGAGAGACCGTACGGCGTATATGTGGGACGTCGGTCCAGGACGAGAGACCGTACGGCGCATATATGGGACGTCGGTCCAGGACGAGAGACCGTACGGCGCATATTGGAGTCGGCTGGTCTATACTAATACTTATTTTGTTAACATTGCGGCAGCGAACGTGTTATAAAAATGCACAAATGGTCTTACCTCATATGCCCTTTGAGTAATGTCCTTAAATTAAGACATTTTGACTGAAAGTTGAGCCTTTGATGAACAATTTCCATACATTAGCAACACCCCTACACATACTCAATTAGCAACAGATTGTAAATAATAATATTTTTTCAAATAACATGAACAATTTTAATTCTTATAATTTCTCTGTTTCAAATGGAAATTTTCAAAAAAGTATAAATTCAATTAGTTTTTGAAAAATTATAAACACCATTTATGATGAATGGAAAACTGCAAAACAATTTGTGTGTTTTGTTAAACATAGAACTACTTTGGTTTCATGCACCTCACTACGTTTTCCTGGAAGTTTTTCCAGTCGACATCGGTTTAGATTGGGTATGTCAACTACTTCTGCCATGTGGAAGGCGTTTTCATTTTTTGCTTCAGTATATGGTAATTTTATTCTTTTTGCAGGACGTTTCTCTTCATATCATCTGTTGTTTCATCTTCACTATTATCTCCAATACTACCAGCCAGCATTTGTTCTATCGATGCAATTTTAAACTCCTTAAATTATACTAAATATTTTTGCCAAGTATTTTAGAGTCACTTTTGTACCGCAGCCATGAATTTACTGAAGTGAGATCAAACATATGAAGAATGCAAATATTCTTTGAGCTTAGCTTGTAAGGTTATGTTAAAAACACACAAAACTCACAAATTAATCATTTATTTACTTATACGCGTTTCAATGACAAAGTCATCATCATCAGCGAGTGTTACTACTACAAACTCTATCTTACAACTAGTTGTAGTAGAAACACTCACTGATGATGATGAATTTGTCATTGAAACGCGTATGAGTAAATAAATCATTAATTTGTGTATGTTTTTATTGCAATTTCGTAGTGATCACCTGTTAGTCCTGTATTTATTGCGATAGAGAGAAATCAACCTATCATTCATTGGCTTACTAGATAAGGTTGAGGAATTTAAATAAAACAGTTTTTTTTGTATCCCATCGCTTGCATGTACCATCTGGGAGGAAATAGGTGTAGACGGCATGCTGTGCCCTTACAGGTAATAGGTATGTACAGGTTAATTGTAATCTCTTTACATAAAATTAAAACGCAATTCAACTAGTAGAAAAGCTATTATCTAGCCTTATCAATAAAGAAAGTTCTAAGATAAAGCCATCGAGAATGTTCTAGGTTGAGAACTAAGATGATAAAGCCTAAATTAAACCTTATCAAACAGAAGGTTCCAGAAGGATTAAAAGATGTATAAAATCCTGTGAACAACACACCTCCCCACCAATCTCAGTAGATTGCATATGTGAGTGTAAGCTCTGACGGAGGTTAAATGTTACTTTGTAGTAAAGTGTAGTGTAGTAGAGGAAATTAATAAAGTGGTCTTGGAAGTTTAATAGAGTTATTATTCTACGTCTTCAATACTGTTGGGTAACTCTCGACCACTCGGCTGCCCAACAGACATAACAGGGTTTACTATGAAACCGTTTCATGACTGTTAGAGTCCTCTCTAACAAGTTCCTCAGACGTAAATTGGGTAAGTTTAGGCCTACCCATTTCTTTATCCGACGTAAATGTCACATTATTAGGCTTGTTTTCTATGACAGAACCCGCATCAAATATTTGTTTACTGTGTAAAATGTAGATCAGACCTGATTGGTGAAATATAAAGACAAGTATATTTTCAACTATTTCAGTTAGCTGAATTCAAAAACTAAAATAAAACCTGCCATTTTATATTTAATGATAGGTTAAATAT
This sequence comes from Prosapia bicincta, assembly GCA_036971475.1. Lineage (NCBI taxonomy): Eukaryota > Metazoa > Arthropoda > Insecta > Hemiptera > Cercopidae > Prosapia > Prosapia bicincta. The sequence continues at coordinate 261,991,104 of JBAIZL010000004.1, read as the reverse complement.
AAATTTAATAATTCAGAAATACCTGTGTTTATAAACAAATATTATAGTTTTTTGACAATTATATAACAAAACTTTAAATAAAACGCAACTTCAGTCAGAAACAACAATCTACAGTTGTGAACTTGACAATAAAACTCGGCAATATTATTAGCTGTAATTAGTTGTTTAAAGTGCCGCTAGAGTGTTCTGCATTATGTCCTGGATCAGAGACGATGGAATTCAAGCAACGCAAGCTTCTAATAAGTGTGTTATCTCTTTTAATCCATTGTCCTCCATTGAGGACAAAATGAGGTTTCGGGTCCCAGGAGGATATAGACGTAAGGCTAGACATACTAAAATAAAACTCTAAAAAAGCACTAAAAAAACTTTGTCGGTAACAAAAGTTTGGAGACTCGAATTTCGCTGCTCATAAAATTTAAACTATGACATTTGTACCAAATTAAAACCCAAAAACTTCTCCATTCTCTTCTGCATTGATTGGTGTTATTTTTAAAAAAATTGGTTTTATTTTCATTTTGGTATCATAGCATAACCGTAAAAACACGGTTTTTGCAGTCTTTAAAAAGATACTTCCAATTTAAAAATTCAAACCTAATAAATCTGTGATCCGAATTGTCTGAAATTTTAATATAATATTCGAGAAGGATTTGTAAACATAATTTATTAGTTTTAGAATTTTCATTTTATTACAAACATTTTTATAGCCCATTTTGTTGAACAACATGTTTTCGAAAACCAATCATCGGATCCAAAATACCATTGGAATTGTTTAATTTTGTTTATTCCGTTACATAAGTTATTATTAAATTATAGTTAGGTGTTAATTTTATAGCGAATTTTATTTGATAGCAAACTGATGGCGGTTAGAAGTTTGCAGCATTAGTACTGCGCTCTGCGCTCGGCCGCAGTGTTGTCAAATCGTGCACAGCCAGCTGCCAAAGCCAACTCAAAGGCAAGGATGAACTACGTTCTTGTTTATTTTTGACCATTCTCCATCACCATTTTTTCATGGGGGTTTTGGATCTCCGACGGCAGGTTTAAAAATGCTTAGCTTCCAAAAAAATAATTTTTGGAATTGTCAAATATTTGTAGTCTCTAGTTCGATAACGATCTATAGGAAAACGCGTTACAGAAAAAAATCATTAAAAAAAACTTCAGTTATCACAGAGCGAAAACTTTAGTCGGAAGAGCGAAAACTTTAATAACCAGATCTACATAGATTTGAACTGATTAAAAATATAATTTTGCGTAATGAGAAATTACCTAAACATTTGTTATAATATAAGAAAACGAACTATAAACCTCACTATTATTTCTGTTTCCTTTAATAGATATTTTATAGAGCACTTGGCGATAGGGTTTTATATGATTTGCTACCTACAAACAAAGCAATTGTTCATTCCAACAAGGCTGTAGGCAGCTGAGATCTTCGCTGGTCTTTATCTTCAGAAGCGTTTTCGGCAAAATGGTGAGAAAAATTTATTCATTTTAAAATAAATAGGTTTTATTTAATTAAATAAAAAACATTTTTTTGTAATGGTGGTAATAAATATTTTAAAATACAAACTTAGAAGTTTCATGTATAAGGTTTCTTTAAAAAGAACAAAAATATTTAACTAGACACAATTAAATATTTAACAAACATACACAAATGGATACAACACCACAATAATAGACAAACTATGGTACAAAATATAAAAAAAAACACCAAAGTTAACACTACAGACAGGGAAAACAAATACATCACATTACCATTCATAAACAAAACAACAAAATAGCCCGCAAATTTAAAAAAAATAGGTCACAAAATAGCATACAAAACCAATAACAAATTACAATACAAAATACAACACACACCAACAACAAAGATAAACTACAAGCACCAGGCGTATACAAACTAAACTGCGACGAATGTAACAAATTCTACATTGGACAAACAGGTTGCAGCTTTAAACAAAGAGTCGAAGAACACAAACATAACACCAGCTCAATATTTTACAATCACTTAAAAGAAACAGGACACAAATACACAGGCATTTATCATAATTTAAAAATCCTACACATCAACAAAAAAGGACCACATCTCAACACACTAGAACAATATGAAATTTACAGACACACAAAAACACAAAATACAAACATATTAAACGAACAAACACAATACAAATCACACATACTCTTTGATACTATCGAAAACCTACCTTTAAAACCGTCACCGCTTGACCCAATATCTCCAAGCAGAAGACACTGATGAAGATCAGCACATAGCGATCGAAAACGTTCTGTCTCAGAGTTTTAACAAATTTACTAAATATAAAGTTCGGATAGTCATAAACTATTGTTTAAGTGAATAATATTTTTTCATTATAAATTTTATAGTGATGTTTTATTAATAATATAAAATTATTTTCCATTTTTGTATTTAAGCCATTATAAATTAAAACAAATGATAGATTATGTAATAAAACGAATCTATGCTCGTTTTTCATTATATGCAAGCATTATTGGGGAAAGTAGAGTAAAATGGATTTCGTTGTTTACTAGTTTTAATTAATTTCTTGAACTAAAATATTTTTCGTAATTTGGTGCAGACTAAGATCAATTTTTTTATGTTCAAATAATTTTCACTTAGAAAATAAATCTAGTAGGGAAGTAGGAAAATACCTCGGGAAATTTCATAGCAATCGTTAAAAATGCTTCAGTAAAATTTGAGGTTTGTAAATTACTTTGAAAAGAACAGAGATTTAAAGTAAATTTTTAAAGTAATATGCTCTAAGGGCTTTCCTAATTAAAACTTATTATTTATGTTCCTTTAAATATAATTTACAAACCATCAAGCAAAGCTCATGCACAGATCTAAGAATGTACCTTATAATGGGGTGAATAGAAACAGTTTTCTTCTTTAAACATCAATATCGTAAAGTATTATGAGATATAAGGAATTAAAACCTACCTTGGATTATGGGCCTTGCAGTCCTCTACAAACCTACACCATTGTTTTTTCTTCTAAGTACAAGGAAAAAATTTTAAAAAATTATAACATGCTGTTTCTGTTTACCCCATTGAGTAGGGTGAATAGAAACAGACACTGTTTTCCAAGTATATTTCAACTGCAGAACCTGTGGGGCTTATAGAAACAATCAGCACTGTCATGGGGTGTAAAGAAACAACACTTGTTTTGATAAAAAAATTTATGTAATGTAAATATCAAATTATAAATGACAAAATGAATCATTGCTAGTCAAGTTAATTTAATTAATAGATGATAAAGTTACTGAGACCATCAAGGAAACTGATGCTTGTTTTCATACAAGAGGAAGATGATGATTTAACTGGCGGCATGAGTTTCTTTATTACATCGTCCTTCAGAAAAAATGTACCAACTCTTCTTCAGTTGAGTTAGTAAAAATGTGTTGTTAGAAATTGATTTCTTGTAAAAAATTTCAACATAACCATTGTCTTCAAGGCGAGAGATTTTCACGGTAAGAGAAATTCACTGCAGTTAAAGTTAATAAATCTTATGACTACCTAGTGTACCTGACTACATAGGGTCAGCGGAGCTTGAGCTCCTCACTCGAGGGGGCACATCCTCCGATACTTCTATAACAATGGAATAAATACTTGAAATACATTAATTTAATACAACTAATGCAGACAAGCAAAATCTAACACCCACAAATTACAAAACATGACGTGATATTTTAAATGTTTGTTTTATTTGATTATTTGTTTAACTGCTTATGGGAAGTTTTTGCAATATTATTGTTGAATATTCTAATATTACAACTGTAAAATCCATAAGAAACTTAACAGTACTATAAAACATAAATACGTTTCACCAAGCTACTGTATTCGTTTAAGATATAATGAGCTACAGCCTGTTGTGGACACACACACACACACACACACACACACACACACACACACACACACACACACACACACACACACACACACACACACACACACACACACACACACACACACACACACACACACACACACACACACACACACACACACAGTTATTAGTCGTTTAAGAATATAAACAGTTATATTCTTGCTTCAATTGCCCAATCTCGGAAGCCAGTTTACTATGCAACTGCATATCTAATGCGTAGCCTACCAATATACCAATTTAGTAAAGTCATTATCAGGTAAGTATTTCTCCAGTTGTTATTTAATAACATTGTTCCCCACGGTCTCAAAATAATTCGACAACTTTTTAATTGAGCTCTGTGAGTTCGGATTCCTTACTAGCTTGTAAAAATCTGTGTGGGTATTGGGCATATTGACATATCCTACCGTTTTTTATTATATTTGTAAATCTCTTATATATATATATATATATATATATATATATATATATATATATATGTGTGTGTGTGTGTGTGTGTGTGTGTATGTGTGTGTGTGTGTGAGAGAGAGAGAGAGTGTATTCGACAACGTCCTTGCCCAATGTAGACCTAAAGTCAACCTACCGTATTAGGGCGGTTAACGAATTCTGCAATTTGAATGGTACAACTATGAAGTTATAAACCTTGTTAATAAATAGAAATCCTGTGAACGTTTTGGAATCATGCGATAACGGGGCCTGCAAAAAGCTTGACGTAAGATCTATCTTGAAGAAGTGTCTTTCATTTTGTCCCTTACGAAACGTATCCTCTATTGGCGACGCTGACTAATAATCAGGGCCCCTTATCTTGTTCAGTTTACCTGAGTCGACGGAATCTAATAGAGTCATTCGGTGTTTTTAATAAAATCATTGGATTTATATACGGCGTACGAGACCATTCAATTACATCATGTTATAACATTTTATGAAGTTCCTCTTACACCTGTTTGCAGTAATTTAACGGAAAAGAATAGTTTCGCTTTACAAAAGTACTATTTTCTACAATTTGCAGTTTGTGTATGTATTCATTGGGCCTCCCAGGCTTTTCACAAAGCACATCTTTGAATTCTTCTAATAATTGTTATAATTTATTATTTTCTTCTATACTCAAGACACTTTAATCCCCTCATGTTTAACTTTGATTTGACTTATTTCGACCTTTGAATATCTTTCACTTGCTCTGATATATCCCTTTCCGAGGCCATTAATTTCTTCTTTTTTCATCCCTCCCAGTAAGTTGGAATTGGATAATCCCCATATTTTCGATTATTTCCCAATAAGTATTATGATTATAAATTTTGTACTATTTATATTATAAATATAATAGAGGCCTACTATGTTCCTGCTTTTTACAACTCTTATTATTTTTATCTCATTTGTTTTAATTTTTTATATACTTGGAATTAGACCTGCTATTACACACGGCAACGTTGCCACAATTTTCATGATTTTAGGACAGCTCCTTTCTTACCTAACAATATTTTTACTCTCCCCTACTTCCTTACTTTTGTTACGCTGCTCACAGCTTTTACGCGCCCTTCTGGCCTCCTCTAAGTTTTATTAGTTTCAGCTGCCCTTTTGGCATTCTCCTTACACTTACTTGTCTCACGTGTCCATTTGGCACCCTCTTGCTAAATCTACCCGCCATGACTCTACTTTTATTGTGATTACTATTTCTCGTCTATTCCTGTCGTTTGTACACCGATTTTCTCCCCTATTATAATCTAATACCGCAACAAGTACACGGTTCTCTAACAATGCTGAATTGTTTGGACTAACTGAAAACAAAGTCACAGTTCCAAAACACCGGTATAGCTTTCTTTGGTGATGTAAAGCTGGTGGAAGTTATAGTAACTTATTATACTATTTTAATATGTTTAAACATAGGCCTATTGGAATTTATGTAAAAATGATTCATGTTTTATGATTTAAGTTTAAAAAGAATTAATGTTTTAAAAGCATAGTTATAATTAAAATGCTAAAAAATATGGGTTACCCAATTAAAATATTTACAATACAAAATCCTCAGGCACAACAATTTTTAAAAGATTTTATAATCTTTATGTATATTTCGCTAATACAGTTAGCCTTCTTCAGAAGGCTACTAAGTAAAACACGAATCGATAATGTCACCTGTGCACTCACCCAGGATACGTACTGAACCATCTGGGGGTTGCTGAAAATATATAGAAAGGGAATTTTTTTATTGTTAATATGGTATACACTCCTGTGTGGATACCAGAATATATAGTTTTTATAACAAATGTCTAGAAAAAATGTGTTACTTTAAAGAACATTACAATAAAATTACGTATTGTAATAGTTACAGTATTATGTAATTCTGGCTTGTTACTATATCATTCGATACTTCCTTCAATATTCATCTCTTTCGCATTATTTTACAAATGCAGTTTTTCAGTAACATATCACGCAGCAAACTTTTTATTTGAGATATATTTACAAGTTATATAACAAAATGTTGTTCTTGTAATAATACCTAAAATCGTTATTTTTATTTAACGTCTGTTAATAATATTAATTTTTTATATATGATAATGACAAATCACACAGACAAAAAAAAGCAAAATTGTCTGTGATCTGTCATTAGCCTATATGAATCCTAAAATTGTGTTTATTTTCTGTCAATAATACCTCCAGTAATTCCTATTTTTCTTACAGGTATGAATCCAAAACTTATCTTTGTGCCTTCATTCAGATGACTGACTACATCCAAATAGAACATTGTGAATAAAAATATATGTATATTTTGCTATGTTATTACAATGAAAAAACTTATTAGACTTACTTACTTACTTACTAGCCAACGCCCACTCTTGGCTGTTGGGCCATTTGGTGGCGCGCTGACCAGTAGAGGCGAGAGATCTCTTCTTCCTTCGTGTCGTTCAGGGGTCCATGGTCCAGAGCTGTACATGACTGGAGGTGCTCAGCTGTCATGTCCTCCCCGCTGTCACATAGGGTGCACCTGGGAGACGAGAAGACGTGTATCTTGTTTAGGTGTGCAGCTAGGTAATCGTGTCCAGTTGTGAGTCTAAAAAGTGCAACCCCCTCCCGTCGGGGTAACATGTTGTTAATTGGCCCGTTTTCGACAAGAGTAGCCCAACGTTTATTAAGAGATGCTTCTCGTAAGTAGGCTTGAGTGCTCCTCTTTATTGCAGCATTTATTTGTATTTTTATGGAGGGGAGCGAAGTTGCTACGCTCGGCTGTGGGAGCGTTGTTCCTTTTTTTGCCAATGAGTCGGCTAATTCATTACCTCTTATATCCACGTGACTGGGGATCCATTGTAATTCAATTTTCCATCCCCTATTCATTAGTTTTGACAAATTTTGACGGCAGGCTAGAGTGGATCTGCAATCGGTCTTCTTGTTATTTGTTACGGCCATTATTGCAGCCATTGAGTCTACAAGAAAGACTGCTTGTGCCGGTGTCTTTATTTTCTTCATTTCGTTTGATGCCGCTAGTATGGCGGTTATTTCACCGTCAAAGTTACTTTGGTTGTTGCCAACTGCTAGCGATCCTTCGAAAAGATTACAGTAATAACCAGCTCCAGTCTGTCTTTTGTCTGGGAGGCACGATCCATCGGTATATACATGTAGCCACTGTGTCTCTGGATAGACTGTGTTGATGGTTCTGAGGGCTGCAGCCTTTAGTTCTAGTGGGTTACAATCTTTCTTTGGGATGTTGTGGTCAAGAAGATTTAGGATTCCCTTGGGCAGTGAATTGAACACTTCATGTTTCCTGATATCTGTTGTATGAGTGCCAATGTTGATGTTGTATTTCTTAATCAACTCTTTATATGTGGTTATCGGAGTTTTTTGTGTTTTTAGCCTCGTTGTGGCTTCTTTAAAGTTTGCCCATCGGTGGCTGTACGTCCTTTTGTTTCTCTCCCAAAACCCGAGGCTGAGTTTTTCTCTTCTAAACTGCATTGGCTCTGTTTCCAACTGTGCCTCCATTGCTGCTATCGGGGTCGATTTTGGTGCACCAGTGATGACTCGGAGGACTGCATTTTGGGTTCTATCCAAGATTTGGGATGTGGTGTTTGACGCTGTGATTGTTGCTTCAGCTCCGTACTCGAGTATGGGGCGTATATATGTTTTGTACGCTGTGTTCAGTACATCCTGATTTGCTCCCCATGTTGTGGCAGTTAGGCGTTTCAGCAGTCTTGCTCTTTTAATGGCTCTGTTGGCGCTTTCTTTGATGTGTGGTTTCCAGGTCATTTTGGAATCTATTGAAACTCCCAGGTACTTGCAGATATTGCTCTCCATGAGTTCGCTATTCCCGTATCGCAGAGAGATTTCAGGTCGCCTTGTTGAAAGTGTAAAAAGTTGGTAAATTGATTTATTCGCATTCACACACATCGCGTTAGTCTCCGTCCAAAGCAGCAGGTTAGTCAGTGCCTTGTTTATTGCTTCTTCTAGTGATTTGATGTTGCTACCACTAGCCCAGAGAATTAGATCATCTGCATAGAGTAGGCCTTGTACTCCAGGCACTGCTCGAACTGCCGTGAGTATGTCATTGATCATCAAATTAAAGAGTATACAACTGATTACGGCTCCTTGTGCTAATCCCTGTCTTTGGATACGATATTTGGACATTCCTCCTGTATATCTTACTCTAATAAGTCGTTGCGACAGAAAGGATTTGATCCACTTAAATAAATTGTCCCTAACTTCACTTTGGGCTAGCTTGTGTATGAGCATTTCTCTCCAAACGGTGTCGTAGGCATTTTTTAGGTCTATTAGTACAGACAGGGTGGACATTTTCCTTTGGAAGCCGTCTTTGACACACTGTGAGAAGTATACTACTTGATCCATCGTACTTCGTCTCGGTCTGAATCCTGCTTGGTCATCATCGATGGTGTTGTGTAAATCGAAGAATTGGCTCAGTCGGCGGGCAACCATTCTTTCCATTACTTTACTACATGCACTCGTTAGAGCAACTGGTCTGTAGCTTCCTGCTTCACTGATAGGTTTGCCTTTCTTATGGATTGGCACTATTTCACCTTTTCGCCATTGATGAGGTACATGGCTAGCCCAGGATAGGTTCACTATCTCCAAGAAGAGCAATTTTGCCTTTTGGCCCAAGTTAATAAGGAATTCCGAGAAAATGTGATCCACACCTGGAGCTTTCCCTGTTTTTGTTTCCTGGAGTGCTTGTTCCAACTCGGCCAACGTGAAATCCTCTGAGCATATTCTGCTGTCTTCTCTAGTTGGGCATGAGCTTTTGGGGTGCTTTAACAGCTTTTTGTATGCACTTTTAGGCTGGTTTACACGACTGATGTTCGCATAGTGCTTACACAGTAGGTTATCGATATCTCTTGGTTCAGTATAGCATCTTGTTCCCTTCGTGAAGGGTTCTTGCTCTGCAGGCGGTGAGTCACTATTGAGTCGCGATATAAATTTGTGTGCTTTTGCCCCATCCCTCCGAAAGTCAAGGGTGCCTAGAAATTTTCGGAAGGATTCTCTTTTAGACTGTTTTATTTCTTTTTGAAGTTGTGCTTGTGCCCTGCGTAAGGCCGAACAGTCGAGGATATCATTTGTTCTTTCTGCTTCCCTTCTTGCTGCATTCCTTATATTTTTCAGCTCATCCAGTTTGTCACTCCAGAAGGGCCGGTAGGCTTTGACCTGACCCCTTGGTATGCAGGACGTGCTGCATTCTAGGATTGTTTTATTAAAGCTCTCGACAGCCTTCTCCAGCGAACTCCAGTCAATGCTTTCTGCTACGATGTCGTCCATAAGTGCGCTATACGCCGTCCAGTTCGCCTTCACAAAATTCCATCGGGGAGCTCTAGATGGAGGTTTGAGCGTTTTGAATAGGCTTGTATGTATCAGTATCGCTCGGTGTCCGCACCCTGCTGCGTCATCCAGAAGCCTAACTTTAGTTTTTTGAGACAGTTGCGGATCCAAGATCACCAGGTCCGGTCTAGTAGTACTGCCAGAGTACGACAGGAATGTTGGGGGTGTTTCAACGACTTCCAATAAATTGTCGTCAACCATATCTTCTACCCTTTCACCGGCTCGGGTCGTCGCGGAGTAACCCCATCTTGTGGACGGGCTGTTGAAGTCTCCAACTATAATGCTGTTTGGTTGAAGCGTAGCTTCCACGTATAAAGTTGGCAGTACATTTCCCGGTGGGTTGTAAAGGCTTACAATGCTGAAACATTTTTTATACTTCCAGACTTCGACAAGAACAATTTCGGCCTTGTCCCCCTCCCGCATCTCATGGAGTGTCTTAAACTTGGCACGCAGGTCACTTTTTATTCCGGCAATAATTCCTGATGCTATTTGTCGAGATCGATTCAGCGTGTAAGTCATGTAGTTAGCTATGTTGTAGTATTGGATATTGTCCGTTGCCGCTCCGGCTTCGGCTATAAAATATATATCTACGTCGAAATTGATGACGTTTCGTTTAAATTCTACAAATTTACTGCTGTTGAGGCCTCCAGCATTCCAATACAGAATGCGGAGGCTCGCGTCCAGGTCCTGAGAAGGACCGTTTAAAACTCTTTTTTTTTGTTGACTTATTAGACTAATAAATAATTATTAAATAATAATAGATTTCTTTTATTCATTTTAAATCCTAAACATTAAAACCTATAAATAATTTTTTTTTCTGCAAGTTATAATAATATCTAGAAAAAGGTCTACGGTAGACTTCCCAAAAATTAATACATTTATTATAGGATTATTGCATTGTTATAGACCAGCGGTTCCCAAGCCGGGAGCATTCACTCTTTGGGGGTACGCGTTATCCAGTTACGGGTACGCCGAAAATAATGGATAATAGTGGACGTTGTGCAAAAATAAAAGAAATGAAGTAAGAAAGATCCAATACACTGAGTGAAATAAAATCGAATAGCAAAGTTACTTGCCATGCAACATATATTAAAAATAACACTGATTTCAAAATGAAATTAAAGGAAACAAGGTTTTAGAACGTAGTGAGGGCAAACACGGGTTTAATACGATTAATACTTAGGGGAAGTATTTACAGAATATTTAAAAGCAATTTTAGCTAAGTAAAAGGTAAGCCGTATTGCAAGACCAGGAGAAAATCAGTAATTTATTATAATTTCAAAATAAGAAATGTTTAAAGGAAATATTACTCGAAAATGCAATCAAATACAGATATAAAAAATAATTATACATATATTTTTATATGTATATATATATATATATATATATATATATATATATATATATATATCGCAATATGTATTCTTGTGTATTAATAAAGAAATAATTCAAAATACAAATACAAGAATTATTATTGAATTTACAATTCAAAGCTTTTCGTTGGCAAACAGTACCAACATCATCAGGAATATTAAAATGTATGTATATATATATATATATATATATATATATATATATATAATGCATTAAATGTAATGGAATAATATATGAATCAAAAGTATTCTTGTTTTTGAAATGTTTTAAATTTATTATATATATATATATATATATATATATATATATATATATATATATATGTGTGTGTGTGTGTGTGTGTGTGTGTGTGTGTGTGTGTGTGTTTACGGAATTTATATGCATATGCTAATTATCTTTCATGTGTATGTGTGTGTGTTTGTGTGTGTGTGTGTGTGTGTGTGTGTGTGTGTGTGTGTGTGTGTGTGTGTGTGTGTGTGTGTGTGTGTGTGTGTGTTTGCGGTGGTAATAGTAGTTACCTTTTATGGGTACAATTTTAGTTGAAAATGTACCAAGGGGTACGGGAGGAAAAATATTGGGAACCGCTGGTCTAGAAATACTCCAGGTAAGCGATCACGTTGCATGACACGTGTGTTTCCTTTATTATCAGAACCAAAACTTAAAGATACTCTACGGATGCATTCTTCTATGTCTTACTCAAACTACCCTTGTTTTCCCTGTTTAAATTTAATTGTATACCTCAGTGTATTGCTACATAGCATTCCGTGATCTCTTACTATTTAGAGTACCTTGTAGTAACGTCTACATGGTCTCATCATGCTCGGCAATCATGCTCAATCTGCAAGTCTCAAATCGCATCACTTTAACGTATTCTAAATTCTTCCGATATAACTGTTATTTCTTAATAGTAAATAGTTCTGCTTGACCTTCGATGTTTTAGTTTTGGGATTTTGGAACGAAAACATTTATATATTTGAAAAAAACATCGAATCAATATACTAGATGTTTTTCTAGTATATGTTTTTGAATAAACATCAACTAGAAGGAGGGAGAAAAACTGAAAACTTAAGGAGGTTGATTAACAAAAAAAATCAGGAAAAATTTTAAAGTCGTAAATTTATCAAAGTAAATCCGTATCTTCCTCAAGTGTTTGCTTCATCCTGCTTGGGAATAATAGAGGATAATGCAGATGATTATGATTGTTTTAAACGAGGTTTTTAACCCCAGTTTAAAACTAAAAACTGAAAAAAGTAAATATTTCAGTTTTAGCATGATAGTAATGTTTTGTAGCAAATTAGGCCCAAATAAGTTTAAAAGTAATATTTTGTGTAAAAGCAGTGGCTTGCAAGTAGCCTCGAGTCTGGACAAGCAAGTAAAATTTCATTAGAATATACAGATCCGAACCAAACTCGTTAGGCCTACAAACCGTTGCTAGTATGCTAATAAAAATTCATTTTAACATTAAAATTAATGATTAACAAATAAAAAGTGATAACAATATAATAAATTTAAAGGTAAACTGTTTTGGATGTGTTTGGCAACGATACCTAAATAGCACAAAATGGGGAGTAAAGGAGATTTTTACGGGATGCATCAGGCATCAAGGGAGCTATCCCAAAATAGCACAAAAATTGAAGATGAGTCGAAGAGTAAGAATCAGAGTTTTAAACCCATCAAAACAAATTAATTTTTACTTGCTAGGGTATAAATATGTTACCATAAATAATTTGTAAATGATAACACAAAAAAAAACAATGTAGGACAGAAGTAAGTATGATAAGATACGTAGAAGAGTGAAATTGCCTACTTTTGTAGGTTGTGGTGATGATGATGTTGATAATGATGTTATCTAGGCTTCCCTCAATTAGTAATTGTGAATTTTCAATACTGGGTATATTATAACTCTCGTTAGGGCTGCATCCAGTTTTAGATTTGTCAGGGGGCAGAACATTCCGAAAGTTTGAAATTAAACTAAAAATATAAATTACTTTAAAGCATAAATTATAATATACATATAAAGTTTGATCTCAATAGTTATGTGAGAGAAATGTTCAATGCAATTTCGGTCTTGAAACATGTTTGACCATAATTTTTTGAATTTTTTAAAGGTAACCATTCTTTAAATTACTGATTACGACCCAGGCCCCCCATAAAGCCTATGACTCATATGTGACTTTTGGATTCCATTATTTTTAAAATTAATTTTGTGTTTTCCATGGACAATGAGCGCGACCGTCGATGCAATATTTTATTTCTCTTCAGCATTACTCACACATGTAACTAAAGCTATTGTTGACGTTCTAAACAATCGCTCCATGCGAAGGCAATTAAGATAAGGCCGCCGTTATAGAAATATAGTGCAATTGCTCAACAAGCGATAAATGCCTCAAGTGTTGCTGTTAAACCTTTATCGACTTCTTCATAAGAAAAGTAAACAATTATTCATGTTTGTAAATTCGACCTGAGTTGCATTTATAAAGCCAACAACGTAGTTCTTTATACCTCCGTTAGTGTCTCGTCATGTAGTCTACAGCCTTCCGTTTTCATGCTGTAAAGTCGACTATCCTTAATTCTTCCTCAAGGTATTGTAGCCATCGTCTTCTTAGATGGTTAACTCCTCTTTGGGCAATCATAGTGCCATGTAAAAGTTTATTTGGAATTCTATTGGTGGGCATTCTAATGTTGTGACCTAACCATTCTAGGCTTCGTGTTTTAATAAACCGGGCCACATTTGCATTTTTACATAAACCTATGACGAGCGTCACTGCCTTCCTTAACGCAGTCGTTTCAACCTCTTTCTTCTACACTCGTGGCTTAAAGTAAAATCTCTACTTTCCAGCACAGTAGGTTTCCAATAACACGCCAACAATTTTGTAAATATTTTACTTAGATAATATCACATGACTACTTGTGCTTTAAAATAGTGCATTTTCTCTGTGGTGAAAAGAAATAATCATAATTTGTTCTCAAGACTTTAATTAACCCTATATATATATATATATATATATATATATATAAATAAATATATATATATATATATATATATATATATATATATATATATATATATATATATATATATATATATATATATATATATATAGTAATTACTTGTAAGGAGTATATATATTAAGGAATATATTATATAGCCCATATGCCTATATATAATAAACAAAAATTCTAAATGGAACTATAAATTAAGCCTGTAAAGTTAGGAATATGATGTACAGGGCCAAACTGACAGAATTATTGCTTTATTGTGCCAAACTTACATAAAACGTCAGTTTTAAGACGCACGGGCGCTCCAAATACTAGAGAAAAAACTTGGCACCTTTAAAAGAAAGTTGAAAAAAGAAGTTAGAATTTTAAAATATGTGTTGAAGGTTCAAATTTAAAAAAATGTGATTGGTCTAAACTAGGAGAGAATGAATAAGTTCAAAATGTTCGTGATTAGGAAAAACGAAACAGGGGGTCCTCCAGGAACGTTCAATGAGAGCAGATGTCAAATTACTTCCAGTTCGTATAATTATGTTAAGTAAATCGTCGAAAGTCAAATGCTAAGTAGCAACCTATGCGTTGATAGCAAAGTTAAAAGGTATGCAGTACATCGAATTAATTAACAAATTGAATATTAAGTAAATCGTCTGAAGTTGATTGTTAAGTAGCAACCTACGCTTTGTTAATAAAATAAAATAAATCGTCGAGAAGTGATTGTGGTTATAGGCCAGTAGTAACTCAACGAACGGTGCTTCACGTACACGAGCTACTAACAGCTGACCTTTAACTTTATTAAACACTATCAATAACTCTCGAACATTACACTCTCTTGATGATCTGCCAATCACAAATTGTTCAATGTTGAATAATTTATTATTTCATTACTATTCAATTTATTAATTCATCAAAGGAATATTCAGTAATTCAGAATTATAAAATATAAACTTTAACCTCACATTTCTCTAATTTCACACGAACCTTATACATTGACCCTGAGAGTAATACAAATTTATATGTAAATTAAGGTAAGCAATAGAATAAGGTTAAGAATCTCTTGAAGGTTACTATAATTGAACAAGCCAAAATTAAAATAAAGTAAGAATTCCTCATCTAAATAATATTGTAATTTTATCTGATATAAGTTAATTAAATTATATTAAATACTTGTAAATATTGATGTATAAATACATACATATTTACAAGTATTTAGTAAAAACTAGTAGCTCACGTGAAGAGGGAATCAACAAATATAAATTATATTATTTTTATTTAATGTCTGTTAATAACTATTAATTTTTTTATGTAGGCCTATGACAAATCACAGACAATTTTGCTTTTTTTAAAACACTCAACGTTTTGAATCTCTTTCCGAAATTCCTTTTCAAGAGATCATTTTTAATTAAACCACTATACAAATAACTTACTACAGTATTTATAAAATACTTAACATTATATAAAACATGTTTTGTATAATGTTATGTATTTTATAAATAGTAAGTTATGTTGTATAATTGTTTAATTCAAAGTGAGCTCTTGAAAAGGAATTTCGGAAAGAAATTCGAAAGGTTTAGTGTTTTAAAAAAAGCAAAATTGTCTGTGATTTGTCATTAGCTTATATAAATAAATTATATTAAGAGCCTGTAATTTGTGTGTTATTTCAGTGCAATCCAGAGAATTAATATTATAAATATTTATACCATTTTTATCAGTGATAAGTGGCGCCCAAAACCGAATCCTATTGATTAAAATAACAATCAGTAATAATAATTGAATAAATAAATTTGTCACATTTGCAAGTTAAGTATTAAATAAACGTAAATTGAAAAAAGCATCTACGATTTAAAAAAGAAGTGTTACAATTTACATTCCTTAATTTAATGTTTATTCATGTTATACATGTTTAAGTCATATTTTCGTAAGCATATTAAGAAAGGCTTTGTATTGGCTGCCACTAACATAAAAACTCGATGTTCGTTATGCATTGTAAATAAGAAAGGCTTTTGTTTGGTCAAGTTTATCGATCCAGCCATAGGCCTACCTAATGTTAGTTTCTGGCATGCGTTGGCCCGGTTTTGCTTACAAGGTACTTCTGATACCGACGATCGTCATACGTTTACGGATTTATCACAGTGATAATCTATGGGCGGAAACACACTTGGCGTTTTTCTACTGATAGTTTTTTTACCGTCGTCGCTCTAACATAATGTCACGTTTACACATTGGGCGTTAAAATACAATAGTTTTTTTTTACCGACAGAAGTGTCAAATTCTTTCCGTCTGCTGAACAAAGGATGTTATCATATTAAATACACGAAATTTAATACGTATTTTAAAATACCTAATCTCAATTAATTTAAATTTACATAATTATATATATATATATATATATATATATATATATATATAAAATACATGAAACTTAATATTTTAAAATACCTAATCTCAATTAATTTAATTATATATATATATATATATATATATATATATATATATATATATATATATATATAATATATGTATATATAGGCCTATATATATATATATATATATATATATATATATATATATATATATATATATATATATATATACACATAAAATGTTTTTTTTATATATGCTATATACACATCTCGGTATACTTATCTTGATATAGTATATATATAACGCTTAGCCTATAAATATTTTAGAAATTTTACAAATCAATCTTGATATCATTCTTTGAAATTATTAAAATAGAAAGACAAACCTTAATGACAAATTTCAAGAGTCTAGTTTTAATTCTAGCCTCAACATTAAACATTTCTTGCTAAGAAAAGTTATCATTAAAGTTTAGAGCACTCAATAGTAACATTATTTTATTAGTAACTACAGTAGGTTTATTGTGGATAATAATAAAATTCTGTGCATAACAAAAAAGGTTGATGTTTTTTTAACAAATTCAATTCAAATGAATTCTTTAAAAAGTATAAGACGGGCCTAAAAATGTTTTCCTTTTAAAAATTGGATTAAAAATACATAACTTATTAATATCGTTGTATTGAATTAATTGTATTGAGATTTATCACAATTTTAATAAATTAATATATTTATTACCTGATGAAAACTATTTATTAAATAAATAAATAATATCAACGTGTAAAAAAACTGATCTACAACATAAATAAACTGAATACTGTTCAGATCACTTTAACAGCAGTATAAAATAAATGGATGAAATTATTTGCACTTACCAAAGTCATATTTTTGCTGTCTTCTAGGTTATCAAAATCTTGTGCTGTCTTCTAGGTTATCAAAATCATATCTTGTGTTGTCCGTATCTTTAAAAATATCCAAGGTTTTTCCCAGAGAACAGACCTATCTTGTACTAAATGAATTAATAATTCATTGTCAAATACAACCAATTCAGCTATGATAAAATCTCACCCACACACACTGTCGACGGTAGAGTGGACGGCGAGTGTGTAAGCGCACATTACGCCACTACTTCGGGAGCGACGGTAAAAAATCCGACTACTATGGTGGCAGTGAGCGGCTGAATTTCTACCGACGACGTTAAATGGACGATCGTCCATTTTACCGCTCAATGTGCAAGGAGCAATACCAACCTACGCGTTACTACTGATACAACGGCGACGGTAAAAAAACGATCGGGAGAATTTGCACATTTCATATACAGACAAGCCCAAATTACTCTTTTCGAGTATAAAATAAAAAATTTAAATAAAAGTACTTTTATGTTTACGAATGCCAAATAGGCCTACAGTATAACCAAAGAACTGTTTTTTTTCTGTAAGCATGTTCTAAAAAAGGGTGCATATTGTATTTATTCAAGGAGTAAAATGTGCACTAGCACGGATTTGGTCTCTTAGCAATATAGGTAGTCACATTTTGCATAAGGGCTAAACATAAGGGCGAAGTACTTACTTTAGGATACATGTGTCATAGAAGGTTCTCTGTCAATAAAACCAGAGAGCAGTTAAAGTTGTGCAAAGGTAAAAAATAACTAAATTTCTTTGTCTCTGTGAATAGGTTAGGCATTAGTTTTCCCCGATGTATAATGCAGTGTAGTCATACAACACGGTGAAAACCGTTCTTGTAAACAATATAATTCCATTTTGTTTACCCACCACAGCAGGGGAGCCAACAGTTGTTACAGATACAATTTTGCTTGAGTAAAGATCTATTTTTCTGCAATCTCTTGTTTAAATTACGTTAGTTATATTTTTCTTGTAGTAGTTATGAACAGGTTCAATGATTTATTTAAACCCGTCGTAGCCTATATGATACGCAAGGTTGATTGATAAAAAAGATTTGACTTTGATTGTGATGTTACTTTCAAGATATTTTAAAAACATATGGACATTTTTCAAATCAGGTTTAATTGAATTAAAGCTATTCTTTTAATCTTCAATTCTATTTATGATTAGGCCTACCATTTTGTTGAGAAAAATAAACATAGACTATATTAAACCTAATATGGCTGAGGAAGCAGTCTTCAAAAACTAGCTGTAAAAATGATGTAATATTTAGAAAGACCGAATGAAAGTCATAATGGTGCAAATTAGGACCTAAAATATTTTACCTGTTCTGCAGATTGTTTCACATTTTGTAAAGGACTCTCTGCCTTTTGCTGACGAAATGTCACAAATATTTACTTTTTGGCCCATTACGTTCAATAAACCTTAATAATTCACTTTAACATTAACTAATGACTATCCAAACTTGACATTTAGTAAATGTGTTAAAAAGTACTGAGACAGAGCGTTTTCGATCGCTCTTGGCGATCTTCATCGGTGTTTTCTGCTCGGAGATGTTGGGATAAGCGGTGACGGTATTAAAGGTAGATTTTCAATAGTATCAAAGAGTATGTGTGATTTGTATTGTGTTTGTTCGTTTAATATGTTTGTGTTTTGTGTTTTTGTGTGTTTGTAAATTTCATATTGTTCTTGTGTGTTGACATGTGGTCTTTTTTTGTTGATGTGTAAGGTTTTTATGATGCATAATATTGTAAGATTTATGGTAAATGTCTGTGTATTTGTGTCCTGTTTCTTTTATGGGATTGTAAAATGCTGAGTTGGTGTTCTGTTTGTGTTCCTGTTCTCTTTGTTTAAAGCTGCGACCTGTTTACCCAATGTAGGTTTTGTTGCATTCGTTGCAGTTTTATTTGTATATGTCTGGTGCTTGTAGTTTATCTTTGTTGTTGGTGTCGTGTTGTATTTTGTATTGTAGTTTATTGTTAGTTTTGTATGCTATTTTGCATCCTGTATTTTTTTTAATTTTTGGACTTTTTTATGTTTTGTTTATGTATGCTGTTGTGATGTAGGCTATTTGTTTTCATTCTCTGTAGTGCTAATTTTAGTGTTTTTTTTATATTGTGTATTAGTTTGTTTATTATTGTGGAGATGTATCCATTTGTGTATGCTAAATATTAATTTGTGTCTAGTTCTTTGTTTATGTTTTCTGTGGCCATTGGATCTTCTTTAAGTCTATGGAGCGTGAATCTAAAGGTAGCGTGTTTGTGTTGGATAGGGTGGTTTGAGATGTTGTGGATAAGTGTGTTTGTCGTGGGATTTCTGTAAATGTTGAAGCTGTGTTTTTATAGTTTGTATCAGAATGATTTTACATCGTACGTAAGCGGCAATATGTTTCTGACACAGCAAAAATTATACCATTTAGTATTTGTTAATTTTTCAACAATTTCAAATTCCGTTATTGACACTTCTTGATATATTCGTGCACTGCAGCACAAATATACTCCAAGCTTGTCTCGTGTGGCATACACTCGTATTTCGGGTGATGTGCTTAGCTGAGACTGGGAACTAAGAGCAGGAGGTTGGGATAATGTTGAAGCCTCTCTGGGTAACCTGACACTCACTGAGAACTTTTAAAATAAACATTGACACTAGTTTTATCGGCTAAGTCTGATATAACAAGCACCGCTGACACTTAAACCTATGGTCTTTGATTAGATATTCTAGGAACGTTACCACTATCAGAACAAGTTTTTAAATAATTACTACTTATAAACTTAAAATTTCAAATTGAATTTTCAGAATTACTTTAGTTAAGCAACCATAGCTAGGAGATTTTGAATGGTTTTCTAGTCAGTTTTTTACGAATAAAATAAAATAATAATAGAGATAGCAAGCTTTTTTTAAGTGCCTTAAAGGCCCGTGTTTAACTTGTTCCAATGACGTTTTTATTGTTCTTACCAAGTAGAGCTACAATTAGAAGGAAAAGATAAGGACTAGTGGACCACAGAGTTTCTCGATATACGATCTGTGATTGAACAAATTTCTTACGTCGATAATCTATACTACACATAAGGCTATTTTTCGCTTTACTACTGATAATCTCGTACATTGTTTATGGTATACCAACGAATAACTGTCGTCGATCGACACATCGACACTCTTAATAAATTATTAATATAGCCTACTTATCTACATTTCTGTTAGGAATATTTCTATGTTTGAGTATATTTTTCTGCCATTCCTAACTTTTCAATATTCTCCTTTGTCGGAGACAAATCTTTGAAGTTGAAGTTTTGAAAATGGAGTTAATCCGAAACGCGTCAACAAAGGAGAATATTGAAAAGTTAGGAATGGCAGAAAAATGTACTCAAACATATACTCTTAATAAAGATTACACTCGTACGTTGGCATTTACAGTAGACAGTATACTATTTATTTAACATCACAACAAAGACGAGTATTTGTTCTCGACCGATTCTCATCGTAACTCCAATGTGACGTACGAATCAACAAAAGCAGTCTAGCAGAGCCATACGAATATCTTTATTAGAGGACGGAAAGTGGTTCTGCTGGTATAGCAAACGCTACTATCAAAGCCATGTCTGTACAAGCTAAACTATAATTCCCTGAAGGTTAAATGACAAAGAGAGTTTTAGTTAGATGATATTTAAGACGATTCCCGTGCAGGGAAAAACTGTTCGTCAAAAGTTGTGACTGGTGAAGGTCAAACGAGTCAACTAATAGTGTAAGGTTACTAGCAATGTCAGGTAATTATGTTACTTTAAATAAAAATATAAATCCTACCAGAAAAGTAGAAAATTTATCAAAATTTCATTTTTATAAAAAATATCAAACTGAACAGTATGTTACACAAGCTGGTCGTTCAAGACTATAGTCTGTAAAATTACTAAATAGTCCAGGATCTAAAGGGGGTCGACCATGCATTGAAAGCCTAACTCAATTTTATTTCACATTATTGTTCTGGGCACTTGGTTGATTGTAAAAACTTATGTCGTCCCTCCTTCATGTGGTCGACATACCAGAGGGAGGGGGACGAGCTGTACTGAAACCGTTGTATCTTTTAAGCTAGAAAAAAAAGAATAACCAGAAAAATGTTTTTAAACTCAGACAAATATGGGCTTTAGAAAAGGACATTACGACTAAATACTTATTTATAATACCTATTTAGTTAAAAATGCTTTCCCAAAATTTCGGATTTTACTATACTTTTATTTCAGTAATAACTTTAAAAAAATAGTTGTTTTAATTACGCTCTATCTGGTCTAATTAATAAAAACAACTAGTTTTTATAGAGATAGTACTGAAATAAAACCATAGTAAAAAAAAAGTTTTGGAAAAAAAATTTAACTAAAAAGGTATTACAGATTGGTATTTGGTTGGGAATGACTTTTTTTTAAAGCCCATATTTTCGTGAGTTTAAAAACATTTTTTTTGGTTATTCTATCTTTTTTAGCTTAAAAGATACAACGGTTCCAGTACAGCGCGTCCCCAGCGATGTTTCCCCCTCCCCCCTTGGTATATCGACCAGATGAGGGGGCGACGACATAGGTTTTTACAATCACCCAAGTGCTCAGAACTATAATCGGAAACAAAATTGAGTTAGGCTTACAGTGCATGCTCAACCCCGTTTAGATACCTAGACTAGTACGACAGCGAGTGACGTTTACTTGCTTCAGTCCAGTAGTAATATTGCTTCTACAATAGTTTAGACAGATGTTATATAGTATTTTCATTATACAATTATGTATTTCCAATTTTTAGACCTGATAGAAGGTAATTTATAAAAACAACTAGTTTTTTAGAGTTATTACTGAAATAAAACTATAGTGAAATCTCGAAGTTTTGGAAAAAACAGTTTTAACTAAAAATGTATTAGAGTTAAGTATTTAGTGGTAATGAACTTTTATAAGGCCATATTTGTTTGTGTTTAAAAAAATTTTTCTGGTTATTCTATCTTTTATAGCTAAACAAAATACAACGGTTCCAGTACAGCGCTTCTCCAGCTACGTTGCCCCCCCTCCCCGGGTATGTCGACCACGTGAGGGGGCGACGACATACGTTTTTACAATCACCCAAGTGCCCAGAACAATTATTTGAAATAAAATTGCGTTAGGCTTTCAGTGAATGCTCAACTCGCTTTAAAATCACTTGGACGGGCTGCATTGATTATTGCTCTAGGCCATAAAGATAAAATTGAAGTGACATTGAAGTAAACAAACGCGTTGCAATGGCTTTCGCATTGAGGGTTGTTTATATTTTCATATCAGAAGTCCGGTATATATATATATATATATATATATATATATATATATATAAAATGATATAGATCACTTTTACTATATGTACTTAAACAAGAATCTTACTTGGTATTTATGCGAGTTAACTTTCAAAGATTGGTAGTATCTCCATCATCGGACATCACTGACCGGGGGTTGTACTAGACTGCCTTATATATATATATATATATATATATATATATATATATATATATATATATATTAAAACAATTAATTTTTACATACTTTCACAAGATACTTGATATATCTTTCAAGTAAAGTTTTAATTTGCAACGTAAATCGTAACTTACAGGAGAAAAATCTGTTAATGAGATGCTCGAGCTTGCATTTTTTACACTAGCATGCATATTTCAGGTTATATTTTAGTAGGGGCTCAACCCAAGTAACAATATCACGTTTGTCCCTATAATATTAAATATATTTAATTTATCTTATTATTTCCAAAATGGTCTCCAACCCCCTGCCTTGTCTTATCGCCCCCCATTTTGGGAACCCATGTTTTGTAGAGTCGTACCCTAATGGTTTGATACAATAGCATACTTTTAAAAAGCTTAATGTTTGCGAAGTTGGCTCTATTAGCTGCCATTATTCTTTTTAGGACTTTATTTATTCTTTTTTTCATCATTCACTTCTGAGCCCAAATATGAAAAACTGTTTTCTTCTTCGAAGAAATATTCTTTTATATCTTTAGTGGCACTGCTATGCCCTGTGCTAGTATATTCCTCGATAATTATTGCATTCTAATTTTCCAAACTTTTTAGAAACAGGACATATGAGACTAGTTCTTCATTTTCTAGGAATACATTCTCTTTCCTATATTTCAAGGACGAGGGAATATAATTGTGACTCTACAATTTCTAAACAATTTTTCAAAAATTTGGGTACAAGTGGGTCTTTTCCAGGTGCTCTATTAATTTTCAGTATTTCAAACGACTCCATGAAGTCATCCATGTCCGGTGGCTCAATGCCATCCTCATTTGTCAATTCTATTCGGCTCAAGGTATTATTGTCCGTGTTTATCGTCTGAGCGCTTCCGCATTATACAGAAAACCAAAGTACTCTGCCCATCTCCCAATAGCTTCCCTTCCCTTCCAATACTCTACCATCTTTTTTTCATGAGTCAGTTTTAGGTTGAAAACCTCTATTTATATATTTAACAGCGCCATAAAATTTTCTAGATTCGTTATTCCTTTCGTCATTACTTCTTAGTTCCTCAATTTGCTCTACTTACTTCCTTAGATAGGCTTTTTTCTTTTCAAGTAAAACCTCTTTTGCTCTTCTACCGCTGAGGTGTTCTGTCTTGCAGAGAGCTGTAGCATTACCAGTCTATATGAATTTCTTATTCTTAGCGCCTCACGACATTTGTCATCGAACCACGTCTCCTCACTTCTTCACCAACCAAATCATTCTGTTTCCCCAATGAATCTGTTAATTTTGCACCACTTTATTTCTATTCTTGTTTCTTCATTTTCAATGCCTTCTCTTTTTAACTCTTCCAACATTTTTCTATCGCCTAGTTCTCTAAATCCTTATATGTGCAGATATTTAAATTTTTCTAGGTTCCAGGGCCTTCTTTTATAAACTTTCTCTTGTCGCAAGCATGCCAGTAACTCTCTATAATTAATTTTCACCAGAAAGTGGCCTGAGTCACAGTTTGCGCCTCTGGCCGTTGTGAAATCAGTCACTGAGGAAGAATGGCGTTTTTATGATTACGTAATCGATTTGGGTTAATGTGCCATTTGGTGCTTTCCAAGTTCCAATGTGTTTTTTTTTTGTGCGGGAAGCAAGTACTTTTTATTATCATGTTGTTTGCTCAGCAAATTCACACAAGTGTTTATATTTGTTATTCATTGTATTATGAAGTGAGTAGGTTCCAGCAATAGTTTGTGTAAAATTCTGCTTGCCCACTTGGGTGTTCAGATCACCAACTATAATGTTTGCGTCATATTTTCGACTAAACAGAAAGGCTTTTTCTAATTGTTGGTAGAAAAGTATTATCTCATCTTCAACACTGTTTTCAGTTGGTGAATAGGCAGAGATCAAAGTTTTATTTCTAAATTTTGCATAGGGCCTATTCTATCAGTAAAATAGGTTTAATTATTAAACTAAGGCATAGTCGTTTTGTAAACATGAATCCCGTCCTCTTTGTCTAGTTTTTATTGTTCGACTGTACAGTATGGTAAATTCTTTCTTATCAAGTACACCCCGCCCTCCCCATCTAACCTCATATAGTGCCACTGGGTCAATGTTACATTTAAATGGCTGTTCAGCCACTTCAGCTCTTTCAGGCTGTAACATTGTCCGAATATTTCGTCTTGCTAAAACCAGGTCCGAGTTTCGTTTTCTTTTACCATTTATTATTAGATTGATTGGTTTCTTAACAAGAGTTTTTTTACGATGTAAGGTTGTTAGCCCTACACTCAACCATTAACTAGTGGGCCAGGTCATTTTTTATTTGGGTTTCCGCCCTCTAGCTTGGTTTCATTCTCTTCAGCTAAGAGCTAAAGCCACCTTTGTGTTTATTTTGGAGTTTACTATTCTAGTCTTTAGGTCCCGTTCAAAACCGTGCAAGACAGCACAGGGGAGTGCTTATTTGATGGCGTCATTTACTCGCCATGCCACAACATCGTCAAAGGGTTGTGTGGTAATTAATCCGTACGATCGTGCCAATGATTGAACGTCCATCAATGTTGATGTTGCCCCCTCTGGTCCGGGACTGCTTATTTGGAATTCTTATTCGCAGTTAACCTACATATCTGTAGGCCACTCCACTATCCGCCACCTGTGGACCCGCCCAGTAGCCGAGGTAAGCCCTGAGAGATATATCTGTCCTCGTATATATACATATGTATGTGTGTATATGTGTATATATATATATATATATATATATATATATATATATATATATTACTACATATCTAATAACATATATAGGCCTAATTATACACATATATGTACACATTATAAGTTAAAACAATTCTTGTATTCTAAACATATATAAATAAATATATATATATATATATATATATATATATATATATATATATATATGCATTTTTTAGATACATAGTGGGTTACTCTTGATGTTAACACATTTTTTTCAAATATTAATTCATTAATTAAATTTCATTAATTAATTTCAGTTTTAAATGAGAGAAAAGGTTTCACAATAGGGGAATGTTATGCAACATAGTTATCTTCATACATTACATTTGGCTTAAAATAAGTGATAACACATAATTTCATGAAACAGCTAATTTTATGTTATGGGTTATGTGGTAAAACAGCTGTTCTAATGCATAGGTTATGTTATTTTATTCACAATAATTGTAACTATTTAATAAAAATAGCACAAATAAAATTTGTCTTTGTTGCCCTAAGCACGGATAAACTGTAAAAAATTTTTATTTTCCTGTATTATTTATGTTTAATACATAATATTTCCTATTTGAAGTAAATAATAGGTACCATTTATTAACATGTTTTATTCAAATTCTAATGTACATTTCTATTTCAAATCATCTTCAGTGGAATCGTTTACAAGAATCTTGTAATAAATATATTAGAACCATACTTGTAATAATCTCTTCTGAATATCATAGCTTCTTAATTGAAATGTACATTAGGATATAAATAAAACTATTCAGTGGTTGAGTTTTTATATATTTAGAATTAAAAAATACACCACATTTGCTCCAAATTTTTATAATCTTCGGGTCTTTTCTATTATACGACCGCATGGCTAAAAATATTTTCTATGAAAACATACAGTAGTAATATAAAAGCTTTTTTTCTTACCTCAACTGATAACATTATCCATAAAATGAAGGTTTTAGATAGGTTTTTTACCAAAAATAGTAATACACTTTATTTCTCAAAATACATAAACAAAGAACATTTAGCACACAAATTTATTTCTTGAATTTATTAAAATTAAACACTGATACGATAGGCTTCTGGTGGCCAAAATACTTTAATATCCTCGATAATTTGTGCGAAAAGATCATTTCCTTGGTTATGTTTCAAAAGAAACTCACATAAGTAAGAATCGATTAAGTTTCTACTGGTTCCACACACGAACTAAACGTATCAGTGACATGATCAATACTGAAGCGCTAACAGGACACTGATGGTCAAAGTACGGTGAACGTCTCGCACTACCTGATAAGATAAGGGAACTTAATGCTTTATTTATTTGGTCTTAACCGGTTTATTAGATATTTATTTTATGTACAAAGCAAAATGTGAAAATAATTAGTGTTTTAATTTCCATACAAAATATTTTGAGCCATGCGGTCATATACTAGAAAAGACCCTAATATCTTCATATATAATAATGTTATGTTGGTTTGTGTACGGTCCAAACACTAAAGAGTCTGCAGACATTGAGGTCAAATTTTGACATTTGATATACAACCGCTTCTAAGATTGTTTATAAGTATTTTTCACGTCATTGCTATACAGTACCTATCACCGCAAGATAACTTATTTTTAACGGTAATCTGTGATCCTCTAAGCACGAAAGCGAGGGGAACACGCCCCATACTGGACGCTAACTACAGTCACGTATGAAACATTATTGTTCGCAATTGCATTGTTCAATAACAAAATCAAACGTATCCACTTGCACCCCATTCAGTCATTACCACATCTCTATTAAATATTCACCGTAATCGAGGTACTTGCGTGTGATCATGTTGTGATCGAGCGGCTCGTTCGCGAAAATCGTAAATAGAGGTTATTTGGGAATGCCAGCACCGAACCGAGCTTTGACCGCTTCATTTGATGTACATTTGCGCCTTGAAGAGAGTTAAAACATCGGTGATCTCCGGCCATATGTCTAATCAAGCATTCCCAATTTATGCTTGTATCTAAGGGAACAAATTTGCGATCGCATAATGCAAATGATTAATGACAGAATATGATTATGTATGAATATGATAAATGCCGGTGAGGGTGTCATCTTGGATGTGATAAGGAGGAACTGGGAAAACATTTCTTATCAGATTGATTTTGGCAACGTTTTGATAAAAAATTGACGTAGCTTCAGGTATGTATTGCCTTAGCTTCCAAAGTATTTCGAAATTAATTTTCTATGAAACGTAAATTATGCGTTGTTTAGCTCCAAATTTCTCATCCACGCAACCACATTTTGCCACAGCAAAGCATGGCAGGGTAGAACTAGTATTGCTCATAAAAGTTTAATTTCCAACCCTTCCTGATTCGGTTCCTTGTTTGATGCATGGGCATTGAATTCCTGAGATTAATTAGGAATAGTGTTGTTTTAAAATTTCTCTTTATATTCCAAATAATAGTTCACGCCCCCTTCCTCTCTCACTCTCTCTCTCTCTTTATATATATATATATATATATATATATATATATATATATATATATATATATATATTATAATAATAAATTACTGTAAAAACATTCGCGTATTAATGCATATTTTATTAAATATCATCATATTTAATATATACATATATATATATATATATATATATATATATATATATATATATATATATATATATCTTCAAATCGTTAATGAAATACTTTTTATTTATCCACTCAAGTTTAAATACATTCAGCTTGTAATGGATGACAGTTGATGTTAATACAGTTTTTTCAAATATTAAATAATTAATTAATTTCGTTTTTCATTTTACCATTTAATATTTTGATTCTGTCATTTGTCAATACATACTTATATTAATTGTAATAATTTAATGAAAGGTAATTAAAATAATTTACTTAATTTTTTAAATTATTAGTTAGGTATTGTGGCAAAATAAGTAGAATGCGTGAGGGTTAACGGTGGTCCCTCGTTCTGCTCTAGCACTTGACTACTAGCCTAACTAAAAACATTATACAATACATACATCGTCTCTTTCGTAATCGCGTCTCTTTCTTTGCAGAAGCAGAGCAACACATTTAAAGATCATTTACATCAAACTATTATAGTATTAAGTTTTAGTTAATTAGAGCTTAGCTCGTGAGAACTATTCACATAGGTAAAAGTCAAAATAGTTGACTCAAAATCTCACCAAAAATTAGTTTTTAATAAACATACACACTATTTCACAACAGACTAGTTTCGGCGTCGATCTCGCCTTCCTCAGTGCGTGGCTACTGCTAACATATCGTCAAGTTATCGTACAACTTAAAATAGATAACTCTCCTGAGTAAGGAGATTTGTGCTTTGTAGTTAGATTAATTTTATTCCTTGACTTTTTATGTTTTATCCTTTTCTGTCTTATAGAATGCATGGACAGTCCTAATTACAGACGCATCGAAATCGTCGATGTCAGTCATTGCGCATTTCCTTCTTTTTTCATTGGTTTTTGAAAAGAACGTTCACCTTCTGATGACAGCAGTGTTTTTTTCCTTTCCTAATGTTGTTAATGTGTTTACAGATACACCAGATACACCTTGAGCTGTGCGTATATCACATTGTTGTAACGGCATTGAAAATGTTTTATTGTCACAAAAATACTTTGATTCATTAATCATAAAATCTTCAACATTTCAAATAATTTCGCTTTCTTGACTGTTAAGTTTTTATTTCAATTTAGTTTTAATTGTTCTATTTTCTATTTTGTAAAATAAACCGAGTTACTTTTATGTATTATACTATACAACCACGTAACACTAAACTCTAAAACACTGGCCCAACACTAGTAAGAACTTTAATACAACTAGCCTAGACATCTGGTTAACCGTAATAAATCATACTTTTTACACTTTAAACACGACACGGATGTTTCCTGAAGTTTTGGATTTTGACCCCGCACTGCAGTCCAGTCCACCCTAGCGATCTCTAGGTCAAGGACACGGTTAACCTCACACACTTGTAGATTATATGTTTCGTACTCAGCGTCACGTTTAATATCGCGGCAGTCAAGTGTCACTATCAATTTATAGCGTTTATAATAATACCCACGATACAAACATTGAGAAGGGATTCAATATTTAACTCGCAAGGCTAATTACAAATGTAACAAGCGGCTGGTAAACTCGATTAATTAAGTTGAAAAAACCTAATGTTTTTATTTAAATGTTATAGTAATAGTAGGCTAAAAGCAGTCGTTAAAAACGTAAAATGTTACTTTATTGTACGAGTTGTGTTTTAATTGCTAGGAATTAAACAAATTATTTAAACAAAAATGTTTAACCTTTGAGAGGGCGCATAGAATTTCAAACGGGAGAGGGCGCTTGCGAAGTTTTATTCCGCACATACTCGTTTAAAATTTAAACGGTTTTCTTTTTATATATTTGGGTAACTTTACAATTAAATATTATATGAATACATTGTAAACAAATTGAAAAATCATTATTGTACAATTTTGAATTTCTAAACATCATATTTCTAAAAATATTTTTTGTATTTAACATTCTAAAAATTGTTAAATG
Source organism: Prosapia bicincta (assembly GCA_036971475.1). Taxonomy (NCBI): domain Eukaryota; kingdom Metazoa; phylum Arthropoda; class Insecta; order Hemiptera; family Cercopidae; genus Prosapia; species Prosapia bicincta. Next base: position 261,961,036 of record JBAIZL010000004.1, on the reverse strand, counting down.
TATACTAGATCACTGTTTTCAGGTTATTTTATTATTTATTATATAAAGTAATTCAAAGTCTAAACATTAAAAAACTTTTAATCGTGATTGTACATATAAAAATATGAAAGTAATTATATTTAGTGTAAATTAGGAACGTTTTATTTCAAATATATACCCCTACAAATTGGCTTTATAACACAACAGGTTCTAGTGTAAAATAAAACTAGTAGAAACTTACAGTCTTTGTTGAAAAAACAACTCGTAATTGTTTATTTCTAAACTCACTATTCACCGACTTCAGTTTGAATGCACTTCACACAACAGGCAGGTGCTGCATGCTCCTTGCAGATGAAAGACAATTACCACATCGAGTTTGAGATGAACGATTCTTTTTTCGATCACCAATGTAACATCGGTCTTTGGTTATATCTTCCTCAGAAGGTATTATAATAAAAAAAAAACAAAAAAAGTAATAATTTATGTCCACAAAGTCTTTTGTAATATAAATAAACGAAGTTAAATATATATATATATATATATATATATATATATATATATATATATTTTTTAAGAGGCCTATAGCTTACATTATTGTAATTTTCATTCCTGATGATGTTGGTACTGTTTGCCAACGAAAAGCTTTGGATATAAAATAATAAATATTCTTGTATTTGAATAACATATGTTGTTTTAAATTATTAAACAAGAAAACGTATTTTATATTTATATATATATGAAACTCAGCACAAATAACTTACACGAAATCGCAATCTGACCGCGTGAGACAAAGATTAAATTCAAACGAACGATACAAGGGAAATATGAACAAAAATAGGTTGGGCCATTTCTTAGAATTGCGAGTTGTGGAGTAACGAGCCGGAAATACACTTCTGACAGCTAAAAAGACGTTTTCTTAACAAATAATGATACGTGTGGAGAAAAACTCCGCATGCGCCTTCTCGAGGGTTGAAGTCAGTTACTACTTAAATCAACAAAATAAAATTATTTTAAAACTTTTTATTAAATATTTACAATTAATATAAATAAAGTAACATAACCTCTGGGTTAAAACAGCTGTTCTACCAGATAACCTATAACAATAATTTAGCTGTTGTATGAAATCACTATTTTAAGCCAATTGGATGAAATAACTATTTTGCATACCTTACCCATTTTGTGAAAGGTTTTTCGCATTTAAAACTAAAATAATTTTTTTAAAATTTAAATAATGAATTAATATTTGAAAAATTTAATTAACATCCAGTGTAAATCCACTACAAGTTAAGAGAATATTTGAACTTGAGTGGACGAATAAAATGTATTTTATTAACGATTGAAAATTTGCACAAGATATTTATAGGGAGAGTGTGAGGTAATAGAAGGAATTGAAAAATACAGTGAAAAATTGTACTGCGATAGGATTTGGTGATGTTTTTAACGTTGCCAGGTTCAGTATGTTGTCTAAATTTGTGGGAACAAACTGTTATAAAACAAACCTAATTGATTTATCCTTGATTATGGTTTTTATATAAACAAGAATATCGTAATAATTGGGAATTTATAGCTTGCAGTTTTCTCTTCCTTAGAGCTTCTTTTCACTCTGTGTTGTGATATAATTAAGTAGATCCAGCTACTTTATATCCCTTTTACTACACTAGATTGCCATGCCAGTACAATTTTGCAGTATTTTTTAAATAAATAATTCGATTCAAATTCTTACTCGTATCACTGATGTAACAGTTCGTAAGGACAACATCCACCGGTCTTTTACCTTACATACCATTTCATTCGTTACAAATAAATTCCTTGCATTAAAAAAATACATTTGACTTTAATCGAAATTGTTTAAAAATGTAACACATGCCTCTAAAATACATTTTAAATGAAACTATTCCAAACTCCTCTACTTAGTATGAATGAATTCAGTTGTATAATGGTGCTTGTGAAAAGCAATTCTATTGAAGATAGAAATTAGCAAAATATTCTTGTATATGGCTCGTAGTATTTGCACATCGTGGCGCCCCCACAATTTCATTAAGGACGGCAAGGAAATCATTAACAGAGGGGGGCATCAATTTGGATGCAATATTCCCCCAAATCATTTAGGCAAACTCAACAACTGTGTATTTTTAAGGTATATTCCTGAAGCATTTTATTATTGATGTATTTAAATATTTTAATATTAAATTTAAATGATTTAATATTATTAAATCAAATAATTCTCATAATACAAATAAAACTAACATATGTATTAATAAGACTTATTTGCATTGTTGCGTGTACACACTTGTAGGTTAGTTGTTAGACATGCCTGGCCTTGTTGGCTGCAATAATTTTGAATAATGAAAAAAGGCGGACAGAGGGTCGGTGCAAACGTAAAATGTTTGCAGAGGGAACTCGTTTCGGTTGCGATTTACTTTCAACACTGAAATTGGAGGACCCCTTAGGGTTCCGAAACTTTACCCTTTGATTCCAAGTAATTTTGAAGAATTACTACAGCTTTTAAGTAGAAATATTTAGAAAAGATAAAGCCCATTTAGAGAAACCATTCCACGTGATATGGATTGTTTTCTACATCCCTCACAAATATTTCACATTTTTTGGCAAGTTCTTCGACCGCCTTTCTTTTTTTTATTGCAATTTTATAATCGGGATTTGTAACTTCCCATAAACAATTTGTACGATTAAATTCCTCTATAAATATCAAACAGTTTTCCGTAGGCCACGCATTTAAATAATAAAAATAATCGGAAACAAAACTTGAGCGAAATAAACAAAAGCAAGTGAATGATAAGAATTACTCATGACGAGATAACTGGCAACAATGTGGCGCAACATTGTTAAGGAATTATCTAAAGTTCCTCATCTGTGATGGGAGACCAATTCTCTGTGATTATGTTGCAAAGGGATGTCTATAGATAAGTCACGGGCTTTGTCTCGCAACTGATAACAAACAATCGCTGGATTGTATTTAGACATGGTCTTAGGACATAAATCGTTCGACTTCAATAGTGTGTACACAAGCCTTCAGAACTGTAACAAAGGTTAAGACACAAAACCCAACCACATTCGCTTTGAAAGAATGCCTATCTATCAAGCTTCAGAAATAGCGCTTAAAACTGTTTGATATACTGAGATTTATGCAAAGCATTGAAGTAGCAGTAGGCACGTACATCGTAAATCTTTGGTCGTATAAAACTCAGAGGTGACGCAAGCATGAGTAGTAATTGTTTAGAGTTAGCTGATTGGAGTTTAAGTGTTACTCAGGGCAGCATCTAGCGACGGTTTTGGTGCCCATGACCCCTTGCGACGTCTGGTCACACGATACGACCCCACACAGTGAAAACATTAAGCCATAATTTAAAGCCATAAAACTCGGTGGTAGATTCAGTTTTTCAACAAAAACATGTTTTTTGACTTTATAACAGTACAAAATGTTACATATAATACATATGAAGAAATTCGAAGCAAATCTTATCTCACCTTATTAAAATTCAACACTTACGTGAATGATACAATTCAAAACCAAATGCTGTTTTAATGATCTATTTGAGATGTCAACTTCCGTACGTCTGAATGAAATATGGATTATGCACCGGATTGAGGCTATCTAAAGTTTCTGCAATATCGACTGAGATTACTCCACAATATTTCTACAAAAAATCAATAAAACTTGAAATGTATAAATATAATTTAAACGAGTAATATACAAAAAGGGCAATTCCTACTTAGGTCAACAAAGAAAAATTATAACTATTTAAAAACAACTGTGGCGTAATGTTTAATATAAATAAATGAAACCTCTATACAACAAATGATTTTTTTTTTTATGTAAAACCTTATGAACATTTCGATTGCATAGCAATCATCCTCAGAGGTAATTTACAATAAAAATATTTTTATTTATTACTTTTTATTTTTATTGTAAATTACCTCTGAGGTTGATTGCTATGCAATCGAAATGTACATAAGGTATTAAATAAAAGAAAAAAGTCATTTGTGGTATAGAGGTTTCATTTATTTATGTTGAAGAAAAATTGTATTTTAATTATTTTTTATTAAATAATTACCTAATCAATTTTGCCTTGGTTTATAACTATTCGAATTTTAATTTATTTTGTGAATTTGTACAAACTTTCTGAGATATGTCATAAACTAATGTAAAAGTAATTAATTAAGTTTCACCGAACGTAATGAACTACAAACTTCAAGAGCACATAATTACACGAATATAAATATTTATATACACATGACAGAATCACTATATTAAGTGGCAAAATAGAAAACAAAAATATTAATTAATTAAATTTATTTATTGAGATTATGTTTGAAAAAATGTATTAACTTCAAGGTCATCAGCTAAAACTTTTAATAAATCTATTTGAACTTGAGTGAATGAGTAAAAACTATTTTATTAACTGTTGAAAATTTGAACAAAATATATAAAGTGATATTTAGGAATTAAAAAATACTTCAAGTGTTATCTTCACACTAAGAGGACTACAAGCATTTTACAACTCATAAGATTTAAAACTATTAAAAACATTGCATCATATTACTTGTTTATTTTTTAAACCTATTTTGACTAATACTTGATATTTTTAATAATCAATTAATCTCATAATAAAGCGGTAACAATCATAAAAAACATAGACTATAAAACATAATTAAATTCCAATAAAATACATTTAATTAAAAATTGTATTTATTCAATATACAATTTGAAATAAATAAAAAACCTCTATTGAAATTATTCAGTTATTGGCTTAGCGGAGAAGATTAGTAGGCCTAAATACTTGATGTTGTCCATATTAATGATTACATTAAGTAACAGCTTTCATTTACTAACAATCTCACGATAAGTCAATCATTTCATTATTTGAAAATAAACAAGTAATATTAACACAAAATTTCATGTCAATTCCTACTTAGATCAGCAAAGAAAAATTTTATAATAGTTACTTATTATTATCGTTTGATTTAAAACAGAATAGGGCTCTACGAAAGTGAAGTCGGCCAAAAGGGGTGGGGGCTGCCGCCGCCATGTGGACGTTTGGGAAATACACATCCTGCCGGGTCTGTGAGACTTGTTGCCAATTCTACATTAAACTTTCGTTCGTCGCTCAGTGTCACAGCGTTCAAACTGACAACACCGCATTCCCATATCGCCACACACCAGATAATATTCTGCTGCAACACAGGCGTGCTTGAGTGGAATTTTTGGAACACGAGTACTCGCGTGGACTACTATTGTAGTCCATTTTGTGTTTTTTTTTCTTCGGATGTTGACTAGCTAATAACTTTATATTATGGTGCATGGTTCTTAAAGAAGTATAAAACACGTTTATATAGAAAATTACATTTTATTTTATAAAGACATAATATTAACATTTTTACTCCAAAATATGACGTCTTTGCAGTTATATGCACGTTTTGAAATAAAATTAAAAATATCTGTTATGAGATATAAATCTTTCATTTTATATTATAAAAATCATAAAAACAGATGAGAAAAAACATTACAATGATATTGAAATTTATATATACAACCAAAACATAGGAACATTAGTTGTCACGATAGTACTCGCGTGGACTACAATAGTATAATAATATAATAATTTATTATATAAAAATTTGTAAATAATCAATACTCTCACGTTGACTAATACCGCACCACTGAGTGTAATCTAGTGATGGGGAGAAAGGTAAAGAAAGCCTCAAGGTTGTGCAATTGTATCAACCCACTGAAACTTAAAAACCCAACCCCCCTTGAGGTATAAATAGTAGACCACGTGAGCACTCCGGTGTCATTTCAACTATAAGTAATTACAATTTATATAAATAAAGCAACATAACCTATGCGTTAAAACAGCTGTTCTACCACATAACCTATAACATAAAATCAGCTGTTTTATGAAATCATACGTTATCACTTATTTTAAGTAAAATGGGAACAAATAGCTATATTGCATAAGTTGCCCATTTAGTGAAACATTTTTCTCCCATGAATAACTAATATAAATTAGTTAAATTTAGTTAATGAATTAATATTTGGAAAAATCTATTACCATCAAGTGTCATCCACTACAAGTTTAAACAAATAATGTATTTGGACATGAGTGGAATGGGTAAAAAGTATTGATTACTAATATTTGTATTTAATGTCTGTTATTAACTATTAATTTTTTTATATAGGCTAATGACAGATCACAGAAAATTGTGCTTATTTAAAACACTCAAATAAAATGGTAAAATATTTAATATCAAATACTCAAATAAAATGGTAAAATATTTAATATCAAATATATTATTTTATTTATAAAATAATTTTTACCATTTATTTTATTTATAAAATGGTAGATGGATATTTATTAAGAGTTTTATAATTTGTTGATTTTTACTATGTTTTATATATTGTTATGTATTTTATAAATAGTAGGTTATGTTTTGTCATTGTTTAATTTAAATTGAGCTCTTGAAAAGGAATTTATGAAAGAAATTCGAAACGTTGAGTGTTTTAAATAAGCAAAATTGTCTTTGATCTGTCATTAGCCTATATAAAAAAATATTGATTAACGATACAAAATTTGAACATATATAATTTGACCTTATAGCCTATATATATATATATATATATATATATATATATATATATATATATATATATATATCGCAATATGTATTCTTGTGTATTAATAAAGAACTAAGTCAAAATACAAATACAAGAATTATAATAGAATTTACAATTCAAAGCTTTTCGTTGGCTAACAGTACCAACATCATCAGGAATATTAAACCAATATTTAATATTCCTGATAATGTTGGTACTGTTAGCCAACGAAAAGCTTTGAATTGTAAATTCTATTATAATTCTTGTATTTGTATTTTGACTTAGTTATATATATATATATATATATATATATATATAGACCCCCTATATATATATATATATATTATATTATATTATATACTATTATATACTATATATATTCATATATAGGCCTACTAAAAGTATGAATAAATAAGTGTGAACTAAAATTATGAGTTGAAAAAGATGAGCGGTGATAATTATGTAAGCTTAAAAGATTTACTTGGAGCATACTGTCAATAGTGTTATAGAAAGAATCCCAAAGTAGCGAGAAACCTTGCGATCGTGTCATACTCTGATAAATCTGAACTTTTAAACAATGTGTTTCGCGTGTCACGTGGATTATCATTTATCAAAAGAATTTTCAAGCTACTCCTTCTTTTAATTCTTTAAAATGGAACATATAGCCATAAAAACGGAGTTCTTAAGTCGATAACAATATAATCGAAAGTTTCCCTCGGTGATTTATGTATTGTAATGGCAAATGCTGGTCTAACTGAGAATTTGTATTTGCATAGTAAATCCAAGTTGACAAGTTTCGAAAACTTGATTATGATTTTTCAAAAAAAAAAAAATATCGGATAACCCATTGGATTGCTGAGCCTTAAAACGCCTTTATACCAATGTTAGTGAAAATATCTAGAGTCGTTTTCGAGAAAAAAATTCAAATAGATACTGTAGGCTACATATAATATTTGTTGATTCCATCTTCGCGTGAGCTATTAGTAATCACTTACACTTTTAAATGTTTTAAACTTGCCTATAGTACCAATTACTTTGCTTGTTGAGGACGGCCGTTCTCAACATGCAAAGTAAGTGCTACTATAGGCAAGTTTAAAACATTTAAAAGTGTAAGTGATACATATAATCTTTTGAAAACTTGATGATGACGAATTTTCAGAAAATATTCACTTAGGCCACTGGATTGCTGAGGTTAAAAAAATTTTGGTGAAAATCCTCAGAGTAGTTTCCGAGAAGAAATTAACACATATACACACACACACACACACATATAATTATTAGAAATGTTATAGAATATTTTCGCCCGGTTTATTTTTTTATTGACCGAAATTGATTACGTAGATTACTTAAAATTATAATATAAAGAGAAAAAAGTTATTTTCATTGTAAAAAATCAGAGTAGGTAAAATTTGACAAAACACAAATGTAGCCTGAATTTACAAATACACAAAACTGTCTGTAGAATGTGGAACCATTCTAATCTTTGTAAAATTTGTATAATAATTTTACAAGATAGTAAAACGTACCGAGATAAGACGGATTTTGTTATTAAACAATTTTAGTCTCGATTATATATCACTATGATACGATTGTCCGTAGTAACACTTACTGTTTTGATTATTGAGGACGGCCGTTTCGAAAGATGTGTGCCATTGTCAACCCAGACAGTAACTGACCTCTTGGATGTTTTAGGTTATTGTGGGATAGGAATATTTTAGCTGTATTTTTAAAGAGTTTTGGGGGTTTTAATGTCGAAAAGAGTATGAGAGTTGTAGTGTAATTGGGTGTTAATTATATGTGTTGGTTGTAGGATAAAATGTTTGTATATTTCATACCGTTCTGTTGTATAGCCTTGGTTATTTTTGTTCTGTTTGAGTAGAATTTGTAGGTTTGATGTTGTGTTTGTGTAGTTGTGGTTTGTGGATATGAGATGTTCAGAAAACTTTGATTGAACGATTTTGTATGTGAGTGATTTTGTGTCTTGGTAGCGTGTGTAAAATGGCCCTCCTGTTTGTCCTGTAAAAACAGGGGGACGAGCTGCAAGTTAGTTTATATATGCTGGAGGTGTTGTAAATGTCTTTGGGTTGCGGTTTAAATTGTTTGTTGAGTGTGTTGTGTGTGGAGAAGGCTGTTCTGTAATTGTGTTCCAAAAATGTGTTAGTTTAGGAGTTTTGGGTGATCTGTATGTTAGTGCTAAGTAATTTATGGGTCTTTAGGGTTGGGTCATTGGCTTTGTGCAGTCTGAGTTGACAATGGGACACATCTCCCGAAATAGTCGTCCTCAATAATAAATAAAATAAGTGGTACTATAGGCAAGTGTAACTTACTAACATATGTTCAAATGTTTTTAGTGAAAAACCAATTGCTCAAGTGAAGATCCATTTTAATAATACGTGTATGAAAGGCATATTAGCCTATATTTACTTCTTATAATTTCTTATAATAAAACATAAAGGGTATAACATTTAAAACCTAGTGTGTAAAGATGTTCTTCCTCTAAGAAAATGTAAGAAGTTCTTCCCCGGTACAGTGCCTGACAGACACATATGTTAAAAAAATCCCGGTATATTAAAGAAACTATCCAGGTTCCCTTAAATGGTTGAGAAAGTCCTTTCGGACTTCTATTTATTTTTGTTTCAATGTGCCGACAATAGCCAGCCCTTACCCTACAAAATTCTGACCCCTTAGCTGTCACCCATAGGACCTGTTAGGGGGTTCAACATCTTCGTCCTATACGGTGACATCACCATTATCTATTTCTCACAAAGAAAGACTCATCAACCTCTCCCTTTCAAAAAAAAAAAAATCCAAAAATATCAGGATAATAAACATCATCCAGGTTTCTATTGGGGGGGGGGGATTTTGCTAATAAGTAGGTAGACACAAAAAATAGAAGGCATCTTGTTACCTTAGAAACGAATATTGGTAGTTAAAGGGACTAGGTGTTGGTCATGAAGTAGAGTCCACACAGGTCAAATTTTATAAGCTGGCACTTGGCTCTAAGGTTAAGATTGTGTGATCGTCGTCTTCAAATCATGACCTACCCGTCATAACCCCTAGACAATCCTATTAGCACACTTCTGTGAGAGTTCTATTTAAAACTCGATTAACCGTCACGGTCGGGACCGTGGCCATGACGGATGAGCGAATAGACGGATAACAGAAACACTGTGTTATTCCTCTAAAACTTAACCTCAATCAATTATATTATAGACAAATATCACTCTCATAGTAATGTAATATATTTAGGAGTGAAAAGAACATAAACACGATTGTAATAGCAAATGAAACTATTTATTACCCTACATGGTACAAAGATCCGAACAGTAGCTACAAATGTAGCAAAATAATGTACAGTAATATATACTTACAGGTGAAATAGTTCGTGTAGTTTAACAAACAAAGCGAACGCGTCACTGAACCTTATACTTTAACTGTCGGCCACAATATCGGCGTATTCATAGAGAATTGCGAAAATATTTTAAGCTTATTTTTAAATAATGCGTACTTATTCTTTGTACCCCTATCATATCTAAGTATGAATATACGTTATCTTATCATAATATTTATAAAAATACGTGTGGGGCCAATTGGATTGACATATTTTTTTCCTACCGTAAATGATACGTAAATAGACTCCTTCGGACCAACTGGCCCGACATTGTTTTGATTTAATTATATCTTATCTGTGAAACACTGTTTTAATATTTTTTGTGTTTTGTGTAAACAATAAACAACAAAACCACATTTTTCATGTTCCGTTTACCCACATAATAAGCTGACTGGCGATAAAAGTGTTTGGTGCCTATCACCAAGACATGTAAACGTGTCACATGTGATTGATTTGTGAGCTTATAAATATTTTGCATATAGAACTAAAGTGTAATATATCCTCTCTTTGATAAATAATGCTTCAGGTCCAATAAATACTATCCAAGATTCATATCAAGTAAAAGTTTTAACACCAAATAATTTACTTGTTAAGGAATTTACGTTATAATTTACTTCCTAGTAAGGATGAGTTTATCTAAGTGTATCAATGTTTGTACTTAACTTTAACCAAGTCCGTTTTCAAGGATTATTTCACAAATAAATATTTAGTTAATATTTCCGACTTAATTTTTTGGGTTTTGTGAAATATTGAGAACAGTAGTGAAAATCAATACAATACGTCATCACAAATTTGTGTGTCGGCCCGTAACTACTGAGAAAAAGCTCCTAGAATAACATCATGTTTTAATGCCGTCGGCGTTTATCTATCAAACAAAAACCATCGTAATTATATCTGTAAGTAGTGTGAAGCTTGTTGTTTAATACAACGTGGCCCGACGGTATTCGGTTCAGGGTACTGGCCGTCGGGTAAATTGGATGACGATTAACAGAAATTGACGAAGTTAACGAATTGATTGAATTAATTTTCAATCACTTTTCCTTCAATAGCTCTCAAGGTATAACGGGGGGTGGGGGAGTTGTAATGCCACTCCCCAGTCTGGGGGGTCTGGCCCATAGGTAAGGCCACCCAGGAGTGGATGAACGTCCGATTTCACTACCTGGACAGAACTAATCAGACGGGGTGTAGAGGTACGGAAACCTGGCTGTTTGGAAGGCCCGATTAGTTCTGGAAAAGCGGGGAACCGCTGTCCCTGATTGGAGTTCGTCTTAATCCAGTGGTGTTCCGGTGGCCAGTCTAGGCCTTACAGCAAGGTCAATGACTCTTACATACTGGTACTACTAGTCGTGACCCCTGGCCTGTTGCTAGTCACCCGGGCTGTAGTCACGAGTCGGGTCTGATGCTAGTCACCCGGGCGGGAGTCACGAGTCGGGCCTGATGCTAGTCACCCGGGCGGGAGTCACGAGTCGGGCCTGATGCTAGTCACCCGGGCGGGAATCACGAGTTTGAGATTGGATTCGTAGGAGTAGAGGTTACACATGCTACAATGCAGATAATCCCCACATTATGGTCTACAAAAAGTGTACTTTTTCAAACGACAGGCTAGGTGCTCCTTTGTCACGCCTTCTCTTTTAACATCTTTCTTTCTGTCTCAAATTTTCACAAGCAAAACCATACATTTTCTATCAACAAGCTTTGAATAACGGTTACATTGTGTAAACTTTTGCTATAACCTATTTCGTACATCAACATCATAGAGATTCAAAATATAATCCAATTTCTAATGACTGTGACCCGGCTAGCTGGCCTGAGCAAGAGGGCGGGTCCACAGGTGGCGGATAGTGTGACGGCCTACAGATATTTATGTTACCTGTGAATAAGGATTCCGGAAGGTTTCTGAATAAGCAGGCCTGGACCAAGGCAACTGTTCAAAGGTGAGGAATTATCCCTCCTCGTCAGTCAACCGGTTGGGTGTGGTAAAAATAACTGCTCTGACTGGGGAGACTGGTGTAGTTGGGAGTTAAGTCCTCACAATGCTACTCTCACCTCCCAGATGAACCAAGGGCAATGCGACAGTGAAGTATGGGCAGGAAACTACCCTAACGACACAGTTGTAATAAAAGAGAGTAAAGCAGGCTGTTCGCTCCATGAGCAACAGTTTAAAATGTCCTGAACTTGGGGTGTGCATCAATGTCAGTGACTGAATACCCAATCCAAGGCGGAAGGCATCGTGCCGAAGGATGAATGGCTGCAGGGTATAAAATGCAGTCGCACACGATCCCCTTGAGGGACCAGACAAAACCTCATTGTATGTTGTCTTGCAGTGGGGGCTCTGCTCTGGTCGACCGTTATTTCCCCCATACTCGTGGGACGTTAATGAACCATAAAAATAAAACAATTAATTTTGAGACTGCACAGACAGCGGGAGCCAATGAGACGGCAAACCGTGAGTCTGTAGCAGATGTGTCAACGGCAACCATCACTGGGGGTGCGGGGGCGGCTTTCAAGCTGCCGACTGCAGAAACCGGTGACGTGGCTGTAGAGTTGAGCACGCTGTCTTTACGGAGAAAGCGTATGAGTGGAGCGGCCAAAAGGCGGCTCCGAAGAAAACAGGCGAGAGCAGCGAGAGGGCCAATAATCCTGAAAAAATGAAGGGGAGGCCAAAACCGAGCCGAGCCTGTCAAAGTCCAGGGCTTGGATTTGGTGAGGAGGGAGGTGCAACAGGGAAGCAATCAACCAAGAGCACCAAATCCCAGCACGTCCAAAAGGCCTACGAGTACGACGTTCAATCCCTCTCCAGTGGAGGGGGGGGGAAGAAGAAAGCAAAGCTGGGACAAGGGGGGATGCTGCAGTGTCTTCGTGCACATACGGCGATACCCTTCGGCAAAAGCTAGCAATTGTCCCAGAGAAACAACTCTTTGAAGAGATGGCGTTGGAGCTGGAGGAGCTGTTCTTCTCGGAACTGCTGTCCGCTGAGGCGGAGAGTGGGGATAAAGGATTCAGGACAGCATACTTAGAGAGGGGGGCTCTAAATGTCGTATGCTCCTCACGGGAGAGCCTGGAGTGGGTCCTTCGGGTCCTGCCAAGCTTCACCCTGAGTGAGGGGGTAAAGTTGAAAGCAGGGCCACCCAAGGAGATCTATTGCATTGCAAAAGTTTCAATGTGGGTGCCCAAACCCTACAATGACAAGGAGCCGGAAGAGACCCTGAAGGTGGTCAAAACCCAGAACCCTGGGATAGTTCAGGATACTTTGAAGGTGATTGTTAGGAAAAGGGGGGATGCAGGTCTCACCCTGATCCTGTATATAGGAGAGGGCTCCCTCAGGGTACTGCGGAACAACAACCTGAGGGTGAACGTGGGGCTGAGACAGGCCACGTTCAAGGTGCTCTCTAGTCCTGGGGCTGCTCTGCGGACCCAGGCAACTGCGAAGTAAGTGGAAAATGATCAAGATCCTCCAAGTGAACCTACAGCATAGCAGGGCGGCTAGTGCTGTCGTGTGTAGGATGCTGGACAGGGGAGAGGTGGACTTGGTTCTCATCCAGGAGCAATGGATTTCTGGAGGACGAATATATGCGGTCTGGCAACATCTGGAGGTAAGTTGTTGTATGATAGGGACTCCGGTGTTCCCAGGACGTGTATCCTGGTTAGGAGGGGGTTGAATGCTTTTGTACTAACGGACTTCTGCTGCAGGGACGTGATAGCAGTTATGGTGGAGATGCGGGCAGATGAGAGGGTGAGGAAGCTGAACCTGGCCACGGCATATCTTCCCTTTGACTACGCGGGGGCTCTACCAACACAAGAGCTGAGGAGGCTGGTCGAACACTGCGGGGCTGTGGATGAGGAGCTGCTGGTGGGGATGGATGCTAACTCCCATCACACTTCGTGGGGATGTACAGGTACGAACACTAGAGGTGAGGAACTTTTAGCTTATCTTAGCTCTAAGAATTTACTAGTCTTAAATCAGGGGGAAGAGACGACGTTTGTCACTAGGGCCATACAGGAAATCCTGGACATTACGGTGGCATCGAACCAGATGGCTAGGTATGTACTAAATGGGCATGTGTCGGATGAACCATCTTCTTCTGACCACAGACATATTAGGTATGATATCTTCCTAAATCCAGCCATGCTTCGGCCAACCAGGGATCCAAGAAGAACAGACTGGGACTCCTACAGGAGGGACCTGGGTGTTCGGATTGAGGAGGCTGGATTGGAGTATGGTGGGAGGAGAGAGCTAGAAGACTCTGCCACATTGGTTGACGAGGCTATAGTAGAATCCTTTACTGATAACTGCCCTCTCAGTGAAGGGTGAAAAGTAGGGGATCCGTCATGGTGGAACAAGAAGCTAGCCAAACTTCGGAAGACCACCAGGAGACTCTTTAATAGAGCAAAAAAGAACGGGGAGTGGGACCAGTATAGGAAAACACTAACCGAATACAACAGGGCAATTAGAGAAGCACGCAGGAAGTCCGGGAAGGGGCATGACTGCATATAGTGCTCTCTAAGGACCCAGTTAACCCGGTGGGGATGCTAAGAACCCCACTGGGAAATATAACAAAAACTGCAGGGAAAACTGTGGAAGAATTAATCAGAACACATTTCCCTTCCAGTACTCTGAGGAAACTTGGGGGAACAGACACTGAACCAGCTGCCAAACTCTCCACAAGACGTGGTAAGAGGAAGGACTGGGAAGTGGCAAGGAGGATAGTAACTCCACAAAGGGTAAGATGTGCTATTGGCACATTTAAACCCTACAAATCTCCAGGTCCAGATGGGATCTATCCTGTGCTGCTGCAGCAGGGAATGGATATGCTGGTGCTGGTACTTACTAAATTATACAGGCTAAGCATTGCTCTAGGGCATGTGCCGGCAGCCTGGAAATCTAGTAAGGTGGTCTATATACCTAAGCCGACCGGTAACCGGTAGGATACAGACCTATTACACTCATATCCTTTGTTCTTAAGGGACTTGAAAAACTGGTTGATAGGCATATTACGGCGGGTGCTTTGGCCATAAAACCACTGCATTGGAACCAGTATGCTTATCAACCGGGGAAATCCTGCGAGGGAGCTCTCCATCAAGTGGTTGGTAGGATTGAGCAAATGATCGCTAAGAAAGGTTGTGCCATAGGTGCCTTCCTCGACATTGAAGGGGCTTTCAATAACGTCTCAGTGGAGACGATGGTAAGTGGTGCAAGAAGTCATGGAGTGGATGCGACCACTTGTGGTTGGATAAGTTCCATGTTAACAAACAGAAGCATTTCTGTAGAGGTGGCAGGGGAGGTCAGAAGGGCGAAGACAGGTCTGGGCTGTGCACACAGGGGGTGGGGGCTCTCTCTCCTCTGTTGTGGTGCCTAGTGGTTGACAACCTTATTGAACTCCTGAATGAACAGGGGTACTTCTGTCTAGGATATGCGGACGACATAGTTGTTCTGATCCTGGGCAGATTCCCTGATACAGTCCTTGAGGTAATCAGATATCCTCTACGACTGATTGAAGAGTGGTGTAATAAGGAGAACTTTAGGGTATATCCGAAAAAGGCTGCTCTTATTAACTTCACCAGACAGCGAAAAGATCTGACAACCAGGATGCCTCGCTTGTTTGGTGAATACCTTAAGGTTTGTGGGGGAAGTGAAGAACCTGGGAGTTACTCTGGACAGGAAACTTACCTGGAACCCACATCTTGAGAGGACAGTTAACAGGGCCAAAAGGGCACTGATGACTGTGAGAAGAATGGTGGTTAAGAAATGGGGACTGTAGCCATCAACGATGCACTGGAAGTATCTGAGGGTGATAAGACCTATGATTACCTATGGAGCTCTGGTGTGGTAGACAAATGCCAACCCGGCACAGACAAGAGCTAAACTGAGCTGTATCCAGAGATTGGCCTGTCTGTGCACACTGGGAGCGATGTCAACTACACCTGGTGCAGCAATGGAAGTAATGCTTAACCTCCCTCCCCTCGAGCTTGTCCTTAGGGAAGAGGCGAGGCTGGCGGCATGGAGATTGTGCAACCCGAACAACTGGGCTAACCTCCCAGATGTTTCGGGACATATGAGTATCGAGTGCGTGGTCAAAGAACCCGTCTTGGAAATGGGCAGTGATCACATTACTCGAACGTTTGCACCTAACCAGGTCCACCAAACTATGTTGGAATGGTCAGGGACATTAACATCGGGAGCTCAGATCTGGTACACAGATGGCTCCAAGATGGACTTCTTCACTGGAGCGGTGGTGTATTGTAAAAATCCAAGTGTAAAACTAGTTTTTTCCTTGGCAGGCATACCTCTGTCCTTCAGGCCGAAATATATGCCTGTCTGGGAGAGATAGCGAGAAGGGGAACACACGGGACCCGGATTGCTATTTTCTCTGACAGTCAGGCAGCAATTAAGGCACTAAACGGACATTTGGTCACCTCGGCCATAGTCAGGGAGTGCCTAAATAACCTACAAGCCCTGGCAAGGCACAATCAAATCAAGATAGGTTTGGTGCCAGGGCATAGGGGAATACTTGGAAATGAAGCTGCAGATGAGCTGGCTGGAGAGGGGTCTTCGACTCCCGTGATTGGACCGGAGCCTGCGGTAGATATTTCCAAATCCATGATCAAGATGGCAGCGCGAAGGTGGATGGCTGAAAGACACTGTGAGCACTGGATCAGGGCTGAAGGGATGAGACACAGTAAGCTAACACTTAGGAAACCTTCCTTGGGGCTGTAGAAGAGTCTCATCTATCTGTCTAGGCAGGAATTGAGGATAGCCACAGTTCTACTCATGGGACACGGTGGACTAAGGAAACATCTGCATAAAATGGGTATATACAAAGATGAACCAGTGTGCAGATTATGCGGGCAGGAACTTGAGACTGCCACACACATTATTTACGGATGTGAAGTACTTGCCGAGAGACGCTTCAACCTCTTTGGTGATGGAACGGCTCTGGTGGATGCTGAAGGTAAAACACTAGTCAGGAAACTTCTAAACCTGGTAAGAGGGAAGGGGCTATTTGACTAGATCAGGGAGGTAAGTACAGTATACCTTAAGGTAGCAGTGCTTCGGGCAGTTTAAAACCCGCTCCCAAGTAATTAAAAAAAAAAATGACTGTAAAGATTAATTTTAATTGAAATCTATACATTCCCCGGGCCCCTTATCGAGCTCTTTTGAGTCCTCGGGGCCCGGACAACGTTGGAGAACAATGTCCTAGGTCTTAGATTTAAATGTCTATACTATCCGGGCCCCTTATCAAGCTCTTCCGAGTCTTCGGGGCCCGGATAACGTTGGATAACACTGTCCTAGGTCTTAGTTTGAAATCTCTATACTATCCGGCCCCCTTATCAAGCTCTTTTGAGTCCCCGGGGCCCGGACAACGCTGGAGAACACTCTACGAAGTCTTAGATTGAAATCGATATATTCCCCGGGCCCCCTATCGAGCCCTTCCGGGTCCCCGGGTCCCGGACAATGTTGGAGAACACTGCCCTAGGTCTTAGACGATGTAATCTAAACCGTTATCAATTTAATACAGATATTTTTACCTATATTTAGTTGAGTTGCCCTATATTTCTTTGTGTATAGTTTAATTTAAAACGGTTAATCATTTTAAAAAACGAAAATATTTTGAAGAAGTTTTAACAAGCTCGAAACTCTCAAGTAAGATTTTAATGCATGTTGACATTTGCTAATTTCAGTATCAAGAAATAATTTTATTGATATATTGGTTATATCATCAATATTACATTGACATTGTCTAAACTTATAAACTGAATTGTTTGTGTACAGAATGCAAATTGTAGACACAAAATTAATATACTGAATCTATGATTAGGAAGAGATTTGAAAACTTAATTGTAATAATTCTTGTATTCAATTCTTAGACTCCTCAGGAAAGATTATGAAAATTCCGAAAAACATTGAAGTGCAAATTATGTTGGTAAGCATAGCACTCTTAGGGCATATCTTGTAATTAAATAACCAGAACGAAATAACGCATATTTCTAACGGATTTCAGTAATTTAGTAATGTAACACGTTTCAAAGACAATATCGTCATCTTCAGTAAATACAGCCAAAATTTAAACTATCATTGAAATGCGTTTGTTTTTACAGTTATTTACTTATTCCATTTATATACTAGTTATTACTTGAACTTTTATCTGAATTAGAAGCGTAGCCTAAATTTCACGCCCTGTGCTTGTGACAAAGCTTTTAGACAGAAACTTTGTTTATGATAATATGAAAGGGACTTTATATTCCTCTACACAAGCTTGCAATTTTAAACAATGTATTCATTGTTGTAGTTTTGCATCTCTGTGTCGCATATATTTTTGTAAAAGCCTATTTGATTATAAGTAGAGATTGCGTTGGTTGGGCTGGGACACTTGGGTCGTGGGAAAACCCAGTCTTTAGGAGGTCTTACGTCATTAACCCTTTCATTTAACTCATTCATTCAACCCTTTCATTTAATCCTTTTCCTTAACCCTTTCACCTGACCCCTTCTCTCTAACTCTTTCATTTAACCCTTTCATTTAATCCTTTTCCTTAACCCTTTCACCCTTTTTCTCTTAACCCTTTCAACACTGGTGTCGTCGATTCTGAAAAAACTCGTTATACCTGAGCCGTATTCGAACCCCATATGTTTGTGTTCAGAACCATCAACGCTAGCTTCTCGGCTAACTTGTCCAAACAACAGAGACGCTTTTATTTGTGCTATATGACCAAACGACTATTGTCGTTAGTCTTAATCAGGCATGATAGTTTGGATGTCATTGATCTCAATCCTTTCTCAAGGGTTAAGAGAAAGGGTTGAAAGGGTTGAAAGGGTTGAAAGGGTTAAAAGGGTTGAAATAGGTTATTGGTCTCAGCCTTTTCTTAATTCATTTGACCTGATGATGTCAAAAATAGTCGTACCTTGTGTGTCCTGTCTTGAGGAAATAATGCCCGTGTTAGGTTATTGGCTCAACCAAATTGACCTGATGCTCTCAAAAATCGTTGTATTCGTACCTTGTGTGCCCTGTCTTGAGAAAATAATGTCTTTAGACGTGATGTAATCAACATGCTAGTACTGTATGAACTTGTTTACTTCCAAGCTTAATTGTTTTTGATTTGGTTTCGTTAATTCTTTATTATTTGTAATTCTTATTAATCAAATGAATATAAATAGAATATTGGAGATTTTTTATTAATTTTTAAAACTTTATTTTTCTAAAACACATAATAGACGTTTGGCTCGTTATATGAAATATATTCTCGTTTAAAAGACAGTAAGTTATACACTGTGTATAAACACTGATATTTCAACACGAAAATATAAATGACATTATTTGCAAGTAAAACACATAATACAGGAGCATGTTACCTCTAAGTATAAATTAAATGGTCAATAAATTTTAATCATTCAATTAGAATATATAGTATTATATTTTTTTAATTAAAGAAATTGAACTTTATAAATAGAATATAAGAAAAGTCAATTATTTACAAAATACGTGATTCTGAACTTTTGTTGATAAAAATAAATAAAGTATGTGGCAATTTGAATTCCTAATCTAGAGATATCCGACAGAGGGTGGTGGAGTGGTGCCTTAGTTAGCCTACAGTAATTTATCCGATGACGCCGTATTCGAAACCCTTTCTTTAAAACATCTGGTACCTCCCTTATCTAAACGCCTCAGGTCTTGTCACTGCCTGTACCTCCCTTATCTAAACGCCTCAGGTCTTGCCAATGCCTGTACCTCCCTTATCTAAACGCCTCAGATCAAGTCTTGTTATTATCCGATACCTCCCTGATCATGTCATTGACTCAACCCGATACGAACTTGCTACCCATTTCTCACCCTACCCTTATTCGAACCGTGGATGGCAAAGGTAGATCTTGCTCTGTTATTTACGTAGTCATGCCCTTAGACATACTAATGAGCACCGTATATCAAACTCGAGAGACTACTATAGCTACAATAACACGTCATTTGAGTTACATTAAATTCATACTTCTGAGTCATCAATTTCAGTATTGCTTAAAAATACACATTTTACTATTACTTTCCTCAAAATACACTTGAAGCAATACATACATCGACGAGTATTCTTTCTGGTGTAAATTCGAAGCAGTGGGAAAGAGTATAAATTAAGTTGCGATATCTAATAAAAATACACAACCCACCTGTCTTCTGTCCTAGCTGAATTTCAATAGCATTACTGCAAACACAACAGAATATGCTTCTTTCTGGATCGTTCAGGCAGCATCCTACATACGTTTGTGAGCCATCAGTAGTATTACAAATGAGTCAATTTCCACGTCACCCTTGAGGTATGACCATTGATACGTTGTCCATTTTTTTTTACCTGGCGGACATCCCTAGTAGGCCTACATACCAGGTTTTATTGTATAATAACAGGACATACAGAATTGATGACATAACCATTAAGTTAACTCAATTGAATACTTTCATAAGAGACATTCAGAATATCACATATGTTGCCTATTTTAGAGAAAAATATAATGCACAAAGAAGACAGCGGACATCTCCAGTAGGTCTACATACCAGGCTTTATTGTGTTTATTAATTTTGTGAAAGTTAGTATAAAGAAATTTCACTTTCAATAGTATTAAACGTGAGATGTTTAACTTATTGGAGTGTTAACATGTTTTATTATCAGATTACCTTACATAATGTAAATATAAAAATTCACATATTGTAGTGCTATCGATTTTACTATCAAGATAATACATGAGCACAAGATTATCTTAATTTTGTTTGCCTTTGTTTACGGAAAAATTAATTTCACGCCAGTGGAAGTTTTTTTTAATATTATTTTTTTTTGTAACATGTTATTCTCATGATAGTAGAATCGTGGAGAGCAATCTATACTAGAACATGTGTTTATTAATTTTGTGAAAGTTAGTATAAAGAAATTTTTCTTTCAATAGTATTAAACGTGAGATGTTTAACTTATTGGAGTGTTAACATGTTTTATTATCAGAATTCCTTACATAATGTAAATATAAAAATCCACATATTGTAGTGCTATCGATTTTACTATCAAGATAATACATGAGCACAAGATTATCTTAATTTTGTTTGCCTTTGTTTACGGAAAAATTAATTTCACGCCAGTGACAGTTTATTATTTTTTTTTAAATATTATTTTGTTTGTAACATGTTATTCTCATGATAGTAGAATCGTGCAGAGCAATCTATACTAGAACATGTGTTTATTAATTTTGTGAAAGTTAGTATAAAGAAATTTTACTTTTAATAGTATTAAACGTGAGATGTTTAACTTATTGGTGTGTTAACATGTTTTATTATCAGACTACCTTACATAATGTAAATATAAAAATCCACATATTGTAGTGCTATCGATTTTACTATCAAGATATTACATGAGCACAAGATTATCTCAATTTTTTTTGCCTTTGTTTACGGAAAAATTAATTTCATGCCAGTGATAGTTTTTTTTTTATTATTTTTTTTGTAACATGTTATTCTCATGATAATAGAATCGTGCAGAACAATCTATACTAGAACATGTGAAAATGACAAAAAAATATTAAGTAGTTTTACTTGCTTTTTTAATGTAGCTATAAGGCAGTGAGTCATACTCACCCTCTCTTTTCCTCTTGAATCCTGTTATTTTAAAGTATTTTAATTCCTCGACAGTAACCACCTCACGATCTTTTGTTCTACGAATACGTGAGGCGGGTACCTTCAAGGATTCGTCTTTGGCTCTAACCATTGATTTTAAAGATTGAAAATTCACCAAGCCAGACGTGCGGAGGTTCAAGGTCAGGCCCTTTACTTTGCAAACAGTTTATATTGTGTTTGTGCAACTCGAAAGTACTCTGTAGCAGTACGTCTTTGGACCCCCAGATACAAATTCTTTAATGTATGACCCTTGTCCTTATGTAGCTATTTCGTCAGTCATGTGTCCTAAGTAGTCACCTGTTATTACCATGTGCATTCCTGGTCTGTGATAATATAAAACACTATCCGTGTCGTAGTACAAAACCTGTCTTCCTAATTTATCTAGATGTTCGTATAGTTTAAGTCTGGCCTGAGCAGTAGTATAAGCGGCAATTACTACATTAGCGCTAGCCACGACGTCACAATCATTTTCGACATACTCCCAGTTCACTAATATCACGTCTTCGTTGATCTCTTGTACAGTGTTCACTTGTATCGAAGGTGATGTCAACATTTTGAACAGTTCGGACGGTTGACGAACAATTGCGGTTTTTGTTTGATTTTCCCTCTGTTCGAATTTTCCCCAAAATGAGTTCAACATAAGCTTTGCCAGGGATCTGAGTCCTTCATTCTTTTCAATTGAATCAAGTCTAATGTTTTCGTGTTAGAAATAATCGTCTACGTTGTTTTTCCTCTCTTCTACGCTGATGCACCAGTCAGGATATCCTGAAGCTTCCTGTTTTATTTTCAGGAACTGATTGATATATTCGACAAAGAGACCGTTACCTTTCTCGAAACTGGCTATCTCGTACTCCCACATTTCGTACATTTCTATAATGGTATAGCCTTTTTCAACTGATTTCCTTATTTCGTCCATTGTCCAAGTTCCTGTCAATATCCGTTCGTCGGTAGTGTGTTCACAGTCTTCTGCTAATGTCTGTGCACAAGATCTGCAAAGTACAAACATAAGTTTGTCGTGAAGTTTTATCGGAAGCACAGGATGATATAGGTCACGTGGTGGAAGAACTTTACACTTCAAAAGTCCTTCAGCGTCCATTCCTCGTTGTCTGCACTCTCTGTCGCCTACGTGAATTGACGGATGACCAACGGGAAACTTTCCGTACTTGCATACCCAGGGATAGGGAAAAATATATCAACATAATGTATTGTCTCTCCATCCTTACATGTGTAATATGATTTCGTGTTACCCGTTCGGCCTCCAAAAAATGCATCACGTGGATTGAGGGGTGTTTTGTTCAGAACCGGGTGAGTGTCCAAGTAAGTCATAGCCGTATTTCCTTTCTTCATCTGTTTAAATTCGCACTACCACATTTCCACAACATTGGGGAGCTTAGCCGATTTAGCTTTCGTTCTTTCTAGACGTAAGTTGAGGGTGTCGGAAGGATCGTCTTCCAGCGGGTCATTGCGTCCATTAGAGAAGCACTTAGGACATCCATGCCAGTAAAATCCGTGGAACTCGAACATTTCTCCTTCAAAATAACCATCCACTCTCATCCCTTCCACTTTTACCTCACGTCCTCGACTAGCGTGTTCGATATGGATTCCTCTTTGGTCTTCTATCCAGGTCAACCATTGTAATGCTATTTTGGACTGTGTGTCCACAAGCCTGTATCCTTTTTTAGGGAGAATTCCCTTAGTATTTCGTCTTAAAACGTTTCTTCTAAAAGCGAGGTTACAGGCGCTGGCAATAGTCACCGCCTCGAGGAAGGGATCTACATTACATTGGCTCAAAAATATCGATCGAAATTTGATGCATGCCTGCGCCAGAATATCGACATCGGAACAACAGTATTCGACTATTTCCTTCTGGAAATTAAACACATATCCTCTACTTGTCTGTTCATTGTGCCAATTAATGAAAGTATCGTAACTCTTTTTGTCCATCTAGAATCTGGACAATAGAATTCCTTAGGAGGAATAGGGCCTATATATGATTGGTTAGCCAGCGTATTGAAGAGGTGGGGGAAATAGCCTTTTTTCTTTTCTGGTGGAAGACCGAAAGACTTGGGTAGTTTAGATAAGGCAATGGGCATGTAGTTTAAGGAATCGATGAACTTTGTGTTATCAATCTCCATCAGAATCACCTTTGTGCCTCGCGTGATCAGAGTGGGTGTAAATTGTGCCTTTTCCAGTACGTACTTCAGTATGAATTGAAAATCAAAACCCTGACCGTTATGTGCAATAACAGCTACTTTCTTGTACTGTTTCCTCACGTCCATTACGTATGTCATTAACTCGTAGACAGGGTCTTCCTTAAAGACTCTGGTGCTGCAACATCCACATGAATTTCCTTCTATACATCGGAAACAGTACTGTTGTGAAATGCACAAGGTAACTCGATGAACCTTTGAATCCTGTAGATTTTCGTCTTGTCTGGTTTCAAGATCAAAGAATACAAACAAGAAATCTTTCTTCATAGGACTACGGGAATCGATTTGCATGTAACATGAGTGTGGTGAAGACATAAATGATTTGCAAGTCTTGCAATATTCCTCTCCACATTCGTGAGGTGAAGTGTGGCTAGGCTGATATGTTAGTTTCATACACGATGGGCACTTTTTTAAGGAGTTACAAACACCCTCGAGATGAATCGAAAAACATTCACTGTTATTAAATTTTCTGTTGCATTCGTCACAATGTACTCCATTGTCAATCAGAGTGCACGGGGGAAACCGTTTGCAGGAGTGACAGGTTACCGAGCATCTGTGATATACACGATGGTCAAAAGGAGTGTGACAGGTTTCACAATAGTAAACACAAGGGAACGCAGCCGTCAGGCTTGTAATCACATTGAAATGCCCATTGTGAAATATAAGATTGATTTTTTTCTCTGCGTCTTGTCCTTCAAAAAAAATGTTGCGTCCCTTACTACAGTACTCGTACACAGTAATTTTATAACCTCTTAGAAATGCTTGGAACATTTGTAACTCCTCTACGCCAGCCCCCGTATCGGAAATTTGAACTTCAGCGTCAGTCATTACCTGTTGCGCTTTGAATGTCTGTATACTACCATAGTTTTTTCTTATTGCATAGTATTCATTGTCTCTGTCGACATTCGCTTTTCCTACAACAATCGATCGGGGTAAACAGAGAGCATCGGAATTTTTAATTACAACTATACCTCGTCTTTCGTGACACTCCTCTTCGTAGTTAATATAGAAACCTGGCCTGACACGCCCCATTCTACTTGGTGCCATAGGACATGTATGAAAACGATTGTTAAACTGAGAGTGGCAACTTTCACAATAATACCCACATTGAAATGCTGATGTCAAACTTGTAATGACGTTAAAATGGCCATCATGAAACAGCAGATTGATTTTCCTTCCTGCATTTTTGCCTTCGAAAAAAATATCACGTCCTTTGCTTCCATACTTAAACACAGTTATTTTATATCCAGAGAGAAATTTTTGAAATTTTTCTAAATCAGATGTATGAACGTCAGCATCGATCCTCAACTGTTGAGCTTTAATCGTCTGTTTATTTTTAAAGTTGAGTCTTATGGCTCGATATTTGGGATCTTTGTCGACGTACGCTTTTGAAACAACAAGCGAACACGGGAGTGAGTCAACATTTTTAATAACCACGATTCCCCTTCTCCTACGACACTCTTCTTCGTAGTTATTAACGGATCCTATACGCCCTCGCCCCAGCGGAACCCATACCTTCGTACAGGTAACCTTGAAAGTGTCACTCGAACCAAAATCCCCCGAATTGCTTTGAATGATTTTACCAAAAATTTCAAACAGGATGACCGAAGTGATTTGAGGAGCCGGACGGAATGCATACCCGGGTTCTCGATTTTTTAAATTCAAACTTTTTAGTGTTAAGCCTAAATGATGTTCTTCAGTCGTATCTGCTTTCATCATATCAACAATATCAGCAAACCCTTTCTTAACCCAGTCAATTTCCTTTACATCGTCCGGTGGTGAATTAAATTTAAACAAAAAACTATTTCCGTACAAACGGAACTTTTTAACATATAATTCATTACTAGAAATAAGTCTTGCAGCCATATCTCTCACCTCGAATCCAGTAAAGAACAACGTATAACTAATAAGCTCTTACTTTGAGTTCACTAAAGAAAGAAGTGTATCAAATTCTAAAGATTCACTCTCATTTATACGAAACCTTGTTTACTACTAGAGTCAAAAGTTCTCCTGTTTACGAACAGATAATGTATAATAGGTTTACGAGAATAATGACCATTCGATGCTAATCCTAATTATCTGTTTTATAACGTAATTTTTTATTAGTATCTGATGAAGATCCTCAAAGTGAAAACCGTTTCCTGAATTAAGTCTCTTGTAAATCTTCAGTGTAACACAAAAAGACTTGTAATGTTGGGAAAGGCAGTTTCAACCCTGTAAACACAAAGGATAAGTCTAACACCAATAACTTAATTATTAATAAATTTGTACAGGATAAGTAAAACCTACTACAGTTGAAGGTAAATTCATTCTACCAATTTAATTACTGAAGATGAGAAGCATGCATTACTGAAAATTCCACAATGTCAAAGATGGTTTGTTTCAAAAATAAAAGTCAATTTGAAAAAATAAACACTATGTCCTTTTGAAAAATTAATAGGTATGAACATTACTGCTTGGGCGTGTCCAAGTCAAAAGAGGGCTTGCTCAAAAGTATGTAATGAGTATGTGAGTAGACACATTTTGAAAATTCAATTTGAAAAAATAAAGTCTATGTTCTATATGAGAAAATGTTAAATAGATGCTTAGCTAAAAATAATCATAAATATATTTTTAAAATATTTAAACCAAACACTATGGTGTGTGTGTGTGTGTGTGTGTGTGGACAGACACGTTTTTAAAACTCAATTTAAAAAAAACAAGTCTATGTTCTTTGAAAAATTAATAGGTCCGAGCATATAATATTGTTTGTATGTAGGTGTGTCCATTAAAGTCAATAGATTTCTTGCTCAAGAGTAATGGGTACGTAGACGGAGACATTTTGAAAACTCAATTTAAAAAAAAACAAAGTACGTGTTTTGTATGAAGGTATGTCAAATAGATGGTTTGCTTAAAAGTAATGGGTATGTAGAAGGACACATATTGAAAACTCAACTAATTTGAAAGAAATTAGGTCTATTTTCGATATGTGGGTATGTCAAATAGATGCCTTGCTCAAAAGTAATGTGTATGTAAACGAACAAGTTTTAAACACTTAATTAGAAATATAAGGTCTATGTTCTATATGGGGGTGTGTCAAAAAGATGCCTTGCTTAAAATGACCTTGAATATATTTTAAAAATATTTGATAAACAATAAAATTACCTCAGTTTAAACAAAAAAGTTGTTGATTTATGATACACCTGAAACTAGCAGTTTTCTTTGTATAATAATAAAAAATAAAGTCACTTCAGTTTATTAGTGTTGTTGATCAATGATGTATCTGAAATTAGCATGTTTAAATGTATAAACAATAAAGGCACTTCAGTTTATTAAAAATAGTTGTTGATCAATGATGTGTCTGAAACTAGCATGTTTATTTGTATAGTAAATAACAATATAGTTACCTCATTTTATTAAACAGAGTTGTTGATAATTATGTATCTAAAACTAGCATGTTTCTATGTATACTAATAAACAATAAAGTCACTTCAATCTTGATCAATGATGTATCCGAAACTAGCATGTTTATTTGTATAGTAACTAACAATATAGTCACCTCAGTTTAATAAACGGAGTTGTTGATCAATGATGTATCTGAAACTAGGTTGTTTATATGTATACTAATAAACAATAAAGTCACCTCAATTTAATAAACCGAGTTGCGTGATCAATTAGGTATCTGAATCTAGCATGTTTATATGTATATTATAAAAAAATAAAGTCACCTCAGTTTACTAAACAGAGTTGTTGATCAATGATAATAACGTTATCCGAAACTAGCATGTTCTGTTTATTGAGCTTACCTAGAGAAGACAATGTTACAATCAGTTCAAACTCTGACTCTAGTTTAATAAAGAGAGTTGTACATCAATGATGATGACGTTTTCCGAAACTAGCATGATCTATTTATTGAGCTTACCTAGAGATTGACAAAGTTACAATAAGTTCAAACTCTGACTCTAGCTTACTAAACATAGTTGCTGATCAATGATGATAACGTTATCCGAAACTAGCATTATTGAGCTTACTTAGAGGGCGACAAAATTACAATAAGTTCAAACTCTGACTCTAGTTTACTAAACATAGTTGTTGATCAATGATGATGACGTTATCCAAAACTAGCAAGTTCTATTTATTGAGCTTACTTAGAGGGCGACAAAGTTACAATAAGTTCAAACTCTGACTCTAGTTTACTAAACATAGTTGCTGATCAATGATGATGACGTTATCCAAAACTAGCAAGTTCTATTTATTGAGCTTACTTAGAGGGCGACAAAGTTACAATAAGTTCAAACTCTGACTCTAGTTTACTAAACATAGTTGCTGATCAATGATAATGACGTTATCCGAAACTAGCATGTTCTATTTATTGAGCTTACTTAGAGAGTGACAAAGTTACAATAAGTTCAAACTCTGACTCTAGTTTACTAAACATAGTTGTTGATCAATGATGATGACGTTATCCAAAACTAGCATGTTCTATTCATTGAGCTTACTTAGAGAGTGACAAAGTTACAATAAGTTCAAACTCTGACTCTAGTTTACTAAACATAGTTGTTGATCAATGATGATGACGTTATCCAAAACTAGCATGTTCTATTTATTGAGCTTACTTAGAGAGTGACAAAGTTACAATAAGTTGAAACTCTGACTCTAGTTTACTAAACATAGTTGTTGATCAATGATGATGACGTTATCCAAAACTAGCATGTTCTATTTATTGAGCTTACTTAAAGAGTGACAAAGTTACAATAAGTTCAAACTCTGACTCTAGTTTACTAATCATAGTTGTTGATCAATGATGATGACGTTATCCGAAACTAGCATGTTCTATTTATTGAGCTTACTTAGAGGGCGACAAAGTTATAATAAGTTCAAATTCTGACCCTAGTTTACTAAACATAGTTGTTGATCAATGATGATAACGTTATCCGAAACTAGCATGTTCTATTTATTGAGCTTACTTAGAGGGCGACTAAGTTATAAGTTCAAACTCTGACCCTAGTTTACTAAACATAGTTGTTGATCAATGATGATTACGTTATCCGAAACTAGCATTATTGAGCTTACTTAGAGGGCGACAAAATTATAATAAGTTCAAACTCTGACTCTAGTTTACTAAACATAGTTGTTGATCAATGATGATGACGTTATCCGAAACTAGAATGTTCTATTTATTGAGTTTACTTAGAGGGCGACAAAGTTATAATAAGTTCAAACTCTGACTCTAGTTTACTAAACATAGATGTTGATCAATGATGATGACGTTATCCAAAACTAGCATGTTCTATTTATTGAGCTTACTTAGAGGGCAACAAAGTTATAATAAGTTCAAACTCTGACTCTAGTTTACTAAACATAGTTGTTGATCAATGATGATGGCGTTATCCAAAACTAGCATGTTCTATTTATTGAGCTTACTTAGAGGGCGACAAAGTTACAATAAGTTCAAACTCTGACTCTAGTTTACTAAACATAGTTGTTGATCAATGATGGTGACGTTATCCAAAACTAGCATGTTCTATTTATTGAGCTTAAATAGAGAGTGACAAAGTTACAATAAGTTCAAACTCTGACTCTAGTTTACTAAACACAGTTGTTGATCAATGATGATGACGTTATCCGAAACTAGCATGTTCTATTTATTGAGCTTACTTAGAGGGCGACAAAGTTATAAGTTCAAACTCTGACCCTAGTTTACTAAACATAGTTGTTGATCAATGATGATTACGTTATCCGAAACTAGCATTATTGAGCTTACTTGAAGGGCGACAAAGTTATAATAAGTTCAAACTCTGACTCTAGTTTACTAAACATAGTTGTTGATCAATGATGATGACGTTATCCGAAACTAGCATGTTCTATTTATTGAGCTTACTTAGAGGGCGACAAAGTTATAATAAAATCAAACTCTTACTCTAGAGTACTAAACATAGTTGTTGATCAATGATGATGTTGATGTTATCCGAAACTAGAATGTTCTATTTATTTAGTTTACTTAGAGGGCGACAAAGTTACAATAAGTTCAAACTCTGACTCTAGTTTACTAAACATAGTTGTTGATCAATGATGATGACGTTATCCAAAACTAGCAAGTTCTATTTATTGAGCTTACTTAGAGGGCGACAAAGTTACAATAAGTTCAAACTCTGACTCTAGTTTACTAAACATAGTTGCTGATCAATGATGATGACGTTATCCAAAACTAGCATGTTCTATTCATTGAGCTTACTTAGAGAGTGACAAAGTTACAATAAGTTCAAACTCTGATTCTAGTTTACTAAACATAGTTGTTGATCAATGATGATGACGTTATCCAAAACTAGCATGTTCTATTTATTGAGCTTACTTAGAGAGTGACAAAGTTACAATAAGTTCAAACTCTGACTCTAGTTTACTAAACATAGTTGTTGATCAATGATGATGACGTTATCCAAAACTAGCATGTTCTATTTATTGAGCTTACTTAAAGAGTGACAAAGTTACAATAAGTTCAAACTCTGACTCTAGTTTACTAATCATAGTTGATGATCAATGATGATGACGTTATCCGAAACTAGCATGTTCTATTTATTGAGCTTACTTAGAGGGCGACAAAGTTATAATAAGTTCAAATTCTGACCCTAGTTTACTAAACATAGTTGTTGATCAATGATGATAACGTTATCCGAAACTAGCATGTTCTATTTATTGAGCTTACTTAGAGGGCGACAAAGTTATAAGTTCAAACTCTGACCCTAGTTTACTAAACATTGTTGTTGATCAATGATGATGACGTTATCCGAAACTAGCATTATTGAGCTTACTTAGAGGGCGACAAAGTTATAATAAGTTCAAACTCTGACTCTAGTTTACTAAACATAGTTGTTGATCAATGATGATGACGTTATCCGAAACTAGAATGTTCTATTTATTGAGTTAACTTAGAGGGCGACAAAGTTATAATAAGTTCAAACTCTGACTCTAGTTTACTAAACATAGATGTTGATCAATGATGATGACGTTATCCAAAACTAGCATGTTCTATTTATTGAGCTTACTTAGAGGGCAACAAAGTTATAATAAGTTCAAACTCTGACTCTAGTTTACTAAACATAGTTGTTGATCAATGATGATGGCGTTATCCAAAACTAGCATGTTCTATTTATTGAGCTTACTTAGAGGGCGACAAAGTTACAATAAGTTCAAACTCTGACTCTAGTTTACTAAACATAGTTGTTGATCAATGATGATGACGTTATCCAAAACTAGCATGTTCTATTTATTGAGCTTAAATAGAGAGTTACAAAGTTACAATAAGTTCAAACTCTGACTCTAGTTTACTAAACATAGTTGTTGATCAATGATGATGACGTTATCCAAAACTAGAATGTTCTATTTATTGAGCTTACTTAGAGGGCGACAAAGTTACAATAAGTTCAAACTCTGACTCTAGTTTACTAAACATAGTTGTTGATCAATGATGATGACGTTATCCAAAACTAGCATGTTCTATTTATTGAGCTTACTTAGAGAGTGACAAAGTTACAATAAGTTCAAACTCTGACTCTAGTTTACTAAACATAGTTGTTGATCAATGATGATGACGTTATCCAAAACTAGCATGTTCTATTTATTGAGCTTACTTAGAGGGCGACAAAGTTACAATAAGTTCAAACTCTGACTCTAGTTTACTAAACATAGTTGTTGATCAATGATGATGACGTTATCCAAAACTAGCAAGTTCTATTTATTGAGCTTACTTAGAGGGCGACAAAGTTACAATAAGTTCAAACTCTGACTCTAGTTTACTAAACATAGTTGCTGATCAATGATGATGACGTTATCCAAAACTAGCATGTTCTATTCATTGAGCTTACTTAGAGAGTGACAAAGTTACAATAAGTTCAAACTCTGACTCTAGTTTACTAAACATAGTTGTTGATCAATGATGATGACGTTATCCGAAACTAGCATGTTCTATTTATTGAGCTTACTTAGAGGGCGACAAAGTTATAATAAGTTCAAATTCTGACCCTAGTTTACTAAACATAGTTGTTGATCAATGATGATAACGTTATCCGAAACTAGCATGTTCTATTTATTGAGCTTACTTAGAGGGCGACAAAGTTATAAGTTCAAACTCTGACCCTAGTTTACTAAACATAGTTGTTGATCAATGATAATTACGTTATCCGAAACTAGCATTATTGAGCTTACTTAGAGGGCGACAAAGTTATAATAAGTTCAAACTCTGACTCTAGTTTACTAAACATAGTTGTTGATCAATGATGATGATGTTATCCGAAACTAGAATGTTCTATTTATTGAGTTTACTTAGAGAGCGACAAAGTTATAATAAGTTCAAACTCTGACTCTAGTTTACTAAACATAGATGTTGATCAATGATGATGACGTTATCCAAAACTAGCATGTTCTATTTATTGAGCTTACTTAGAGGGCAACAAAGTTATAATAAGTTCAAACTCTGACTCTAGTTTACTAAACATAGTTGTTGATCAATGATGATGGCGTTATCCAAAACTAGCATGTTCTATTTATTGAGCTTACTTAGAGGGCGACAAAGTTACAATAAGTTCAAACTCTGACTCTAGTTTACTAAACATAGTTGTTGATCAATGATGATGACGTTATCCAAAACTAGCATGTTCTATTTATTGAGCTTAAATATAGAGTGACAAAGTTACAATAAGTTCAAACTCTGACTCTAGTTTACTAAACATAGTTGTTGATCAATGATGATGACGTTATCCAAAACTAGCATGTTTTATTTATTGAGCTTACTTAGAGAGTGACAAAGTTACAATAAGTTCAAACTCTGACTCTAGTTTACTAAACATAGTTGTTGATCAATGATGATGACGTTATCCAAAACTAGCATGTTCTATTTATTGAGCTTACTTAGAGGTCGACAAAGTTACAATAAGTTCAAACTCTGACTCTAGTTTACTAAACATAGTTTTTGATCAATGATGATGACGTTATTCGAAACTAGCATGTTCTATTTATTGAGCTTACTTAGAGGGCGACAAAGTTATAATAAGTTCAAACTCTGACCCTAGTTTACTAAACGGAGTTGCTGATCAATGATGAAGCCAATAAACGAAACTAGTATGTTCGTGTTTGTGTTTTGAGTATATTTCAACAAAAATGGTGAAAAAGATTTGTTACAGGGAATAAATTCCAGTTGTATGTTCATAATAACACTGATGATAACTTTATAATTTAAAAGTGAGTTAATTTATGAGTTTTTAAACGAGTTAACTTGCTTACGTTTTTCTTTGTCATAACTAAGTAATAACCACGATTTAAAATAACTCAATTCTAAGTGAATAACATATAGTTTCTCGACTAATGAATTCAATTTGTAAACATCCTAAGGACATATATTGTTAATAAAACTGAAAACAACGTTACCGACAAGCGTTACCCGAAATCATAGTTGTATAAATTCTTAATAAGAAAATCAAACACTTAAATAATTCATTTACTACAATAGGATAGAGAATGT
This sequence comes from Prosapia bicincta, assembly GCA_036971475.1. Classification (NCBI taxonomy): domain Eukaryota; kingdom Metazoa; phylum Arthropoda; class Insecta; order Hemiptera; family Cercopidae; genus Prosapia; species Prosapia bicincta. The sequence goes on along the minus strand of JBAIZL010000004.1, from coordinate 261,927,714 downwards.
TTCATTTCATTAAGTGGTTATCATACAAATTTTATCTCAACATATAGTTATTCGTGTGAATAAGTATGTTTGTCAATGATTGGCCTTGTGCATTGTTTATGGTTAATGTAAAACCGTCCAAATTAACATCGGTTTAGGCCTTCATAAGATACATCGGTTTATGAACGCCCCTAGACCTTTACCAAACCTCACAAGAACTATCCTAGTTTAAAAAAAACTCTTTAAATTTAACTTCTGTTCAGCCGTTTAGGCATCCATAAGATCTATTAGAAGATGATCTGTACGACATATTTAATGTTATTTTAAAATGGCAAATTATATATTTCGGAACAGAATCGTATCTACATGCATAAGAAGAATAGAATATGACTATAATTAAGGTATGGGCCCTCTGTTAGAGAATGAATTATACGACTAATTACATGTTAATTTAAAATGGCAAATTATATATTTCGAAACTGAATCGTATCTATATGCATAAGAAGAATAGAACATGACTATAATTAAGGTATGGGCCCTTTGTTAGAGAATGAATTATACGACTAATTTCATGTTATTTTAAAATGGCAAATTATATATTTCGAAACTAAATCGTATCTATATGCATAAGAAGAATAGAACATGACTATAATTAAGGTATGAGCCCTCTGTTAGAGAATGAATTAAACGATTAATTTCATGTTATTTTAAAATGGCAAATTATATATTTCGAAACCGAATCGTATCTATATGCATGAGAAGAATAGAACATGACTATAATTAAGGTATGAGCCCTCTGTTAGATAATGAATTTACGACTAGTTTCATGTTATTTTAAAATGGCAAATTATATATTTCGAAACCGAATCGTATCTATATGCATAAGAAGAATAGAACATGACTACAATTAAGGTATGAGCCCTCTGTTAGAGAATGAATTATACGACTAATTTCATGTTATTTTAAAATGGCAAATTATATATTTCGAAACCGAATCGTATCTATATGCATAAGAAGAATAGAACATGACTATAATTAAGGTATGAGCCCTCTGTTAGAGAATGAATTATACGACTAATTTAATGTTATTTTAAGATGGCAAATTATATATTTCGAAACTGAATCGTATCTATATGCATAAGAAGAATAGAACATGACCATAATTAAGGTATGGGCCCTTTGTTAGAGAATGAATTATACGACTAATTTCATGTTATTTTAAAATGGCAAATTATATATTTCGAAACCGAATCGTATCTATATGCATAAGAAGAATAGAACATGACTATAATTAAGGTATGAGCCCTATGTTAGAGAATGAATTATACGACTAATTTCATGTTATTTTAAAATGGCAAATTATATATTTCGGAACTGAATCGTATCTATATGCATAAGAAGAATAGAACATGATTATAATTAAGGTATGGGCCCTCTGTTAGAGAATGATTTATACGACTTATTTGATGTTATTTCAAAATGGCAAATTATATATTTCGAAACAGAATCGTATCTATATGCATAAGAAGAATAGAACATGATTATAATTACGGTATGGGCCCTTTGTTAGAGAATAATCTATACGACTTATTTGATGTTATTTTAAAATGGCAAATTATATATTTCGGAACTGAATCGTATCTATATGCATAAGAAGAATAGAACATGATTATAATTAAGGTATGGGCCCTTTGTTACAGAATGATCTATACGGCTTATTTGATGTTATTATAAAATGGCAAATTATATATTTCGAAACTGAATCGTATCTATATGCATAAGAAGAATAGAACAGGACTATAATTAAGGTATGAGCCCTCTGTTAGAGAATGAACTATACGACTAATTTCATGTTATTTTAAAATGGCAAATTATATATTTCGGAACTGAATCGTATCTATATGCATAAGAAGAATAGAACATGACTATAATTAAGGTATGGGCCCTTTGTTAGAGAATGAATTATACGACTAATTTCATGTTATTTTAAAATGGCAAATTATATATTTCGAAACCGAATCGTATCTAGATGCATAAGAAGAATAGAACATGACTATAATTAAGGTATGGGCCCTTTGTTAGAGAATGAATTATACGACTAATTTCATGTTATTTTAAAATGGCAAATTATATATTTCGAAACCGAATCGTATCTAGATGCATAAGAAGAATAGAACATGAATATAATTAAGGTATGAGCCTTCTGTTAGAGAATGAATTATACGACTAATTTCATGTTATTTTAAAATGGCAAATTATATATTTCGAAACCGAATCGTATCTATATGCATAAGAAGAATAGAACATGACTACAATTAAGGTATGAGCCCTCTGTTAGAGAATGAATTATACGACTAATTTCATGTTATTTTAAAATGGCAAATTATATATTTCGAAACCGAATCGTATCTATATGCATAAGAAGAATAGAACATGACTATAATTAAGGTATGAGCCCTCTGTTAGAGAATGAATTATACGACTAATTTAATGTTATTTTAAGATGGCAAATTATATATTTCGAAACTGAATCGTATCTATATGCATAAGAAGAATAGAACATGACCATAATTAAGGTATGGGCCCTTTGTTAGAGAATGAATTATACGACTAATTTCATGTTATTTTAAAATGGCAAATTATATATTTCGAAACCGAATCGTATCTATATGCATAAGAAGAATAGAACATGACTATAATTAAGGTATGAGCCCTATGTTAGAGAATGAATTATACGACTAATTTCATGTTATTTTAAAATGGCAAATTATATATTTCGGAACTGAATCGTATCTATATGCATAAGAAGAATAGAACATGATTATAATTAAGGTATGGGCCCTCTGTTAGAGAATGATTTATACGACTTATTTGATGTTATTTCAAAATGGCAAATTATATATTTCGAAACCGAATCGTATCTATATGCATAAGAAGAATAGAACATGACTATAATTAAGGTATGAGCCCTCGGTTAGAGAATGAAATATACGACTAATTTCATGTTATTTTCAAATGGTAAATTATATATTTCGGAACTGAATCGTATCTATATGCATAAGAAGAATAGAACATGACTATAATTAAGGTATGGGCCCTTTGTTAGAGAATGAATTATACGACTAATTTCATGTTATTTTAAAATGGCAAATTATATATTTCGAAACCGAATCGTATCTAGATGCATAAGAAGAATAGAACATGAATATAATTAAGGTATGAGCCCTCTGTTAGAGAATGAATTATACGACTAATTTAATGTTATTTTAAGATGGCAAATTATATATTTCGAAACTTAATCGTATCTATATGCATAAGAAGAATAGAACATGACCATAATTAAGGTATGGGCCCTTTGTTAGAGAATGAATTATACGACTAATTTCATGTTATTTTAAAATGGCAAATTATATATTTCGAAACCGAATCGTATCTATATGCATAAGAAGAATAGAACATGACTATAATTAAGGTATGAGCCCTCTGTTAGATAATGAATTATACGACTAATTTCATGTTATTTTAAAATGGCAAATTATATATTTCGAAACTAAATCGTATCTATATGCATAAGAAGAATAGAACATGACTATAATTAAGGTATGAGCCCTCTGTTAGAGAATGAATTAAACGATTAATTTCATGTTATTTTAAAATGGCAAATTATATATTTCGAAACCGAATCGTATCTATATGCATGAGAAGAATAGAACATGACTATAATTAAGGTATGAGCCCTCTGTTAGATAATGAATTTACGACTAGTTTCATGTTATTTAAAATGGCAAATTACATATTTCGAAACCGAATCGTATGTATATGCATAAGAAGAATAGAACATGACTATAATTAAGGTATGAGCCCTCTGTTAGAGAATGAATTATACGACTAATTTCATGTTATTTTAAAATGGCAAATTATATATTTCGAAACTGAATCGTATCTATATGCATAAGAAGAATAGAACAGGACTATAATTAAGGTATGAGCCCTCTGCTAGAGAATGAATTATACGACTAATTTCATGTTATTTTAAAATGGCAAATTATATATTTCGGAACTGAATCGTATCTATATGCATAAGAAGAATAGAACATGACTATAATTAAGGTATGGGGCCTCTGTTAGAGAATGATCTATACGACCTATTTGATGTTATTTTAAAATGGCAAATTATATATTTCGGAACTGAATCGTATCTATATGCATAAGAAGAATAGAACATGATTATAATTAAGGTATGGGCCCTCTGTTAGAGAATGATCTATACGACTTATTTGATGTTATTTTAAAATGGCAAATTATATATTTCGAAACAGAATCGTATCTATATGCATAAGAAGAATAGAATATGATTATAATTAAGGTATGGGCCCTCTGTTAGAGAATGATCTATACGACTTATTTGATGTTATTTTAAAATTTCAAATTATATATTTCGGAACTGAATCGTATCTATATGAATAAGAAGAATAGAACATGATTATAATTAAGGTATGGGCCCTTTGTTAGAGAATGATCTATACGACTTATTTGATGTTATTTTAAAATGGCAAATTATATATTTCGGAACTGAATCGTATCTATATGCATAAGAAGAATAGAACATGATTATAATTAAGGTATGGGCCCTTTGTTAGAGAATGATATACGACTTAATTGAAGTTATTTTAAAATGGCAAATTATATATTTCGAAACAGAATCGTATCTATATGCATAAGAAGAATAGAATATGATTATAATTAAGGTATGGGCCCTCTGTTAGAGAATGATCTATACGACTTATTTGATGTTATTTTAAAATTTCAAATTATATATTTCGGAACTGAATCGTATCTACATGCATAAGAAGAATAGAACATGATTATAATTAAGGTATGGGCCCTTTGTTAGAGAATAATCTATACGACTTATTTGATGATATTCTAAAATGGCAAATTATATATTTCGGACCTAAATCGTATCTATATGCATAAGAAGAATAGAACATGATTATAAGTAAGGTAGGGGCCCTTTGTTAGAGAATAATCTATACGACTTATTTGAAGTTATTTTAAAATAGCAAATTATATATTTCGGAACTGAATTGTATCTATATGCATAAGAAGAATAGAACATGATTATAATTAAGGTATGGGCCCTTTGTTAGAGAATAATCTATACGACTTATTTGATGTTATTTTAAAATGGCAAATTATATATTTCGGAACTGAATCGTATCTATATGCATAAGAAGAATAGAACATGACTATAATTAAGGTATGAACCCTCTGTTAGAGAATGAATTATACGACTAATTTCATGTTATTTAAAATGGCAAATTATATATTTCGAAACTGAATCATATCTATATGCATAAGAAGAATAGAACATGACTATAATTAAGGTATGAGCCCTCTGTTAGAGAATGAATTATACGACTAATTTCATGTTATTTTAAAATGGCAAATTAAATATTTCGAAACCGAATCGTATCTGTATGCATAAGAAGAATAGAACATGACTATAATTAAGGTATGAGCCCTCTGTTAGAGAATGAATTATACGACTAATTTCTTGTTATTTTAAAATGGCAAATTATATATTTCGAATCTGAATCGTATGTATATGCATAAGAAGAATAGAACATGACTATAATTAAGGTATGAGCCCTCTGTTAGAGAATGAATTATACGACTAATTTCATGTTATTTTAAAATGGCAAATTATATATTTCGGAACTGAATCGTATCTATATGTATAAGAAGAATAGAACATGGTTATAATTAAGGTATGTGCCCTCTGTTAGAGAATGATTTATACGACTTATTTGATGTTATTTTAAAATGGCAAATTATATATTTCGAAACAGAATCGTATCTATATGCATAAGAAGAATAGAACATGATTATAATTAAGGTATGGGCCCTTTGTTAGAGAATAATGTATACGATTTATTTGATGTTATTTTAAAATGGCAAATTATATATTTCGGAACTGAATCGTATCTATATGCATAAGAAGAATAGAACATGATTATAATTAAGGTATGGGCCCTTTGTTAGAGAATAATCTATACCTACTTATTTGATGTTATTTTAAAATGGCTAATTATATATTTCGGAACTGAATCGTATCTATATGCATAAGAAGAATAGAACATGATTATAATTAAGGTATGGGCCCTTTGTTAGAGAATAATCTTTACGACTTATTTGATGTTATTTTAAAATGGCAAATTATATATTTCGGAACTGAATCGTATCTATATGCATAAGAAGAATAGAACATGACTATAATTAAGGTATGAGCCCTCTGTTAGAGAATGAATTATACGAATAATTTCATGTTATTTTAAAATGGCAAATTATATATTTAGAAACTGAATCGTATCTATATGCATAAGAAGAATAGAACATGATTATAATTAAGGTATGGGCCCATTGTTAGACAATAATCTATACGACGTATTTGATGTTATTTTAAAATGGCAAATTATATATTTCGGAACTGAATCGTATCTATATGCATAAGAAGAATAGAACATGATTATAATTAAGGTATGGGCCCTTTATTAGAGAATGATCTATACGACTTATTTGATGTTATTTTAAAATGGCAAATTATATATTTCGGAACTGAATTGTATCTATATACATAAGAAGAATAGAGCATGATTATAATTAAGGTATGGCCTTATTTGATGATATTCTAAAATGGCAAATTATATATTTCGGAACTGAATCGTATCTATATGCATAAGAAGAATAGAACATGATTATAATTAAGGTATGAGCCCTTTGTTAGAGAATAATCTATACGACTTATTTGATGTTATTTTAAAATGGCAAATTATATATTTCGGAACTGAATCGTATCTATATGCATAAGAAGAATAGAACATGATTATAATTAAGGTATGGGCCCTTTGTTAGAGAATAATCTATACGACTTATTTGATGTTATTTTAAAATGGCAAATTATATATTTCGGAACTGAATCGTATCTATATGCATAAGAAGAATAGAACATGATTATAATTAAGGTATGGGCCCTTTGTTAGAGAATAATCTATACGACTTATTTGATGATATTCTAAAATGGTAAAATTATATATTTCGGAACTGAATCGTATCTATATGCATAAGAAGAATAGAACATGATTATAATTAAGGTATGAGCCCTTTATTAGAGAATAATCTATACGACTTATTTGATGTTATTTTAAAATGGCAAATTATATATTTCGGAACTGAATCGTATCTATATGCATAAGAAGAATAGAACATGATTATAATTAAGGTATGGGCCCCTTGTTAGAGAATAATCTATACGACTTATTTGATGGTATTTTAAAATGGCTAATTATACATTTCGGAACTGAATCGTATCTATATGCATAAGAAGAATAGAACATGATTATAATTAAGGTATGGGCCCTTTGTTAGAGAATAATCTATACGACTTATTTGATGATATTCTAAAATGGCAAATTATATATTTCGGAACTGAATCGTATCTATATGCATAAGAAGAATAGAACATGATTATAATTAAGGTATGGGCCCTTTGTTAGAGAATAATCTTTACGACTTATTTGATGTTATTTTAAAATGGCAAATTATATATTTCGGAACTGAATCGTATCTATATGCATAAGAAGAATAGAACATGACTATAATTAAGGTATGAGCCCTCTGTTAGAGAATGAATTATACAACTAATTTCATGTTATTTTAAAATGGCAAATTACATATTTAGAAACTGAATCGTATCTATATGCATAAGAAGAATAGAACATGACTATAATTAAGGTATGAGCCCTCTGTTAGAGAATGAATTATACAACTAATTTCATGTTATTTTAAAATGGCAAATTATATATTTCGGAACTGAATCGTATCTATATGCATAAGAAGAATAGAACATGATTATAATTAAGGTATGGGCCCTTTTTTAGAGAATAATCAATACGACTTATTTGATGTTATTTTAAAATGGCAAATTATATATTTCGGAACTGAATCGTATCTATATGCATAAGAAGAATAGAACATGATTATAATTAAGGTATGGGCCCTCTGTTAGAGAATGATCTATACGACGTATTTGATGTTATTTTAAAATGGCAAATTATATTTTCGGAACTGAATCGTATCTATATGCATAAGAAGAATAGAACATGATTATAATTAAGGTATGGGCCGTTTGTTAGAGAATAATCTATACGACTTATTTGATGTAATTTTAAAATGGCAAATTATATATTTCGGAACTGAATCGTATCTATATGCATAAGAAGAATATAACATGACTATAATTAAGGTATGAGCCCTTAGTTAGAGAATGAATTATACGACTAATTTCATGTTATTTTAAAATGGCAAATTATATATTTCGAAACTGAATCCGATCTATATGCATAAGAAGAATAGAACATGCCTATAATTAAGGTATGAGCCCTCTGTTAGAGAATGAATTATACGACTAATTTCATGTTATTTTAAAATGGCAAATTATATATTTCGAAACTGAATCCGATCTATATGCATAGGAAGAATAGAACATGACTATAATTAAGGTATGAGCCCTCGGTTAGAGAATGAAATATACGACTAATTTCATGTTATTTTCAAATGGTAAATTATATATTTCGGAACTGAATCGTATCTATATGCATAAGAAGAATAGAACATGACTATAATTAAGGTATGGGCCCTCTGTTAGAGAATAATCTATACGACTTATTTGATGTTATTTTAAAATGGCAAATTATATATTTCGGAACTGAATCGTATCTATATGCATAAGAAGAATAGAACATGATTATAATTAAGGTATGGGCCCCTTGTTAGAGAATGATCTATACGACTTATTTGATGTTATTTTAAAATGGCAAATTATATATTTCGGAACTGAGTCGTATCTATATGCATAAGAAGAATAGAACATGATTATAATTAAGGTATGGGCCCTTTGTTACAGAATGATCTATACGACTTATTTGATGTTATTTTAAAATGGCAAATTATATATTTCGGAACTGAATCGTATCTATATGCATAAGAAGAATAGAACATGATTATAATTAAGGTATGGGCCCTTTGTTAGAGAATAATCTATACGTCTTATTTGATGTTATTTTAAAATGGCAAATTATATACTTCGGAACAGAATCGTATTTATATGCATAAGAAGAATAGAACATGATTATAATTAAGGTATGTGCCCTTTGTTAGAGAATAATCTATACGACTTATTTGATGATATTCTAAAATGGCAAATTATATATTTCGGAACTGAATCGTATCTATATGCATAAGACGAATAGAACATGATTATAATTAAGGTATGGGCCCTTTGTTAGAGAATAATCTATACGACTTATTTGATGATATTCTAAAATGGCAAATTATATATTTCGGAACTGAATCGTATCTATATGCATAAGAAGAATAGAACATGATTATAATTAAGGTGTGGGCCCATTGTTAGACAATAATCTATACGACGTATTTGATGTTATTTTAAAATGGCAAATTATATATTTCGGAACTGAATCGTATCTATATGCATAAGAAGAATAGAACATGATTATAATTAAGGTATGGGCCCTTTGTTAGAGAATGATCTATACGACTTATTTGATGTTATTTTAAAATGGCAAATTATATATTTCGGAACTGAATTGTATCTATATACATTAGAAGAATAGAGCATGATTATAATTAAGGTATGGGCCCTTTGTTAGAGAATGATCTATACGACTTATTTGATGTTATTTTAAAATGGCAAATTATATATTTCGGAACTGAATCGTATCTATATGCATAAGACGAATAGAACATGATTATAATTAAGGTATGGGCCCTTGGTTAGAGAATAGTCTATACGACTAATTTGATAATATTCTAAAATGGCAAATTATATATTTCGGAGCTGAATCGTATCTATATGCATAAGAAGAATAGAACATGATTATAATTAAGGTATGGGCCCTTTGTTAGAGAATAATCTATACGACTTATTTGATGTTATTTTAAAATGGCAAATTATATATTTCGGAACTGAATCGTATCTATATGCATAAGAAGAATAGAACATAACTATAACTAAGGTATGAGCCCTCAGTTAGAGAATGAATTATACGACTAATTTCATGTTATATTAAAATGGCAAATTATATATTTCGAAACTGAATCCGATCTATATGCATAGGAAGAATAGAACATGACTATAATTAAGGTATGAGCCCTCAGTTAGAGAATGAATTATACGACTAATTTCATGTTATTTTAAAATGGCAAATTATATATTTCGAAACTGAATCCGATCTATATGCATAGGAAGAATAGAACATGACTATAATTAAGGTATGAGCCCTCGGTTAGAGAATGAATTATACGACTAATTTCATGTTATTTTAAAATAGCAAATTATATATTTCGGAACTGAATCGTATCTATATGCATAAAAAGAATAGAACATGACTATAATTAAGGTATGGGCCCTCTGTTAGAGAATGATCTATACGACTTATTTGATGTTATTTTAAAATGGCAAATTATATATTTCGGAACTGAATCGTATCTATATGCATAAGAAGAATAGAACATGATTATAATTAAGGTATGGGCCCCTTGTTAGAGAATGATCTATACGACTTATTTGATGTTATTTTAAAATGGCAAATTATATATTTCGGAACTGAGTCGTATCTATATGCATAAGAAGAATAGAACATGATTATAATTAAAGTATGGGCCCTTTGTTACAGAATGATCTATACGACTTATTTGATGTTATTTTAATATGGCGAATTATATATTTCGGAATGAATCGTATCTATATGCATAAGAAGAATAGAACATGATTATAATTAAGGTATGGGCCGTTTGTTAGAGAATGATCTATGCGACTTATTTGATGTTATTTTAAAATGGCAAATTATATATTTCGGAACTGAATTGTATCTATATACATAAGAAGAATAGAGCATGATTATAATTAAGGTATGGGCCCTTTGTTAGAGAATGATCTATACGACTTATTTGATGTTATTTTAAAATGGCAAATTATATATTTCGGAACTGAATCGTATCTATATGCATAAGAAGAATAGAACATGACTATAATTAGGGTATGAGCCCTCTGTTAGAGAATGAATTATACAACTAATTTCATGTTATTTTAAAATGGCAAATTTTATATTTCGGAACTGAATCGTATCTATATGCATAAGAAGAATAGAACATGATTATAACTAAGGTATGGGCCCTTTGTTAGAGAATAATCTATACGACTTAATTGATGTTATTTTAAAATGGCAAATTATATATTTCGGAAATGAATCGTATCTATATGTATAAGAAGAATAGAACATGATTATAAATAAGGTATGGGCCATCTGTTAGAGAATGATCTATACGACTTATTTGATGTTATTTTAAAATGGCAAATTATATATTTCGTAACTGAATCGTATCTATATGCATAAGAAGAATAGAACATGATTATAATTAAGGTATGGGCCCTCTGTTAGAGAATGAATTATACGACTAATTTCATGTTATTTTAAAATGGCAAATTATATATTTCGAAACTGAATCGTATCTATATGCATAAGAAGAATAGAACATGACTATAATTAAGGTATGAGCCCTCTGTTAGAGAATGAATTATACGACTAATTTCATGTTATTTTAAAAAGGCATATTATATATTTTGAAACTGAATCCGATCTATATGCATAGGAAGAATAGAACATGACTATAATTAAGGTATGAGCCCTCTGTTAGAGAATGAATTATATGACTAATTTCATGTTATTTTAAAATGGCAAATTATATATTTCGGAACTGAATCGTATCTATATGCATAAGAAGAATAGAACATGACTATAATTAAGGTATGGGCCCTCTGTTAGACAATGATCTATACGACTTATTTGATGTTATTTTAAAATGGCAAATTATATATTTCGGAACTGAATCGTATCTATATGCATAAGAAGAATAGAACATGATTATAAATAAGGTATGGGCCCTTTGTTAGAGAATGATCTATACGACTTATTTGAAGTTATTTTAAAATGGCAAATTATATATTTCGGAACTGAATCGTATCTATATGCATAAGAAGAATAGAACATGATTATAATTAAGGTATGGGCCTTTTGTTACAGAATGATCTATACGACTTATTTGATGTTATTTTAAAATGGCAAATTATATATTTCGGAACTGAATCGTATCTATATGCATAGGAAGAATAGAACATGATTATAATTAAGGTATGGGCCCTTTGTTAGAGAATAATCTATACGACTTATTTGATGTTATTTTAAAATGGCAAATTATATATTTCGGAACTGAATCGTATCTATATGCATAAGAAGAATAGAACATAACTATAACTAAGGTATGAGCCCTCAGTTAGAGAATGAATTATACGACTAATTTCATGTTATATTAAAATGGCAAATTATATATTTCGAAACTGAATCCGATCTATATGCATAGGAAGAATAGAACATGACTATAATTAAGGTATGAGCCCTCAGTTAGAGAATGAATTATACGACTAATTTCATGTTATTTTAAAATGGCAAATTATATATTTCGAAACTGAATCCGATCTATATGCATAGGAAGAATAGAACATGACTATAATTAAGGTATGAGCCCTCGGTTAGAGAATGAATTATACGACTAATTTCATGTTATTTTAAAATGGCAAATTATATATTTCGGAACTGAATCGTATCTATATGCATAAAAAGAATAGAACATGACTATAATTAAGGTATGGGCCCTCTGTTAGAGAATGATCTATACGACTTATTTGATGTTATTTTAAAATGGCAAATTATATATTTCGGAACTGAATCGTATCTATATGCATAAGAAGAATAGAACATGATTATAATTAAGGTATGGGCCCCTTGTTAGAGAATGATCTATACGACTTATTTGATGTTATTTTAAAATGGCAAATTATATATTTCGGAACTGAGTCGTATCTATATGCATAAGAAGAATAGAACATGATTATAATTAAGGTATGGGCCCTTTGTTACAGAATGATCTATACGACTTATTTGATGTTATTTTAATATGGCGAATTATATATTTCGGAATGAATCGTATCTATATGCATAAGAAGAATAGAACATGATTATAATTAAGGTATGGGCCGTTTGTTAGAGAATGATCTATGCGACTTATTTGATGTTATTTTAAAATGGCAAATTATATATTTCGGAACTGAATTGTATCTATATACATAAGAAGAATAGAGCATGATTATAATTAAGGTATGGGCCCTTTGTTAGAGAATGATCTATACGACTTATTTGATGTTATTTTAAAATGGCAAATTATATATTTCGGAACTGAATCGTATCTATATGCATAAGAAGAATAGAACATGACTATAATTAGGGTATGAGCCCTCTGTTAGAGAATGAATTATACAACTAATTATATGTTATTTTAAAATGGCAAATTTTATATTTCGGAACTGAATCGTATCTATATGCATAAGAAGAATAGAACATGATTATAACTAAGGTATGGGCCCTTTGTTAGAGAATAATCTATACGACTTAATTGATGTTATTTTAAAATGGCAAATTATATATTTCGGAAATGAATCGTATCTATATGTATAAGAAGAATAGAACATGATTATAAATAAGGTATGGGCCATCTGTTAGAGAATGATCTATACGACTTATTTGATGTTATTTTAAAATGGCAAATTATATATTTCGTAACTGAATCGTATCTATATGCATAAGAAGAATAGAACATGATTATAATTAAGGCATGGGCCCTCTGTTAGAGAATGAATTATACGACTAATTTCATGTTATTTTAAAATGGCAAATTATATATTTCGAAACTGAATCGTATCTATATGCATAAGAAGAATAGAACATGACTATAATTAAGGTATGAGCCCTCTGTTAGAGAATGAATTATACGACTAATTTCATGTTATTTTAAAAAGGCATATTATATATTTTGAAACTGAATCCGATCTATATGCATAGGAAGAATAGAACATGACTATAATTAAGGTATGAGCCCTCTGTTAGAGAATGAATTATATGACTAATTTCATGTTATTTTAAAATGGCAAATTATATATTTCGGAACTGAATCGTATCTATATGCATAAGAAGAATAGAACATGACTATAATTAAGGTATGGGCCCTCTGTTAGACAATGATCTATACGACTTATTTGATGTTATTTTAAAATGGCAAATTATATATTTCGGAACTGAATCGTATCTATATGCATAAGAAGAATAGAACATGATTATAAATAAGGTATGGGCCCTTTGTTAGAGAATGATCTATACGACTTATTTGAAGTTATTTTAAAATGGCAAATTATATATTTCGGAACTGAATCGTATCTATATGCATAAGAAGAATAGAACATGATTATAATTAAGGTATGGGCCTTTTGTTACAGAATGATCTATACGACTTATTTGATGTTATTTTAAAATGGCAAATTATATATTTCGGAACTGAATCGTATCTATATGCATAAGAAGAATAGAACATGATTATAATTAAGGTATGGGCCCTTTGTTAGAGAATAATCTATACGACTTATTCGATGTTATTTTAAAATGGAAAATTATATATTTCGGAACTGAATCGTATCTATATGTATAAGAAGATTAGAACATGATTATAATTAAGGTATGGGCCCTCTGTTAGAGAATGATCTATACGACGTATTTGATGTTATTTTAAAATGGCAAATTATATTTTCGGAACTGAATCGTATCTATATGCATAACAAGAATAGAACATGATTATAATTAAGGTATGGGCCCTCTGTTAGAGAATGATCTATACGACTTATTTGATGTTATTTTAAAATGGCAATTTATATATTTCGAAACAGAATCGTATCTATATGCATAAGAAGAATAGAACATGATTATAATTAAGGTATGGGCCCTTTGTTAGAGAATAATCTATACGACTTATTTGATGTTATTTTAAAATGGCAAATTATATATTTCGGAACTGAATCGTATCTATATGCTTAAGAAGAATAGAACATGACCATAATTAAGGTATGAGGCCTCAGTTAGAGATTGAATTATACGACTAATTTCATGTTATATTAAAATGGCAAATTATATATTTCGAAACTGAATCCGATCTATATGCATAAGAAGAATAGAACATGATTATAATTAAGGTATGGGCCCCTTGTTAGAGAATGATCTATACGACTTATTTGATGTTATTTTAAAATGGCAAATTATATATTTCGGAACTGAGTCGTATCTATATGCATAAGAAGAATAGAACATGATTATAATTAAGGTATGGGCCCTTTGTTACAGAATGATCTATACGACTTATTTGATGTTATTTTAATATGGCAAATTATATATTTCGGAACTGAATCGTATCTATATGCATAAGAAGAATAGAACATGATTATAATTAAGGTATGGGCCGTTTGTTAGAGAATGATCTATGCGACTTATTTGATGTTATTTTAAAATGGCAAATTATATATTTCGGAACTGAATTGTATCTATATACATAAGAAGAATAGAGCATGATTATAATTAAGGTATGGGCCCTTTGTTAGAGAATGATCTATACGACTTATTTGATGTTATTTTAAAATGGCAAATTATATATTTCGGAACTGAATCGTATCTATATGCATAAGAAGAATAGAACATGATTATAATTAAGGTATGGGCCCTCTGTTAGAGAATGAATTATACGACTAATTTCATGTTATTTTAAAATGGCAAATTATATATTTTGAAACTGAATCCGATCTATATGCATAGGAAGAATAGAACATGACTATAATTAAGGTATGAGCCTTCTGTTAGAGAATGAATTATACGACTAATTTCATGTTATTTTAAAATGGCAAATTATATATTTCGGAACTGAATCGTATCTATATGCATAAGAAGAATAGAACATGATTATAACTAAGGTATGGGCCCTTTGTTAAAAAATAATCTATACGACTTAATTGATGTTATTTTAAAATGGCAAATTATATATTTCGGAACTGAATCGTATCTATATGTATAAGAAGAATAGAACATGATTATAATTAAGGTATGGGCCCTCTGTTAGAGAATGATCTATACGACTTATTTGATGTTATTTTAAAATGGCAAATTATATATTTCGGAACTGAATCGTATCTATATGCATAAGAAGAATAGAACATGATTATAATTAAGGTATGGGCTCTCTGTTAGAGAATGAATTATACGACTAATTTCATGTTATTTTAAAATGGCAAATTATATATTTCGAAACTGAATCGTATCTATATGCATAAAAAGAATAGAACATGACTATAATTAAGGTATGAGCCCTCTGTTAGAGAATGAATTATACGACTAATTTCATGTTATTTTAAAATGGCATATTATATATTTTGAAACTGAATCCGATCTATATGCATAGGAAGAATAGAACATGACTATAATTAAGGTATGAGCCCTCTGTTAGAGAATGAATTATACGACTAATTTCATGTTATTTTAAAATGGCAAATTATATATTTCGGAACTGAATCGTATCTATATGCATAAGAAGAATAGAACATGATTATAACTAAGGTATGGGCCCTTTGTTAGAGAATAATCTATGCGACTTAATTGATGTTATTTTAAAATGGCAAATTATATATTACGGAAATGAATCGTATCTATATGTATAAGAAGAATAGAACATGATTATAATTAAGGTATGGGCCCTCTGTTAGAGAATGATCTATACGACTTATTTGATGTTATTTTAAAATGGCAAATTATATATTTCGTAACTGAATCGTATCTATATGCATAAGAAGAATAGAACATGATTATAATTAAGGTATGGGCCCTCTGTTAGAGAATGAATTATACGACTAATTTCATGTTATTTTAAAATGGCAAATTATATATTTTGAAACTGAATCCGATCTATATGCATAGGAAGAATAGAACATGACTATAATTAAGGTATGAGCCTTCTGTTAGAGAATGAATTATACGACTAATTTCATGTTATTTTAAAATGGCAAATTATATATTTCGGAACTGAATCGTATCTATATGCATAAGAAGAATAGAACATGATTATAACTAAGGTATGGGCCCTTTGTTAAAAAATAATCTATACGACTTATTTGATGTTATTTTAAAATGGCAAATTATATATTTCGGAACTGAATCGTATCTATATGCATAAGAAGAATAGAACATGATTATAATTAAGGTATGGGCCCTCTGTTAGAGAATGAATTATACGACTAATTTCATGTTATTTTAAAATGGCAAATTATATATTTCGAAACTGAATCGTATCTATATGCATAAGAAGAATAGAACATGACTATAATTAAGGTATGAGCCCTCTGTTAGAGAATGAATTATACGACTAATTTCATGTTATTTTAAAATGGCATATTATATATTTTGAAACTGAATCCGATCTATATGCATAGGAAGAATAGAACATGACTATAATTAAGGTATGAGCCCTCTGTTAGAGAATGAATTATACGACTAATTTCATGTTATTTTAAAATGACAAATTATATATTTCGAAACTGAATCCGATCTATATGCATAGGAAGAATGGAACATGACTATAATTAAGGTATGAGCCCTCTGTTAGAGAATGAATTATATGACTAATTTCATGTTATTTTAAAATGGCAAATTATATATTTCGGAACTGAATCGTATCTATATGCATAAGAAGAATAGAACATGACTATAATTAAGGTATGGGCCCTCTGTTAGAGAATGATCTATACGACTTATTTGATGTTATTTTAAAATGGCAAATTATATATTTCGGAACTGAATCGTAACTATATGCATAAGAAGAATATAACATGATTATAAATAAGGTATGGGCCCTTTGTTAGAGAATGATCTATACGACTTATTTGAAGTTATTTTAAAATGGCAAATTATATATTTCGGAACTGAATCGTATCTATATGCATAAGAAGAATAGAACATGATTATAATTAAGGTATGGGCCCTTTGTTACAGAATGATCTATACGACTTATTTGATGTTATTTTAAAATGGCAAATTATATATTTCGGAACTGAATCGTATCTATATGCATAAGAAGAATAGAACATGATTATAATTAAGGTATGGGCCCTTTGTTAGAGAATAATCTATACGACTTATTCGATGTTATTTTAAAATGGCAAATTATATATTTCGGAACTGAATCGTATCTATATGTATAAGAAGATTAGAACATGATTATAATTAAGGTATGGGCCCTCTGTTAGAGAATAATCTATACGACGTATTTGATGTTATTTTAAAATGGCAAAATATATTTTCGGAACTGAATCGTATCTATATGCATAACAAGAATAGAACATGATTATAATTAAGGTATGGGCCCTCTGTTAGAGAATGATCAATACGACTTATTTGATGTTATTTTAAAATGGCAAATTATATATTTCGAAAGAGAATCGTATCTATATGCATAAGAAGAATAGAACATGATTATAATTAAGGTATGGGCCCTTTGTTAGAGAATAATCTATACGACTTATTTGATGTTATTTTAAAATGGCAAATTATATATTTCGGAACTGAATCGTATCTATATGCATAAGAAGAATAGAACATGACTATAATTAAGGTATGAGCCCTCTGTTAGAGAATGAATTATACGACTAATTTCATGTTATTTTAAAATGGCATATTATATATTTCGAAACTGAATCCGATCTATATGCATAGGAAGAATAGAACATGACTATAATTAAGGTATGAGCCCTCGGTTAGAGAATGAATTATACGACTAATTTCATGTTATTTTAAAATGGCAAATTATATATTTCGGAACTGAATCGTATCTATATGCATAAGAAGAATAGAACATGACTATAATTAAGGTATGGCCCCTCTGTTAGAGAATGATCTATACGACTTATTTGATGTTATTTTAAAATGGCAAATTATATATTTCGGAACTGAATCGTATCTATATGCATAAGAAGAATAGAACATGATTATAATTAAGGTATGGGCCCTTTGTTACAGAATGATCTATACCACTTATTTGATGTTATTTTAAAATGGCAAATTATATATTTCGGAACTGAATCGTATCTATATGCATAAGAAGAATAGAACATAATTATAATTAAGGTATGGGCCCTTTGTTAGAGAATAATCTATACGACTTATTCGATGTTATTTTAAAATGGCAAATTTTATATTTCGGAACTGAATCGTATCTATAAGCATAAGAAGATTAGAACATGATTATAATTAAGGTATGGGCCCTCTGTTAGAGAATAATCTATACGACGTATTTGATGTTATTTTAAAATGGCAAATTATATTTTCGGAACTGAATCGTATCTATATGCATAAGAAGAATAGAACATGATTATAATTAAGGTATGGGCCCTTTGTTAGAGAATAATCTATACGACTTATTTGATGTTATTTTAAAATGGCAAATTATATATTTCGGAACTGAATCGTATCTATATGCATAAGAAGAATAGAACATGACTATAATTAAGGTATGAGCCCTCTGTTAGAGAATGAATTATACGACTAATTTCATGTTATTTTAAAATGGCAAATTATATATTTCGAAACTGAATCCGATCTATATGCATAGGAAGAATAGAACATGACTATAATTAAGGTATGAGCCCTCGGTTAGAGAATGAATTATACGACTAATTTCATGTTATTTTAAAATTACAAATTATATATTTCGAAACTGAATCCGATCTATATGCATAGGAATAATAGAACATGACTATAATTAAGGTATGAGCCCTCGGTTAGAGAATGAATTATACTACTAATTTCATGTTATTTTAAAATGGCTTATTATATATTTCGGAACTGAATCGTATCTATATGCATAAGAAGAATAGAACATGACTATAATTAAGGTATGGGCCCTCTGTTAGAGAATGATCTATACGACGTATTTGATGTTATTTTAAAATGGCAAATTATATATTTCGGATCTGAATCGTATCTATATGCATAAGAAGAATAGAACATGATTATAATTAAGGTATGGGCCCCTTGTTAGAGAATGATCTATACGACTTATTTGATGTTATTTTAAAATGGCAAATTATATATTTCGGAACTGAATCGTATCTATATGCGTAAGAAGAATAGAACATGATTATAATTAAGGTATGGGCCCTTTGTTAGAGAATAATCTATACGACTTATTTGATGTTATTTTAAAATGGCAAATTATATACTTCGGAACTGATTCGTATCTATATGCATAAGAAGAATAGAACATGATTATAATTAAGGTTTGGGCCCTTTGTTATAGAATAATCTATTCGACTTATTTGATGATATTCTAAAATGGCAAATTATATATTTCGGAACTGAATCGTATCTATATGCATAAGAACAATAGAACATGATTATAATTAAGGTATGGGCCCATTGCTAGACAATAATCTATACGACGTATTTGATGTTATTTTAAAATGGCAAATTATATATTTCGGAACTGAATCGTATCTATATGCATAAGAAGAACAGAACATGACTATAATTAAGGTATGAGCCCTCTGTTAGAGAATGAATTGTACAACTAATTTCATGTTATTTTAAAATGGCAAATTATATATTTCGAAACTGAATCGTATCTATATGCATAAGTAGAATAGAACATGACTATAAATTAGGTATGAGCCTTCTGTTAGAGAATGAATTATACGACTAATTTCATGTTATTTTAAAATGGCAAATTACATATTTCGGAACTGAATCGTATCTATATGCATAGGAAGAATAGAACATGATTATAATTAAGGTATGGGCCCTCTGTTAGAGAATGAATTATACGACTAATTTCATGTTATTTTAAAATGGCAAATTATATATTTTGAAACTGAATCCGATCTATATGCATAGGAAGAATAGAACATGACTATAATTAAGGTATGAGCCTTCTGTTAGAGAATGAATTATACGACGAATTTCATGTTATTTTAAAATGGCAAATTATATATTTCGGAACTGAATCGTATCTATATGCATAAGAAGAATAGAACAGATTATAACTAAGGTATGGGCCCTTTGTTAGAGAATAATCTATACGACTTAATTGATGTTATTTTAAAATGGCAAATTATATATTTCGGAACTGAATCGTATCTATATGTATAAGAAGAATAGAACATGATTATAATTAAGGTATGGGCCCTCTGTTAGAGAATGATCTATACGACTTATTTGATGTTATTTTAAAATGGCAAATTATATATTTCGGAACTGAATCGTATCTATATGCATAAGAAGAATAGAACATGATTATAATTAAGGTATGGGCCCTCTGTTAGAGAATGAATTATACGACTAATTTCATGTTATTTTAAAATGGCAAATTATATATTTCGGAACTGAATCGTATCTATATGCATAAGAAGAATAGAACATGACTATAATTAAGGTATGGGCCCCTTGTTAGAGAATGATCTATACGACTTATTTGATGTTATTTTAAAATGGCAAATTATATATTTCGGAACTGAGTCGTATCTATATGCATAAGAAGAATAGAACATGATTACAATTAAGGTATGGGCCCTTTGTTACAGAATGATCTATACGACTTATTTGATGTTATTTTAAAATGGCAAATTATATATTTCGGAACTGAATCGTATCTATATGCATAAGAAGAATAGAACATGATTATAATTAAGGTATGGTCCCTCTGGTAGAGAATGAATTATACGACTAATTTCATGTTATTTTAAAATGGCAAATTATATACTTCGAAACCGAATCGTATCTATATGCATAAGAAGAATAGAACATGACTATAATTAAGGTATGAGCCCTCTGTTAGAGAATGAATTATACGACTAATTTCATGTTATTTTAAAATGGCAAATTATATATTTCGAAACCGAATCCGATCTATATGCATAGGAAGAATAGAACATGACTATAATTAAGGTATGAGCCCTCTGTTAGAGAATGAATTATATGACTAATTTCATGTTATTTTAAAATGGCAAATTATATATTTCGGAACTGAATCGTATCTATATGCATAAGAAGAATAGAACATGACTATAATTAAGGTATGGGCCCTCTGTTAGAGAATGATCTATACGACTTATTTGATGTTATTTTAAAATGGCAAATTATATATTTCGGAACTGAATCGTATCTATATGCATAAGAAGAATAGAACATGATTATAAATAAGGTATGGGCCCTTTGTTAGAGAATGATCTATACGACTTATTTGAAGTTATTTTAAAATGGCAAATTATATATTTCGGAACTGAATCGTATCTATATGCATAACAAGAATAGAACATGATTATAATTAAGGTATGGGCCCTTGGTTAAAGAATGGTCTATACGACTTATTTGATGTTATTTTAAAATGGCAAATTATATATTTCGGAACTGAATCGTATCTATATGCATAAGAAGAATAGAACATGATTATAATTAAGGTATGGGCCCTTTGTTAGAGAATAATCTATACGACTTATTCGATGTTATTTTAAAATGGCAAATTATATATTTCGGAACTGAATCGTATCTATATGTATAAGAAGATTAGAACATGATTATAATTAAGGTATGGGCCCTCTGTTAGAGAATGATCTATACGACGTATTTGATGTTATTTTAAAATGGCAAATTATATTTTCGGAACTGAATCGTATCTATATGCATAAGAAGAATAGAACATGACTATAATTAAGGTATGAGCCCTCTGTTAGAGAATGAATTATACGACTAATTTCATGTTATTTTAAAATGGCAAATTATATATTTCGAAACTGAATCCGATCTATATGCATAGGAAGAATAGAACATGACTATAATTAAGGTATGAGCCCTCGGTTAGAGAATGAGTTATACGACTAATTTCATGTTATTTTAAAATGGCAAATTATATATTTCGGAACTGAATCGTATCTATATGCATAAGAAGAATAGAACATGACTATAATTAAGGTATGGGCCTCGGTTAGAGAATGATCTATACGACTTATTTGATGTTATTTTAAAATGGCAAAATATATATTTCAGAACTGAATCGTATCTATATGCATAAGAAGAATAGAACATGATTATAATTAAGGTATGGGCCCTTTGTTACAGAATGATCTATACGACTTATTTGATGTTATTTTAATATGGCAAATTATATATTTCGGACCTGAATCGTATCTATATGCATAAGAAGAATAGAACATGATTATAATTAAGGTATGGGCCGTTTGTTAGAGAATGATCTATGCGACTTATTTGATGTTATTTTAAAATGGCAAATTATATATTTCGGAACTGAATTGTATCTATATACATAAGAAGAATAGAGCATGATTATAATTAAGGTATGGGCCCTTTGTTAGAGAATGATCTATACGACTTATTTGATGATATTTTAAAATGGCAAATTATATATTTCGGAACTGAATCGTATCTATATGCATAAGAAGAATAGAACATGATTATAATTAAGGTATGGGCCCTCTGTTAGAGAATGAATTATACGACTAATTTCATGTTATTTTAAAATGGCAAATTATATATTTCGAAACTGAATCGTATCTATATGCATAAGAAGAATAGAACATGACTATAATTAAGGTATGAGCCCTCTGTTAGAGAATGAATTATACGACTAATTTCATGTTATTTTAAAATGGCATATTATATATTTTGAAACTGAATCCGATCTATATGCATAGGAAGAATAGAACATGACTATAATTAAGGTATGAGCCCTCTGTTAGAGAATGAATTATACGACTAATTTCATGTTATTCTAAAATGGCAAATTATATATTTCGAAACTGAATCCGATCTATATGCATAGGAAGAATGGAACATGACTATAATTAAGGTATGAGCCCTCTGTTAGAGAATGAATTATATGACTAATTTCATGTTATTTTAAAATGGCAAATTATATATTTCGGAACTGAATCGTATCTATATGCATAAGAAGAATAGAACATGATTATAATTAAGGTATGGGCCCTTTGTTACAGAATGATCTATACGACTTATTTGATGTTATTTTAAATTGGCAAATTATATATTTCGGAACTGAATCGTATCTATATGCATAAGAAGAATAGAACATGATTATAATTAAGGTATGGGCCCTTTGTTAGAGAATAATCTATACGACTTATTCGATATTATTTTAAAATGGCAAATTATATATTTCGGAACTGAATCGTATCTATATGTATAAGAAGATTAGAACATGATTATAATTAAGGTATGGGCCCTCTGTTAGAGAATGATCAATACGACGTATTTGATGTTATTTTAAAATGACAAATTATATATTTCGAAACAGAATCGTATCTATATGCATAAGAAGAATAGAACCTGATTATAATTAAGGTATGGGCCCTTTGTTAGAGAATAATCTATACGACTTATTTGATGTTTTTTTAAAATGGCAAATTATATATTTCGGAACTGAATCGTATCTATATGCATAAGAAGAATAGAACATGACTATAATTAAGGTATGAGCCCTCAGTTAGAGAATGAATTATACGACTAATTTCATGTTATATTAAAATGGCAAATTATATATTTCGAAACTGAATCCGATCTATATGCATAGGAAGAATAGAACATGACTATAATTAAGGTATGAGCCCTCTGTTAGAGAATGAATTATACGACTAATTTCATGTTATTTTAAGATGGCAAATTATATATTTCGAAACTGAATCCGATCTATATGCATAGGAAGAATAGAACATAACTATAATTAAGGTATGAGCCCTCGGTTAGAGAATGAATTATACTACTAATTCCATGTTATTTTAAAATGGCAAATTATATATTTCGGAACTGAATCGTATCTATATGCATAAGAAGAATAGAACATGACTATAATTAAGGTATGGGCCCTCTGTTAGAGAATGATCTATACGACTTATTTGAAGTTATTTTAAAATGGCAAATTATATATTTCGGAACTGAATCGTATCTATATGCATAAGAAGAATAGAACATGATTATAACTAAGGTATGGGCCCTTTGTTACAGAATGATCTATACGACTTATTTGATGTTATTTTAAAATGGCAAATTATATATTTCGGAACTGAATCGTATCTATATGCATAAGAAGAATAGAACATGATTATAATTAAGGTATGGGCCCTTTGTTAGAGAATAATCTATACGTCTTATTTGATGTTATTTTAAAATGGCAAATTATATACTTCGGAACTGAATCGTATTTATATGCATAAGAAGAATAGAACATGATTATAATTAAGGTATGGGCCCTTTGTTAGAGAATAATCTATACGACTTATTTGATGATATTCTAAAATGGCAAATTATATATTTCGGAACTGAATCGTATCTATATGCATAAGAAGAATAGAACATGATTATAATTAAGGTATGGGCCCTTGTTAGAGAATAATCTATACGACTTATTTGATGTTATTTTAAAATGGCAAATTATATATTTCGGAACTGAATCGTATCTATATGCATAAGAAGAATAGAACATGATTATAATTAAGGTATGGGCCCTTTGTTAGAGAATGATCTTAACGACTTATTTGATGTTATTTTAAAATGGCAAATTATATATTTCGGAACTGAATCGTTTCTATATACATAAGAAGAATAGAGCATGATTATAACTAAGGTATGGGCCCTTGTTAGAGAATAATCTATACGACTTATTTGATGTTATTTTAAAATGGCAAATTATATATTTCGGAACTGAATCGTATCTATATGCATAAGAAGAATAGAACATGATTATAATTAAGGTATGGGCCCTTTGTTAGAGAATGATCTTAACGACTTATTTGATGTTATTTTAAAATGGCAAATTATATATTTCGGAACTGAATCGTTTCTATATACATAAGAAGAATAGAGCATGATTATAACTAAGGTATGGGCCCTTGTTAGAGAATAATCTATACGACTTATTTGATGTTTTTTTAAAATGGCAAATTATATATTTCGGAACTGAATCGTATCTATATGCATAAGAAGAATAGAACATGACTATAATTAAGGTATGAGCCCTCAGTTAGAGAATGAATTATACGACTAATTTCATGTTATATTAAAATGGCAAATTATATATTTCGAAACTGAATCCGATCTATATGCATAGGAAGAATAGAACATGACTATAATTAAGGTATGAGCCCTCTGTTAGAGAATGAATTATACGACTAATTTCATGTTATTTTAAGATGGCAAATTATATATTTCGAAACTGAATCCGATCTATATGCATAGGAAGAATAGAACATAACTATAATTAAGGTATGAGCCCTCGGTTAGAGAATGAATTATACTACTAATTCCATGTTATTTTAAAATGGCAAATTATATATTTCGGAACTGAATCGTATCTATATGCATAAGAAGAATAGAACATGACTATAATTAAGGTATGGGCCCTCTGTTAGAGAATGATCTATACGACTTATTTGAAGTTATTTTAAAATGGCAAATTATATATTTCGGAACTGAATCGTATCTATATGCATAAGAAGAATAGAACATGATTATAACTAAGGTATGGGCCCTTTGTTACAGAATGATCTATACGACTTATTTGATGTTATTTTAAAATGGCAAATTATATATTTCGGAACTGAATCGTATCTATATGCATAAGAAGAATAGAACATGATTATAATTAAGGTATGGGCCCTTTGTTAGAGAATAATCTATACGTCTTATTTGATGTTATTTTAAAATGGCAAATTATATACTTCGGAACTGAATCGTATTTATATGCATAAGAAGAATAGAACATGATTATAATTAAGGTATGGGCCCTTTGTTAGAGAATAATCTATACGACTTATTTGATGATATTCTAAAATGGCAAATTATATATTTCGGAACTGAATCGTATCTATATGCATAAGAAGAATAGAACATGATTATAATTAAGGTATGGGCCCTTGTTAGAGAATAATCTATACGACTTATTTGATGTTATTTTAAAATGGCAAATTATATATTTCGGAACTGAATCGTATCTATATGCATAAGAAGAATAGAACATGATTATAATTAAGGTATGGGCCCTTTGTTAGAGAATGATCTTAACGACTTATTTGATGTTATTTTAAAATGGCAAATTATATATTTCGGAACTGAATCGTTTCTATATACATAAGAAGAATAGAGCATGATTATAACTAAGGTATGGGCCCTTTTTTAGAGAATGATCTATACGACTTATTTGATGTTATTTAAAAATGGCAAATTATATATTTCGGAACTGAATCGTATCTATATGCATAAGAAGAATAGAACATGACTATAATTAAGGTATGAGCCCTCTGTCAGAGAATGAATTATACAACTAATTTCATGTTATTTTAAAATGGCAAATTATATATTTCGAAACTGAATCGTATCTATATGCAAAAGAAGAATATAACATGACTATAATTAAGGTTTGAGCCCTCTGTTAGAGAATGAATTATACGACTAATTTCATATTATATTAAAATGGCAAATTATATATTTCGAAACTGAATCCGATCTATATGCATAAGAAGAAAAGAACATGATTTTAATTAAGGTATGGGCCCTTTGTTAGAGAATAATCTATACGACTTATTTGATGTTATTTTAAAATGGAAAATTATATATTTCGGAACTGAATCGTATCTATATGCATAAGAAGAATAGAACATGACTATAATTAAGGTATGAGCCCTCTGTCAGAGAATGAATTATACGACTAATTTCATGTTATTTTAAAATGGCAAATTATATATTTCGGAACTGAATTGTATCTATATACATAAGAAGAATAGAGCATGATTATAATTAAGGTATGGGCCCTTTGTTAGAGAATGATCTATACGACTTATTTGATGTTATTTTAAAATGGCAAATTATATATTTCGGAACTGAATCGTATCTATATGCATAAGAAGAATAGAACATGATTATAATTAAGGTATGGGCCCTCTGTTAGAGAATGAATTATACGACTAATTTCATGTTATTTTAAAATGGCAAATTATATATTTCGAAACTGAATCGTATCTATATGCATAAGAAGAATAGAACATGACTATAATTAAGGTATAAGCCCTATGTTAGAGAATGAATTATACGACTAATTTCATGTTATTTTAAAATGGCATATTATATATTTTGAAACTGAATCCGATCTATATGCATAGGAAGAATAGAACATGACGATAATTAAGGTATGAGCCCTCTGTTAGAGAATGAATTATATGACTAATTTCATGTTATTCTAAAATGGCAAATTATATATTTCGAAACTGAATCCGATCTATATGCATAGGAAGAATGGAACATGACTATAATTAAGGTATGAGCCCTCTGTTAGAGAATGAATTATATGACTAATTTCATGTTATTTTAAAATGGCAAATTATATATTTCGGAACTGAATCGTATCTATATGCATAAGAAGAATAGAACATGATTATAAATAAGGTATGGGCCCTTTGTTAGAGAATGATCTATACGACTTATTTGAAGTTATTTTAAAATGGCAAATTATATATTTCGGAACTGAATCGTATCTATATGCATAAGAAGAATAGAACATGATTATAATTAAGGTATGGGCCCTTTGTTACAGAATGATCTATACGACTTATTTGAAGTTATTTTAAAATGGCAAATTATATATTTCGGAACTGAATCGTATCTATATGCATAAGAAGAATAGAACATGATTATAATTAAGGTATGGGCCCTCTGTTAGAGAATGAATTATACGACTAATTTCATGTTATTTTAAAATGGCAAATTATATATTTCGAAACTGAATCGTATCTATATGCATAAGAAGAATAGAACATGACTATAATTAAGGTATGAGCCCTCTGTTAGAGAATGAATTATACGACTAATTTCATGTTATTTTAAAATGGCATATTATATATTTTGAAACTGAATCCGATCTATATGCATAGGAAGAGTAGTACATGACTATAATTAAGGTATGAGCCCTCTGTTAGAGGATGAATTATACGACTAATTTCATGTTATTCTAATATGGCAAATTATATATTTCGAAACTGAATCCGATCTATATGCATAGGAAGAATGGAACATGACTATAATTAAGGTATGAGCCCTCTGTTAGAGAATGAATTATATGACTAATTTCATGTTATTTTAAAATGACAAATTATATATTTCGGAACTGAATCGTATCTATATGCATAAGAAGAATAGAACATGATTATAATTAAGGTATGGGCCCTTTGTTACAGAATGATCTATACGACTTATTTGATGTTATTTTAAAATGGCAAATTATATATTTCGGAACTGAATCGTATCTATATGCATAAGAAGAATAGAACATGATTATAATTAAGGTATGGGCCCTTTGTTACAGAATGATCTATACGACTTATTTGATGTTATTTTAAAATGGCAAATTATATATTTCGGAACTGAATCGTATCTATATGCATAAGAAGAATAGAAGATGATTATAACTAAGGTATGGGCCCTTTGTTACAGAATGATCTATACGACTTATTTGATGTTATTTTAAAATGGCAAATTATATATTTCGGAACTGAATCGTATCTATATGCATAAGAAGAATAGAACATGACTATAATTAAGGTATGAGCCCTCTGTTAGAGAATGAATTATACGACTAATTTCATATTATATTAAAATGGCAAATTATATATTTCGAAACTGAATCCGATCTATATGCATAAGAAGAATAGAACATGATTTTAATTAAGGTATGGGCCCTTTGTTAGAGAATAATCTATACGACTTATTTGATGTTATTTTAAAATGGAAAATTATATATTTCGGAACTGAATCGTATCTATATGCATAAGAAGAATAGAACATGACTATAATTAAGGTATGAGCCCTCTGTCAGAGAATGAATTATACGACTAATTTCATGTTATTTTAAAATGGCAAATTATATATTTCGGAACTGAATTGTATCTATATACATAAGAAGAATAGAGCATGATTATAATTAAGGTATGGGCCCTTTGTTAGAGAATGATCTATACGACTTATTTGATGTTATTTTAAAATGGCAAATTATATATTTCGGAACTGAATCGTATCTATATGCATAAGAAGAATAGAACATGATTATAATTAAGGTATGGGCCCTCTGTTAGAGAATGAATTATACGACTAATTTCATGTTATTTTAAAATGGCAAATTATATATTTCGAAACTGAATCGTATCTATATGCATAAGAAGAATAGAACATGACTATAATTAAGGTATAAGCCCTCTGTTAGAGAATGAATTATACGACTAATTTCATGTTATTTTAAAATGGCATATTATATATTTTGAAACTGAATCCGATCTATATGCATAGGAAGAATAGAACATGACTATAATTAAGGTATGAGCCCTCTGTTAGAGAATGAATTATACGACTAATTTCATGTTATTCTAAAATGGCAAGTTATATATTTCGAAACTGAATCCGATCTATATGCATAGGAAGAATGGAACATGACTATAATTAAGGTATGAGCCCTCTGTTAGAGAATGAATTATATGACTAATTTCATGTTATTTTAAAATGGCAAATTATATATTTCGGAACTGAATCGTATCTATATGCATAAGAAGAATAGAACATGATTATAAATAAGGTATGGGCCCTTTGTTAGAGAATGATCTATACGACTTATTTGAAGTTATTTTAAAATGGCAAATTATATATTTCGGAACTGAATCGTATCTATATGCATAAGAAGAATAGAACATGATTATAATTAAGGTATGGGCCCTCTGTTAGAGAATGAATTATACGACTAATTTCATGTTATTTTAAAATGGCAAATTATATATTTCGAAACTGAATCCGATCTATATGCATAGGAAGAATGGAACATGACTATAATTAAGGTATGAGCCCTCTGTTAGAGAATGAATTATATGACTAATTTCATGTTATTTTAAAATGACAAATTATATATTTCGGAACTGAATCGTATCTACATGCATAAGAAGAATAGAACATGATTATAATTAAGGTATGGGCCCTTTGTTACAGAATGATCTATACGACTTATTTGATGTTATTTTAAAATGGCAAATTATATATTTCGGAACTGAATCGTATCTATATGCATAAGAAGAATAGAACATGATTATAATTAAGGTATGGGCCCTTTGTTAGAGAATAACCTATACGACTTATTCGATGTTATTTTAAAATGGCAAATTATATATTTCGGAACTGAATCGTATCTATATGTATAAGAAGATTAGAACATGATTATAATTAAGGTATGGGCCCTCTGTTAGAGAATGATCTATACGACGTATTTGATGTTATTTTAAAATGGCAAATTATATTTTCGGAACTGAATCGTATCTATATGCATAACAAGAATAGAACACGATTATAATTAAGGTATGGGCCCTCTGTTAGAGAATGATCTATACGACTTATTTGATGTTATTTTAAAATGGCAAATTATATATTTCGAAACAGAATCGTATCTATATGCATATGAAGAATAGAACCTGATTATAATTAAGGTATGGGCCCTTTGTTAGAGAATAATCTATACGACTTATTTGATGTTTTTTTAAAATGGCAAATTATATATTTCGGAACTGAATCGTATCTATATGCATAAGAAGAATAGAACATGACTATAATTAAGGTATGAGCCCTCAGTTAGAGAATGAATTATACGACTAATTTCATGTTATATTAAAATGGGAAATTATATATTTCGAAACTGAATCCGATCTATATGCATAGGAAGAATAAAACATGACTATAATTAAGGTATGAGCCCTCTGTTAGAGAATGAATTATACGACTAATTTCATGTTATTTTAAGATGGCAAATTATATATTTCGAAACTGAATCCGATCTATATGCATAGGAAGAATAGAACATGACTATAATTAAGGTATGAGCCCTCGGTTAGAGAATGAATTATACTACTAATTCCATGTTATTTTAAAATGGCAAATTATATATTTCGGAACTGAATCGTATCTATATGCATAAGAAGAATAGAACATGACTATAATTAAGGTATGGGCCCTCTGTTAGAGAATGATCTATACGACTTATTTGAAGTTATTTTAAAATGGCAAATTATATATTTCGGAACTGAATCGTATCTATATGCATAAGAAGAATAGAACATGATTATAACTAAGGTATGGGCCCTTTGTTACAGAATGATCTATACGACTTATTTGATGTTATTTTAAAATGGCAAATTATATATTTCGGAACTGAATCGTATCTATATGCATAAGAAGAATAGAACATGATTATAATTAAGGTATGGGCCCTTTGTTAGAGAATAATCTATACGTCTTATTTGATGTTATTTTAAAATGGCAAATTATATACTTCGGAACTGAATCGTATTTATATGCATAAGAAGAATAGAACATGATTATAATTAAGGTATGGGCCCTTTGTTAGAGAATAATCTATACGACTTATTTGATGATATTCTAAAATGGCAAATTATATATTTCGGAACTGAATCGTATCTATATGCATAAGAAGAATAGAACATGATTATAATTAAGGTATGGGCCCTTGTTAGAGAATAATCTATACGACTTATTTGATGTTATTTTAAAATGGCAAATTATATATTTCGGAACTGAATCGTATCTATATGCATAAGAAGAATAGAACATGATTATAATTAAGGCATGGGCCCTTTGTTAGAGAATGATCTTAACGACTTATTTGATGTTATTTTAAAATGGCAAATTATATATTTCGGAACTGAATCGTTTCTATATACATAAGAAGAATAGAGCATGATTATAACTAAGGTATGGGCCCTTTTTTAGAGAATGATCTATACGACTTATTTGATGTTATTTAAAAATGGCAAATTATATATTTCGGAACTGAATCGTATCTATATGCATAAGAAGAATAGAACATGACTATAATTTAGGTATGAGCCCTCTGTCAGAGAATGAATTATACAACTAATTTCATGTTATTTTAAAATGGCAAATTATATATTTCGAAACTGAATCGTATCTATATGCATAAGAAGAATAGAACATGATTATAATTAAGGTATGGGCCCTTTGTTACAGAATGATCTATACGACTTATTTGATGTTATTTTAAAATGGCAAATTATATATTTCGGAACTGAATCGTATCTATATGCATAAGAAGAATAGAACATGATTATAATTAAGGTATGGGCCCTTTGTTAGAGAATAATTCATACGACTTATTCGATGTTATTTTAAAATGGCAAATTATATATTTCGGAACTGAATCGTATCTATATGTATAAGAAGATTAGAACATGATTATAATTAAGGTATGGGCCCTCTGTTAGAGAATGATCTATACGACGTATTTGATGTTATTTTAAAATGGCAAATTATATTTTCGGAAATGAATCGTATCTATATGCATAACAAGAATAGAACACGATTATAATTAAGGTATGGGCCCTCTGTTAGAGAATGATCTATACGACTTATTTGATGTTATTTTAAAATGGCAAATTATATATTTCGAAACAGAATCGTATCTATATGCATAAGAAGAATAGAACCTGATTATAATTAAGGTATGGGCCCTTTGTTAGAGAATAATCTATACGACTTATTTGATGTTTTTTTAAAATGGCAAATTATATATTTCGGAACTGAATCGTATCTATATGCATAAGAAGAATAGAACATGACTATAATTAAGGTATGAGCCCTCAGTTAGAGAATGAATTATACGACTAATTTCATGTTATTTTAAGATGGCAAATTATATATTTCGACACTGAATCCGATCTATATGCATAGGAAGAATAGAACATGACTATAATTAAGGTATGAGCCCTCGGTTAGAGAATGAATTATACTACTAATTCCATGTTATTTTAAAATGGCAAATTATATATTTCGGAACTGAATCGTATCTATATGCATAAGAAGAATAGAACATGACTATAATTAAGGTATGGGCCCTCTGTTAGAGAATGATCTATACGACTTATTTGAAGTTATTTTAAAATGGCAAATTATATATTTCGGAACTGAATCGTATCTATATGCATAAGAAGAATAGAACATGATTATAATTAAGGTATGGGCCCTTTGTTAGAGAATAATCTATACGACTTATTCGATGTTATTTTAAAATGGCAAATTATATATTTCGGAACTGAATCGTATCTATATGTATAAGAAGATTAGAACATGATTATAATTAAGGTATGGGCCCTCTGTTAGAGAATGATCTATACGACGTATTTGATGTTATTTTAAAATGGCAAATTATATTTTCGGAAATGAATCGTATCTATATGCATAACAAGAATAGAACACGATTATAATTAAGGTATGGGCCCTCTGTTAGAGAATGATCTATACGACTTATTTGATGTTATTTTAAAATGGCAAATTATATATTTCGAAACAGAATCGTATCTATATGCATAAGAAGAATAGAACCTGATTATAATTAAGGTATGGGCCCTTTGTTAGAGAATAATCTATACGACTTATTTGATGTTTTTTTAAAATGGCAAATTATATATTTCGGAACTGAATCGTATCTATATGCATAAGAAGAATAGAACATGACTATAATTAAGGTATGAGCCCTCTGTTAGAGAATGAATTATATGACTAATTTCATGTTATTTTAAAATGGCAAATTATATATTTCGGAACTGAATCGTATCTATATGCATAAGAAGAATAGAACATGATTATAAATAAGGTATGGGCCCTTTGTTAGAGAATGATCTATACGACTTATTTGAAGTTATTTTAAAATGGCAAATTATATATTTCGGAACTGAATCGTATCTATATGCATAAGAAGAATAGAACATGATTATAATTAAGGTATGGGCCCTCTGTTAGAGAATGAATTATACGACTAATTTCATGTTATTTTAAAATGGCAAATTATATATTTCGAAACTGAATCGTATCTATATGCATAAGAAGAATAGAACATGACTATAATTAAGGTATGAGCCCTCTGTTAGAGAGTGAATTATACGACTAATTTCATGTTATTTTAAAATGGCATATTATATATTTTGAAACTGAATCCGATCTATATGCATAGAAAGAATAGAACATGACTATAATTAAGGTATGAGCCCTCTGTTAGAGGATGAATTATACGACTAATTTCATGTTATTCTAATATGGCAAATTATATATTTCGAAACTGAATCCGATCTATATGCATAGGAAGAATGGAACATGACTATAATTAAGGTATGAGCCCTCTGTTAGAGAATGAATTATATGACTAATTTCATGTTATTTTAAAATGACAAATTATATATTTCGGAACTGAATCGTATCTATATGCATAAGAAGAATAGAACATGATTATAATTAAGGTATGGGCCCTTTGTTACAGAATGATCTATACGACTTATTTGATGTTATTTTAAAATGGCAAATTATATATTTCGGAACTGAATCGTATCTATATGCATAAGAAGAATAGAACATGATTATAATTAAGGTATGGGCCCTTTGTTAGAGAATAACCTATACGACTTATTCGATGTTATTTTAAAATGGCAAATTATATATTTCGGAACTGAATCGTATCTATATGTATAGGAAGATTAGAACATGATTATAATTAAGGTATGGGCCCTCTGTTAGAGAATGATCTATACGACGTATTTGATGTTATTTTAAAATGGCAAATTATATTTTCGGAACTGAATCGTATCTATATGCATAACAAGAATAGAACACGATTATAATTAAGGTATGGGCCCTCTGTTAGAGAATGATCTATACGACTTATTTGATGTTATTTTAAAATGGCAAATTATATATTTCGGAACAGAATCGTATCTATATGCATAAGAAGAATAGAACCTGATTATAATTAAGGTATGGGCCCTTTGTTAGAGAATAATCTATACGACTTATTTGATGTTTTTTTAAAATGGCAAATTATATATTTCGGAACTGAATCGTATCTATATGCATAAGAAGAATAGAACATGACTATAATTAAGGTATGAGCCCTCAGTTAGAGAATGAATTATACGACTAATTTCATGTTATATTAAAATGGCAAATTATATATTTCGAAACTGAATCCGATCTATATGCATAGGAAGAATAAAACATGACTATAATTAAGGTATGAGCCCTCTGTTAGAGAATGAATTATACGACTAATTTCATGTTATTTTAAGATGGCAAATTATATATTTCGAAACTGAATCCGATCTATATGCATAGGAAGAATAGAACATGACTATAATTAAGGTATGAGCCCTCGGTTAGAGAATGAATTATACTACTAATTCCATGTTATTTTAAAATGGCAAATTATATATTTCGGAACTGAATCGTATCTATATGCATAAGAAGAATAGAACGTGACTATAATTAAGGTATGGGCCCTCTGTTAGAGAATGATCTATACGACTTATTTGAAGTTATTTTAAAATGGCAAATTATATATTTCGGAACTGAATCGTATCTATATGCATAAGAAGAATAGAACATGATTATAACTAAGGTATGGGCCCTTTGTTACAGAATGATCTATACGACTTATTTGATGTTATTTTAAAATGGCAAATTATATATTTCGGAACTGAATCGTATCTATATGCATAAGAAGAATAGAACATGATTATAATTAAGGTATGGGCCCTTTGTTAGAGAATAATCTATACGTCTTATTTGATGTTATTTTAAAATGGCAAATTATATACTTCGGAACTGAATCGTATTTATATGCATAAGAAGAATAGAACATGATTATAATTAAGGTATGGGCCCTTTGTTAGAGAATAATCTATACGACTTATTTGATGATATTCTAAAATGGCAAATTATATATTTCGGAACTGAATCGTATCTATATGCATAAGAAGAATAGAACATGATTATAATTAAGGCATGGGCCCTTTGTTAGAGAATGATCTTAACGACTTATTTGATGTTATTTTAAAATGGCAAATTATATATTTCGGAACTGAATCGTTTCTATATACATAAGAAGAATAGAGCATGATTATAACTAAGGTATGGGCCCTTTTTTAGAGAATGATCTATACGACTTATTTGATGTTATTTAAAAATGGCAAATTATATATTTCGGAACTGAATCGTATCTATATGCATAAGAAGAATAGAACATGACTATAATTTAGGTATGAGCCCTCTGTCAGAGAATGAATTATACAACTAATTTCATGTTATTTTAAAATGGCAAATTATATATTTCGAAACTGAATCGTATCTATATGCATAAGAAGAATAGAACATGATTATAATTAAGGTATGGGCCCTTTGTTACAGAATGATCTATACGACTTATTTGATGTTATTTTAAAATGGCAAATTATATATTTCGGAACTGAATCGTATCTATATGCATAAGAAGAATAGAACATGATTATAATTAAGGTATGGGCCCTTTGTTAGAGAATAATCTATACGACTTATTCGATGTTATTTTAAAATGGCAAATTATATATTTCGGAACTGAATCGTATCTATATGTATAAGAAAATTAGAACATGATTATAATTAAGGTATGGGCCCTCTGTTAGAGAATGAATTATACGACTAATTTCATGTTATTTTAAGATGGCAAATTATATATTTCGACACTGAATCCGATCTATATGCATAGGAAGAATAGAACATGACTATAATTAAGGTATGAGCCCTCTGTTAGAGAATGAATTATACGACTAATTTCATGTTATTTTAAGATGGCAAATTATATATTTCGACACTGAATCCGATCTATATGCATAGGAAGAATAGAACATGACTATAATTAAGGTATGAGCCCTCGGTTAGAGAATGAATTATACTACTAATTCCATGTTATTTTAAAATGGCAAATTATATATTTCGGAACTGAATCGTATCTATATGCATAAGAAGAATAGAACATGACTATAATTAAGGTATGGGCCCTCTGTTAGAGAATGATCTATACGACTTATTTGAAGTTATTTTAAAATGGCAAATTATATATTTCGGAACTGAATCGTATCTATATGCATAAGAAGAATAGAACATGATTATAATTAAGGTATGGGCCCTTTGTTAGAGAATAATCTATACGACTTATTCGATGTTATTTTAAAATGGCAAATTATATATTTCGGAACTGAATCGTATCTATATGTATAAGAAGATTAGAACATGATTATAATTAAGGTATGGGCCCTCTGTTAGAGAATGATCTATACGACGTATTTGATGTTATTTTAAAATGGCAAATTATATTTTCGGAAATGAATCGTATCTATATGCATAACAAGAATAGAACACGATTATAATTAAGGTATGGGCCCTCTGTTGGAGAATGATCTATACGACTTATTTGATGTTATTTTAAAATGGCAAATTATATATTTCGAAACAGAATCGTATCTATATGCATAAGAAGAATAGAACCTGATTATAATTAAGGTATGGGCCCTTTGTTAGAGAATAATCTATACGACTTATTTGATGTTTTTTTAAAATGGCAAATTATATATTTCGGAACTGAATCGTATCTATATGCATAAGAAGAATAGAACATGACTATAATTAAAGTATGAGCCCTCAGTTAGAGAATGAATTATACGACTAATTTCATGTTATATTAAAATGGCAAATTATATATTTCGAAACTGAATCCGATCTATATGCATAGGAAGAATAGAACATGACTATAATTAAGGTATGAGCCCTCTGTTAGAGAATGAATTATACGACTAATTTCATGTTATTTTAAGATGGCAAATTATATATTTCGAAACTGAATCCGATCTATATGCATAGGAAGAATAGAACATGACTATAATTAAGGTATGAGCCCTCGGTTAGAGAATGAATTATACTACTAATTCCATGTTATTTTAAAATGGCAAATTATATATTTCGGAACTGAATCGTATCTATATGCATAAGAAGAATAGAACATGATTATAACTAAGGTATGGGCCCTTTGTTACAGAATGATCTATACGACTTATTTGATGTTATTTTAAAATGGCAAATTATATATTTCGGAACTGAATCGTATCTATATGCATAAGAAGAATAGAACATGATTATAATTAAGGTATGGGCCCTTTGTTAGAGAATAATCTATACGTCTTATTTGATGTTATTTTAAAATGGCAAATTATATACTTCGGAACTGAATCGTATTTATATGCATAAGAAGAATAGAACATGATTATAATTAAGGTATGTGCCCTTTGTTAGAGAATAATCTATACGACTTATTTGATGATATTCTAAAATGGCAAATTATATATTTCGGAACTGAATCGTATCTATATGCATAAGAAGAATAGAACATGATTATAATTAAGGTATGTGCCCTTTGTTAGAGAATAATCTATACGACTTATTTGATGATATTCTAAAATGGCAAATTATATATTTCGGAACTGAATCGTATCTATATGCATAAGAAGAATAGAACATGATTATAATTAAGGCATGGGCCCTTTGTTAGAGAATGATCTTAACGACTTATTTGATGTTATTTTAAAATGGCAAATTATATATTTCGGAACTGAATCGTTTCTATATACATAAGAAGAATAGAGCATGATTATAACTAAGGTATGGGCCCTTTTTTAGAGAATGATCTATACGACTTATTTGATGTTATTTAAAAATGGCAAATTATATATTTCGGAACTGAATCGTATCTATATGCATAAGAAGAATAGAACATGACTATTATTAAGGTATGAGCCCTCTGTCAGAGAATGAATTATACAACTAATTTCATGTTATTTTAAAATGGCAAATTATATATTTCGAAACTGAATCGTATCTATATGCATAAGAAGAATAGAACATGACTATAATTAAGGTATGAGCCCTCTGTTAGAGAATGAATTATACGACTAATTTCATATTATATTAAAATGGCAAATTATATATTTCGAAACTGAATCCGATCTATATGCATAAGAAGAATAGAACATGATTTTAATTAAGGTATGGGCCCTTTGTTAGAGAATAATCTATACGACTTATTTGATGTTATTTTAAAATGGAAAATTATATATTTCGGAACTGAATCGTATCTATATGCATAAGAAGAATAGAACATGACTATAATTAAGGTATGAGCCCTCTGTCAGAGAATGAATTATACGACTAATTTCATGTTATTTTAAAATGGCAAATTATATATTTCGGAACTGAATTGTATCTATATACATAAGAAGAATAGAGCATGATTATAATTAAGGTATGGGCCCTTTGTTAGAGAATGATCTATAAGACTTATTTGATGTTATTTTAAAATGGCAAATTATATATTTCGGAACTGAATCGTATCTATATGCATAAGAAGAATAGAACATGATTATAATTAAGGTATGGGCCCTCTGTTAGAGAATGATATATACGACTAATTTCATGTTATTTTAAAATGGCAAATTATATATTTCGAAACTGAATCGTATCTATATGCATAAGAAGAATAGAACATGACTATAATTAAGGTATGAGCCCTCTGTTAGAGAATGAATTATACGACTAATTTTATGTTATTTTAAAATGGCATATTATATATTTTGAAACTGAATCCGATCTATATGCATAGGAAGAATAGAACATGACTATAATTAAGGTATGAGCCCTCTGTTAGAGAATGAATTATACGACTAATTTCATGTTATTCTAAAATGGCAAATTATATATTTCGAAACTGAATCCGATCTATATGCATAGGAAGAATGGAACATGACTATAATTAAGGTATGAGCCCTCTGTTAGAGAATGAATTATATGACTAATTTCATGTTATTTTAAAATGGCAAATTATATATTTCGGAACTGAATCGTATCTATATGCATAAGAAGAATAGAACATGATTATAAATAAGGTATGGGCCCTTTGTTAGAGAATGATCTATACGACTTATTTGAAGTTATTTTAAAATGGCAAATTATATATTTCGGAACTGAATCGTATCTATATGCATAAGAAGAATAGAACATGATTATAATTAAGGTATGGGCCCTTTGTTACAGAATAATCTATACCACTTATTTGATGTTATTTTAAAATGGCAAATTATATATTTCGGAACTGAATCGTATCTATATGCATAAGAAGAATAGAACATGATTATAATTAAGGTATGGGCCCTCTGTTAGAGAATGAATTATACGACTAATTTCATGTTATTTTAAAATGGCAAATTATATATTTCGAAACTGAATCGTATCTATATGCATAAGAAGAATAGAACATGACTATAATTAAGGTATGAGCCCTCTGTTAGAGAATGAATTATACGACTAATTTCATGTTATTTTAAAATGGCAAATTATATATTTCGAAACTGAATCCGATCTATATGCATAGGAAGAATAGAACATGACTATAATTAAGGTATGAGCCCTCGGTTAGAGAATGAATTATACTACTAATTTCATGTTATTTTAAAATGGCAAATTATATATTTCGGAACTGAATCGTATCTATATGCATAAGAAGAATAGAACATGATTATAATTAAGGTATGGGCCGTTTGTTAGAGAATGATCTATGCGACTTATTTGATGTTATTTTAAAATGGCAAATTATATATTTCGGAACTGAATTGTATCTATATACATAAGAAGAATAGAGCATGATTATAATTAAGGTATGGGCCCTTTGTTAGAGAATGATCTATACGACTTATTTGATGTTATTTTAAAATGGCAAATTATATTTTTCGGAACTGAATCGTATCTATATGCATAAGAAGAATAGATCATGATTATAATTAAGGTATGAGCCCTCTGTTAGAGAATGAATTATACGACTAATTTCATGTTATTTTAAAATGGCAAATTATATACTTCGAAACCGAATCGTATCTATATGCATAAGAAGAATAGAACATGACTATAATTAAGGTATGAGCCCTCTGTTAGAGAATGAATTATACGACTAATTTCATGTTATTTTAAAATGGCAAATTATATATTTTTAAACCGAATCGTATCTATATGCATAAGAAGAATAGAACATGACTATAATTAAGGTATGAGCCCTCTGTTAGAGAATGAATTATACGACTAATTTCATTTTATTTTAAAATGGCAAATTATATATTTCGGAACTGAATCGTATCTATATGCATAAGAAGAATAGAACATGATTATAATTAAGGTATGGGCGCTTTGTTAGAGAATGATCTATACGACTTATTTGATGTTATTTTGAAATGGCAAATTATATATTTCGGAACTGAATTGTATCTATATACATACGAAGAATAGAGCTTGATTATAATTAAGGTATGGGCCCTTTGTTAGAGAATGATCTATACGACTTATTTGATGTTATTTTAAAATGGCAAATTATATATTTCGGAACTGAATCGTATCTATATGCATAAGACGAATAGAACATGATTATAATTAAGGTATGTGCCCTTTGTTAGAGAATAATCCATACGACTTATTTGATGATATTCTAAAATGGCAAATTATATATTTCGGAACTGAATCGTATCTATATGCATAAGAAGAATAGAACATGATTATAATTAAGGTATGGGCCCTTTGTTTGAGAATAATCTATACGACTTATTTGATGTTATTTTAAAATGGCAAATTATATATTTCGGAACTGAATCGTATCTATATGCATAAGAAGAATAGAACATAACTATAATTAAGGTATGAGCCCTCAGTTAGAGAATGAATTATACGACTAATTTCATGTTATATTAAAATGGCAAATTATATATTTCGAAACTGAATCCGATCTATCTGCATAGGAAGAATAGAACATGACTATAATTAAGGTATGAGCCCTCTGTTAGAGAATGAATTATACGACTAATTTCATGTTATTTTAATATGGCAAATTATATATTTCGAAACTGATTCCGATCTATATGCATAGGAAGAATAGAACATGACTATAATTAAGGTATGAGCCCTCGGTTAGAGAATGAGTTATACGACTAATTTCATGTTATTTTAAAATGGCAAATTATATATTTCGGAACTGAATCGTATCTATATGCATAAGAAGAATAGAACATGATTATAATTAAGGTATGGGCCCCTTGTTAGAGAATGATCTATACGACTTATTTGATGTTATTTTAAAATGGCAAATTATATATTTCGGAACTGAGTCGTATCTATATGCATAAGAAGAATAGAACATGATTATAATTAAGGTATGGGCCCTTTGTTACAGAATGATCTATACGACTTATTTGATGTTATTTTAATATGGCAAATTATATATTTCGGACCTGAATCGTATCTATATGCATAAGAAGAATAGAACATGATTATAATTAAGGTATGGGCCGTTTGTTAGAGAATGATCTATGCGACTTATTTGATGTTATTTTAAAATGGCAAATTATATATTTCGGAACTGAATTGTATCTATATACATAAGAAGAATAGAGCATGATTATAATTAAGGTATGGGCCCTTTGTTAGAGAATGATCTATACGACTTATTTGATGTTATTTTAAAATGGCAAATTATATATTTCGGAACTGAATCGTATCTATATGCATAAGAAGAATAGAACATGATTATAATTAAGGTATGGGCCCTTTGTTAGAGAATAATCCATACGACTTATTTGATGATATTTTAAAATGGCAAATTATATATTTCGGAACTGAATCGTATCTATATGCATAAGAAGAATAGAACATGATTATAATTAAGGTATGGGCGCTTTGTTAGAGAATGATCTATACGACTTATTTGATGTTATTTTGAAATGGCAAATTATATATTTCGGAACTGAATTGTATCTATATACATACGAAGAATAGAGCATGATTATAATTAAGGTATGGGCCCTTTGTTAGAGAATGATCTATACGACTTATTTGATGTTATTTTAAAATGGCAAATTATATATTTCGGAACTGAATCGTATCTATATGCATAAGACGAATAGAACATGATTATAATTAAGGTATGTGCCCTTTGTTAGAGAATAATCCATACGACTTATTTGATGATATTCTAAAATGGCAAATTATATATTTCGGAACTGAATCGTATCTATATGCATAAGAAGAATAGAACATGATTATAATTAAGGTATGGGCCCTTTGTTTGAGAATAATCTATACGACTTATTTGATGTTATTTTAAAATGGCAAATTATATATTTCGGAACTGAATCGTATCTATATGTATAAGAAGATTAGAACATGATTATAATTAAGGTATGGGCCCTCTGTTAGAGAATGATCTATACGACGTATTTGATGTTATTTTAAAATGGCAAATTATATTTTCGGAAATGAATCGTATCTATATGCATAACAAGAATAGAACACGATTATAATTAAGGTATGGGCCCTCTGTTAGAGAATGATCTATACGACTTATTTGATGTTATTTTAAAATGACAAATTATATATTTCGAAACAGAATCGTATCTATATGCATAAGAAGAATAGAACATGATTATAATTAAGGTATGTGCCCTTTGTTAGAGAATAATCCATACGACTTATTTGATGATATTCTAAAATGGCAAATTATATATTTCGGAACTGAATCGTATCTATATGCATA
The DNA here is from genome assembly GCA_036971475.1 of Prosapia bicincta. Lineage (NCBI taxonomy): Eukaryota > Metazoa > Arthropoda > Insecta > Hemiptera > Cercopidae > Prosapia > Prosapia bicincta. The sequence goes on along the minus strand of JBAIZL010000004.1, from coordinate 261,883,125 downwards.
AGAAGAATAGAACATGATTATAATTAAGGTATGGGCCCTTTGTTAGAGAATAATCTAAACGACTTATTTGATGTTATTTTAAAATGGCAAATTATATATTTCGGAACTGAATCGTATCTATATGCATAAGAAGAATAGAACATAACTATAATTAAGGTATGAGCCCTCTGTTAGAGAATGAATTATACGACTAATTTCATGTTATATTAAAATGGCAAATTATATATTTCGAAACTGAATCCGATCTATCTGCATAGGAAGAATAGAACATGACTATAATTAAGGTATGAGCCCTCTGTTAGAGAATGAATTATACGACTAATTTCATGTTATTTTAATATGGCAAATTATATATTTCGAAACTGATTCCGATCTATATGCATAGGAAGAATAGAACATGACTATAATTAAGGTATGAGCCCTCGGTTAGAGAATGAGTTATACGACTAATTTCATGTTATTTTAAAATGGCAAATTATATATTTCGGAACTGAATCGTATCTATATGCATAAGAAGAATAGAACATGATTATAATTAAGGTATGGGCCCCTTGTTAGAGAATGATCTATACGACTTATTTGATGTTATTTTAAAATGGCAAATTATATATTTCGGAACTGAGTCGTATCTATATGCATAAGAAGAATAGAACATGATTATAATTAAGGTATGGGCCCTTTGTTACAGAATGATCTATACGACTTATTTGATGTTATTTTAATATGGCAAATTATATATTTCGGACCTGAATCGTATCTATATGCATAAGAAGAATAGAACATGATTATAATTAAGGTATGGGCCGTTTGTTAGAGAATGATCTATGCGACTTATTTGATGTTATTTTAAAATGGCAAATTATATATTTCGGAACTGAATTGTATCTATATACATAAGAAGAATAGAGCATGATTATAATTAAGGTATGGGCCCTTTGTTAGAGAATGATCTATACGACTTATTTGATGTTATTTTAAAATGGCAAATTATATATTTCGGAACTGAATCGTATCTATATGCATAAGAAGAATAGAACATGATTATAATTAAGGTATGGGCCCTTTGTTAGAGAATAATCCATACGACTTATTTGATGATATTTTAAAATGGCAAATTATATATTTCGGAACTGAATCGTATCTATATGCATAAGAAGAATAGAACATGATTATAATTAAGGTATGGGCGCTTTGTTAGAGAATGATCTATACGACTTATTTGATGTTATTTTGAAATGGCAAATTATATATTTCGGAACTGAATTGTATCTATATACATACGAAGAATAGAGCATGATTATAATTAAGGTATGGGCCCTTTGTTAGAGAATGATCTATACGACTTATTTGATGTTATTTTAAAATGGCAAATTATATATTTCGGAACTGAATCGTATCTATATGCATAAGACGAATAGAACATGATTATAATTAAGGTATGTGCCCTTTGTTAGAGAATAATCCATACGACTTATTTGATGATATTCTAAAATGGCAAATTATATATTTCGGAACTGAATCGTATCTATATGCATAAGAAGAATAGAACATGATTATAATTAAGGTATGGGCCCTTTGTTTGAGAATAATCTATACGACTTATTTGATGTTATTTTAAAATGGCAAATTATATATTTCGGAACTGAATCGTATCTATATGCATAAGAAGAATAGAACATAACTATAATTAAGGTATGAGCCCTCAGTTAGAGAATGAATTATACGACTAATTTCATGTTATATTAAAATGGCAAATTATATATTTCGAAACTGAATCCGATCTATCTGCATAGGAAGAATAGAACATGGCTATAATTAAGGTATGAGCCCTCTGTTAGAGAATGAATTATACGACTAATTTCATGTTATTTTAATATGGCAAATTATATATTTCGAAACTGATTCCGATCTATATGCATAGGAAGAATAGAACATGACTATAATTAAGGTATGAGCCCTCGGTTAGAGAATGAGTTATACGACTAATTTCATGTTATTTTAAAATGGCAAATTATATATTTCGGAACTGAATCGTATCTATATGCATAAGAAGAATAGAACATGACTATAATTAAGGTATGGGCCTCGGTTAGAGAATGATCTATACGACTTATTTGATGTTATTTTAAAATGGCAAAATATATATTTCAGAACTGAATCGTATCTATATGCATAAGAAGAATAGAACATGATTATAATTAAGGTATGGGCCCCTTGTTAGAGAATGATCTATACGACTTATTTGATGTTATTTTAAAATGGCAAATTATATATTTCGGAACTGAGTCGTATCTATATGCATAAGAAGAATAGAACATGATTATAATTAAGGTATGGGCCCTTTGTTACAGAATGATCTATACGACTTATTTGATGTTATTTTAATATGGCAAATTATATATTTCGGACCTGAATCGTATCTATATGCATAAGAAGAATAGAACATGATTATAATTAAGGTATGGGCCGTTTGTTAGAGAATGATCTATGCGACTTATTTGATGTTATTTTAAAATGGCAAATTATATATTTCGGAACTGAATTGTATCTATATACATAAGAAGAATAGAGCATGATTATAATTAAGGTATGGGCCCTTTGTTAGAGAATGATCTATACGACTTATTTGATGTTATTTTAAAATGGCAAATTATATATTTCGGAACTGAATCGTATCTATATGCATAAGAAGAATAGAACATGATTATAATTAAGGTATGGGCCCTCTGTTAGAGAATGAATTATACGACTAATTTCATGTTATTTTAAAATGGCAAATTATATATTTCGAAACTGAATCGTATCTATATGCATAAGAAGAATAGAACATGACTATAATTAAGGTATGAGCCCTCTGTTAGAGAATGAATTATACGACTAATTTCATGTTATTTTAAAATGGCATATTATATATTTTGAAATTGAATCCGATCTATATGCATAGGAAGAATAGAACATGACTATAATTAAGGTATGAGCCCTCTGTTAGAGGATGAATTATACGACTAATTTCATGTTATTCTAATATGGCAAATTATATATTTCGAAACTGAATCCGATCTATATGCATAGGAAGAATGGAACATGACTATAATTAAGGTATGAGCCCTCTGTTAGAGAATGAATTATATGACTAATTTCATGTTATTTTAAAATGACAAATTATATATTTCGGAACTGAATCGTATCTATATGCATAAGAAGAATAGAACATGATTATAATTAAGGTATGAGCCCTCTGTTAGAGAATGAATTATACGACTAATTTCATGTTATTTTAAAATGGCAAATTATATACTTCGAAACCGAATCGTATCTATATGCATAAGAAGAATAGAACATGACTATAATTAAGGTATGAGCCCTCTGTTAGAGAATGAATTATACGACTAATTTCATGTTATTTTAAAATGGCAAATTATATATTTTTAAACCGAATCGTATCTATATGCATAAGAAGAATAGAACATGACTATAATTAAGGTATGAGCCCTCTGTTAGAGAATGAATTATACGACTAATTTCATTTTATTTTAAAATGGCAAATTATATATTTCGGAACTGAATCGTATCTATATGCATAAGAAGAATAGAACATGATTATAATTAAGGTATGGGCGCTTTGTTAGAGAATGATCTATACGACTTATTTGATGTTATTTTGAAATGGCAAATTATATATTTCGGAACTGAATTGTATCTATATACATACGAAGAATAGAGCATGATTATAATTAAGGTATGGGCCCTTTGTTAGAGAATGATCTATACGACTTATTTGATGTTATTTTAAAATGGCAAATTATATATTTCGGAACTGAATCGTATCTATATGCATAAGACGAATAGAACATGATTATAATTAAGGTATGTGCCCTTTGTTAGAGAATAATCCATACGACTTATTTGATGATATTCTAAAATGGCAAATTATAATTTCGGAACTGAATCGTATCTATATGCATAAGAAGAATAGAACATGATTATAATTAAGGTATGGGCCCTTTGTTAGAGAATAATCTATACGACTTATTTGATGTTATTTTAAAATGGCAAATTATATATTTCGGAACTGAATCGTATCTATATGCATAAGAAGAATAGAACATAACTAAAATTAAGGTATGAGCCCTCAGTTAGAGAATGAATTATACGACTAATTTCATGTTATATTAAAATGGCAAATTATATATTTCGAAACTGAATCCGATCTATCTGCATAGGAAGAATAGAACATGACTATAATTAAGGTATGAGCCCTCGGTTAGAGAATGAGTTATACGACTAATTTCATGTTATTTTAAAATGGCAAATTATATATTTCGGAACTGAATCGTATCTATATGCATAAGAAGAATAGAACATGACTATAATTAAGGTATGGGCCTCGGTTAGAGAATGATCTATACGACTTATTTGATGTTATTTTAAAATGGCAAAATATATATTTCAGAACTGAATCGTATCTATATGCATAAGAAGAATAGAACATGATTATAATTAAGGTATGGGCCCCTTGTTAGAGAATGATCTATACGACTTATTTGATGTTATTTTAAAATGGCAAATTATATATTTCGGAACTGAGTCGTATCTATATGCATAAGAAGAATAGAACATGATTATAATTAAGGTATGGGCCCTTTGTTACAGAATGATCTATACGACTTATTTGATGTTATTTTAATATGGCAAATTATATATTTCGGACCTGAATCGTATCTATATGCATAAGAAGAATAGAACATGATTATAATTAAGGTATGGGCCGTTTGTTAGAGAATGATCTATGCGACTTATTTGATGTTATTTTAAAATGGCAAATTATATATTTCGGAACTGAATTGTATCTATATACATAAGAAGAATAGAGCATGATTATAATTAAGGTATGGGCCCTTTGTTAGAGAATGATCTATACGACTTATTTGATGTTATTTTAAAATGGCAAATTATATATTTCGGAACTGAATCGTATCTATATGCATAAGAAGAATAGAACATGATTATAATTAAGGTATGGGCCCTCTGTTAGAGAATGAATTATACGACTAATTTCATGTTATTTTAAAATGGCAAATTATATATTTCGAAACTGAATCGTATCTATATGCATAAGAAGAATAGAACATGACTATAATTAAGGTATGAGCCCTCTGTTAGAGAATGAATTATACGACTAATTTCATGTTATTTTAAAATGGCATATTATATATTTTGAAACTGAATCCGATCTATATGCATAGGAAGAATAGAACATGACTATAATTAAGGTATGAGCCCTCTGTTAGAGGATGAATTATACGACTAATTTCATGTTATTCTAATATGGCAAATTATATATTTCGAAACTGAATCCGATCTATATGCATAGGAAGAATGGAACATGACTATAATTAAGGTATGAGCCCTCTGTTAGAGAATGAATTATATGACTAATTTCATGTTATTTTAAAATGACAAATTATATATTTCGGAACTGAATCGTATCTATATGCATAAGAAGAATAGAACATGATTATAATTAAGGTATGGGCCCTTTGTTACAGAATGATCTATACGACTTATTTGATGTTATTTTAAATTGGCAAATTATATATTTCGGAACTGAATCGTATCTATATGCATAAGAAGAATAGAACATGATTATAATTAAGGTATGGGCCCTTTGTTAGAGAATAATCTATACGACTTATTCGATGTTATTTTAAAATGGCAAATTATATATTTCGGAACTGAATCGTATCTATATGTATAAGAAGATTAGAACATGATTATAATTAAGGTATGGGCCCTCTGTTAGAGAATGATCTATACGACGTATTTGATGTTATTTTAAAATGGCAAATTATATTTTCGGAAATGAATCGTATCTATATGCATAACAAGAATAGAACACGATTATAATTAAGGTATGGGCCCTCTGTTAGAGAATGATCTATACGACTTATTTGATGTTATTTTAAAATGACAAATTATATATTTCGAAACAGAATCGTATCTATATGCATAAGAAGAATAGAACATGATTATAATTAAGGTATGTGCCCTTTGTTAGAGAATAATCCATACGACTTATTTGATGATATTCTAAAATGGCAAATTATATATTTCGGAACTGAATCGTATCTATATGCATAAGAAGAATAGAACATGATTATAATTAAGGTATGGGCCCTTTGTTAGAGAATAATCTAAACGACTTATTTGATGTTATTTTAAAATGGCAAATTATATATTTCGGAACTGAATCGTATCTATATGCATAAGAAGAATAGAACATAACTATAATTAAGGTATGAGCCCTCTGTTAGAGAATGAATTATACGACTAATTTCATGTTATATTAAAATGGCAAATTATATATTTCGAAACTGAATCCGATCTATCTGCATAGGAAGAATAGAACATGACTATAATTAAGGTATGAGCCCTCTGTTAGAGAATGAATTATACGACTAATTTCATGTTATTTTAATATGGCAAATTATATATTTCGAAACTGATTCCGATCTATATGCATAGGAAGAATAGAACATGACTATAATTAAGGTATGAGCCCTCGGTTAGAGAATGAGTTATACGACTAATTTCATGTTATTTTAAAATGGCAAATTATATATTTCGGAACTGAATCGTATCTATATGCATAAGAAGAATAGAACATGACTATAATTAAGGTATGGGCCTCGGTTAGAGAATGATCTATACGACTTATTTGATGTTATTTTAAAATGGCAAAATATATATTTCAGAACTGAATCGTATCTATATGCATAAGAAGAATAGAACATGATTATAATTAAGGTATGGGCCCCTTGTTAGAGAATGATCTATACGACTTATTTGATGTTATTTTAAAATGGCAAATTATATATTTCGGAACTGAGTCGTATCTATATGCATAAGAAGAATAGAACATGATTATAATTAAGGTATGGGCCCTTTGTTACAGAATGATCTATACGACTTATTTGATGTTATTTTAATATGGCAAATTATATATTTCGGACCTGAATCGTATCTATATGCATAAGAAGAATAGAACATGATTATAATTAAGGTATGGGCCGTTTGTTAGAGAATGATCTATGCGACTTATTTGATGTTATTTTAAAATGGCAAATTATATATTTCGGAACTGAATTGTATCTATATACATAAGAAGAATAGAGCATGATTATAATTAAGGTATGGGCCCTTTGTTAGAGAATGATCTATACGACTTATTTGATGTTATTTTAAAATGGCAAATTATATATTTCGGAACTGAATCGTATCTATATGCATAAGAAGAATAGAACATGATTATAATTAAGGTATGGGCCCTCTGTTAGAGAATGAATTATACGACTAATTTCATGTTATTTTAAAATGGCAAATTATATATTTCGAAACTGAATCGTATCTATATGCATAAGAAGAATAGAACATGACTATAATTAAGGTATGAGCCCTCTGTTAGAGAATGAATTATACGACTAATTTCATGTTATTTTAAAATGGCATATTATATATTTTGAAATTGAATCCGATCTATATGCATAGGAAGAATAGAACATGACTATAATTAAGGTATGAGCCCTCTGTTAGAGGATGAATTATACGACTAATTTCATGTTATTCTAATATGGCAAATTATATATTTCGAAACTGAATCCGATCTATATGCATAGGAAGAATGGAACATGACTATAATTAAGGTATGAGCCCTCTGTTAGAGAATGAATTATATGACTAATTTCATGTTATTTTAAAATGACAAATTATATATTTCGGAACTGAATCGTATCTATATGCATAAGAAGAATAGAACATGATTATAATTAAGGTATGAGCCCTCTGTTAGAGAATGAATTATACGACTAATTTCATGTTATTTTAAAATGGCAAATTATATACTTCGAAACCGAATCGTATCTATATGCATAAGAAGAATAGAACATGACTATAATTAAGGTATGAGCCCTCTGTTAGAGAATGAATTATACGACTAATTTCATGATATTATAAAATGGCAAATTATATATTTTTAAACCGAATCGTATCTATATGCATAAGAAGAATAGAACATGACTATAATTAAGGTATGAGCCCTCTGTTAGAGAATGAATTATACGACTAATTTCATTTTATTTTAAAATGGCAAATTATATATTTCGGAACTGAATCGTATCTATATGCATAAGAAGAATAGAACATGATTATAATTAAGGTATGGGCGCTTTGTTAGAGAATGATCTATACGACTTATTTGATGTTATTTTGAAATGGCAAATTATATATTTCGGAACTGAATTGTATCTATATACATACGAAGAATAGAGCATGATTATAATTAAGGTATGGGCCCTTTGTTAGAGAATGATCTATACGACTTATTTGATGTTATTTTAAAATGGCAAATTATATATTTCGGAACTGAATCGTATCTATATGCATAAGACGAATAGAACATGATTATAATTAAGGTATGTGCCCTTTGTTAGAGAATAATCCATACGACTTATTTGATGATATTCTAAAATGGCAAATTATAATTTCGGAACTGAATCGTATCTATATGCATAAGAAGGATAGAACATGATTATAATTAAGGTATGGGCCCTTTGTTAGAGAATAATCTATACGACTTATTTGATGTTATTTTAAAATGGCAAATTATATATTTCGGAACTGAATCGTATCTATATGCATAAGAAGAATAGAACATAACTATAATTAAGGTATGAGCCCTCAGTTAGAGAATGAATTATACGACTAATTTCATGTTATATTAAAATGGCAAATTATATATTTCGAAACTGAATCCGATCTATCTGCATAGGAAGAATAGAACATGACTATAATTAAGGTATGAGCCCTCGGTTAGAGAATGAGTTATACGACTAATTTCATGTTATTTTAAAATGGCAAATTATATATTTCGGAACTGAATCGTATCTATATGCATAAGAAGAATAGAACATGACTATAATTAAGGTATGGGCCTCGGTTAGAGAATGATCTATACGACTTATTTGATGTTATTTTAAAATGGCAAAATATATATTTCAGAACTGAATCGTATCTATATGCATATGAAGAATAGAACATGATTATAATTAAGGTATGGGCCCCTTGTTAGAGAATGATCTATACGACTTATTTGATGTTATTTTAAAATGGCAAATTATATATTTCGGAACTGAGTCGTATCTATATGCATAAGAAGAATAGAACATGATTATAATTAGGTATGGGCCCTTTGTTACAGAATGATCTATACGACTTATTTGATGTTATTTTAATATGGCAAATTATATATTTCGGACCTGAATCGTATCTATATGCATAAGAAGAATAGAACATGATTATAATTAAAGTATGGGCCGTTTGTTAGAGAATGATCTATGCGACTTATTTGATGTTATTTTAAAATGGCAAATTATATATTTCGGAACTGAATTGTATCTATATACATAAGAAGAATAGAGCATGATTATAATTAAGGTATGGGCCCTTTGTTAGAGAATGATCTATACGACTTATTTGATGTTATTTTAAAATGGCAAATTATATATTTCGGAACTGAATCGTATCTATATGCATAAGAAGAATAGAACATGATTATAATTAAGGTATGGGCCCTCTGTTAGAGAATGAATTATACGACTAATTTCATGTTATTTTAAAATGGCAAATTATATATTTCGAAACTGAATCGTATCTATATGCATAAAAAGAATAGAACATTACTATAATTAAGGTATGAGCCCTCTGTTAGAGAATGAATTATACGACTAATTTCATGTTATTTTAAAATGGCATATTATATATTTTGAAACTGAATCCGATCTATATGCATAGGAAGAATAGAACATGACTATAATTAAGGTATGAGCCCTCTGTTAGAGGATGAATTATACGACTAATTTCATGTTATTCTAATATGGCAAATTATATATTTCGAAACTGAATCCGATCTATATGCATAGGAAGAATGGAACATGACTATAATTAAGGTATGAGCCCTCTGTTAGAGAATGAATTATATGACTAATTTCATGTTATTTTAAAATGACAAATTATATATTTCGGAACTGAATCGTATCTATATGCATAAGAAGAATAGAACATGATTATAATTAAGGTATGGGCCCTTTGTTACAGAATGATCTATACGACTTATTTGATGTTATTTTAAATTGGCAAATTATATATTTCGGAACTGAATCGTATCTATATGCATAAGAAGAATAGAACATGATTATAATTAAGGTATGGGCCCTTTGTTAGAGAATAATCTATACGACTTATTCGATGTTATTTTAAAATGGCAAATTATATATTTCGGAACTGAATCGTATCTATATGTATAAGAAGATTAGAACATGATTATAATTAAGGTATGGGCCCTCTGTTAGAGAATGATCTATACGACGTATTTGATGTTATTTTAAAATGGCAAATTATATTTTCGGAAATGAATCGTATATATATGCATAACAAGAATAGAACACGATTATAATTAAGGTATGGGCCCTCTGTTAGAGAATGATCTATACGACTTATTTGATGTTATTTTAAAATGACAAATTATATATTTCGAAACAGAATCGTATCTATATGCATAAGAAGAATAGAACCTGATTATAATTAAGGTATGGGCCCTTTGTTAGAGAATAATCTATACGACTTATTTGATGGTTTTTTAAAATGGCAAATTATATATTTCGGAACTGAATCGTATCTATATGCATAAGAAGAATAGAACATGACTATAATTAAGGTATGAGCCCTCAGTTAGAGAATGAATTATACGACTAATTTCATGTTATATTAAAATGGCAAATAATATATTTCGAAACTGAATCCGATCTATATGCATAGGAAGAATAGAACATGACTATAATTAAGGTATGAGCCCTCTGTTAGAGAATGAATTATACGACTAATTTCATGTTATTTTAAGATGGCAAATTATATATTTCGAAACTGAATCCGATCTATATGCATAGGATGAATAGAACATGACTATAATTAAGGTATGAGCCCTCGGTTAGAGAATGAATTATACTACTAATTCCATGTTATTTTAAAATGGCAAATTATATATTTCGGAACTGAATCGTATCTATATGCATAAGAAGAATAGAACATGACTATAATTAAGGTATGGGCCCTCTGTTAGAGAATGATCTATACGACTTATTTGAAGTTATTATAAAATGGCAAATTATATATTTCGGAACTGAATCGTATCTATATGCATAAGAAGAATAGAACATGATTATAACTAAGGTATGGGCCCTTTGTTACAGAATGATCTATACGACTTATTTGATGTTAATTTAAAATGGCAAATTATATATTTCGGAACTGAATCGTATCTATATGCATAAGAAGAATAGAACATGATTATAATTAAGGTATGGGCCCTTTGTTAGAGAATAATCTATACGTCTTATTTGATGTTATTTTAAAATGGCAAATTATATACTTCGGAACTGAATCGTATTTATATGCATAAGAAGAATAGAACATGATTATAATTAAGGTATGGGCCCTTTGTTAGAGAATAATCTATACGACTTATTTGATGATATTCTAAAATGGCAAATTATATATTTCGGAACTGAATCGTATCTATATGCATAAGAAGAATAGAACATGATTATAATTAAGGTATGGGCCCTTGTTAGAGAATAATCTATACGACTTATTTGATGTTATTTTAAAATGGCAAATTATATATTTCGGAACTGAATCGTATCTATATGCATAAGAAGAATAGAACATGATTATAATTAAGGCATGGGCAATTTGTTAGAGATTGATCTTAACGACTTATTTGATGTTATTTTAAAATGGCAAATTATATATCTCGGAACTGAATCGTTTCTATATACATAAGAAGAATAGAGCATGATTATAACTAAGGTATGGGCCCTATTTTAGAGAATGATCTATACGACTTATTTGATGTTATTTAAAAATGGCAAATTATATATTTCGGAACTGAATCGTATCTATATGCATAAGAAGAATAGAACATGACTATAATTAAGGTATGGGCCCTCTGTCAGAGAATGAATTATACAACTAATTTCATGTTATTTTAAAATGGCAAATTATATATTTCGAAACTGAATCGTATCTATATGCATAAGAAGAATAGAACATGACTATAATTAAGGTATGAGCCCTCTGTTAGAGAATGAATTATACGACTAATTTCATATTATATTAAAATGGCAAATTATATATTTCGAAACTGAATCCGATCTATATGCATAAGAAGAATAGAACATGATTTTAATTAAGGTATGGGCCCTTTGTTAGAGAATAATCTATACGACTTATTTGATGTTATTTTAAAATGGAAAATTATATATTTCGGAACTGAATCGTATCTATATGCATAAGAAGAATAGAACATGACTATAATTAAGGTATGAGCCCTCTGTCAGAGAATGAATTATACGACTAATTTCATGTTATTTTAAAATGGCAAATTATATATTTCGAAACTGAATCGTATCTATATGCATAAGAAGAATAGAACATGACTATAATTAAGGTATAAGCCCTCTGTTAGAGTATGAATTATACGACTAATTTCATGTTATTTTAAAATGGCATATTATATATTTTGAAACTGAATCCGATCTATATGCATAAGAAGAATAGAACATGACTATAATTAAGGTATGAGCCCTCTGTTAGAGAATGAATTATACGACTAATTTCATGTTATTCTAAAATGGCAAATTATATATTTCGAAACTGAATCCGATCTATATGCATAGGAAGAATGGAACATGACTATAATTAAGGTATGAGCCCTCTGTTGGAGAATGAATTATATGACTAATTTCATGTTATTTTAAAATGGCAAATTATATATTTCGGAACTGAATCGTATCTATATGCATAAGAAGAATAGAACATGATTATAAATAAGGTATGGGCCCTTTGTTAGAGAATGATCTATACGACTTATTTGAAGTTATTTTAAAATGGCAAATTATATATTTCGGAACTGAATCGTATCTATATGCATAAGAAGAATAGAACATGATTATAATTAAGGTATGGGCCCTTTGTTACAGAATGATCTACACGACTTATTTGATGTTATTTTAAAATGGCAAATTATATATTTCGGAACTGAATCGTATCTATATGCATAAGAAGAATAGAACATGATTATAATTAAGGTATGGGCCCTCTGTTAGAGAATGAATTATACGACTAATTTCATGTTATTTTAAAATGGCAAATTATATATTTCGAAACTGAATCGTATCTATATGCATAAGAAGAATAGAACATGACTATAATTAAGGTATGAGCCCTCTGTTAGAGAATGAATTATACGACTAATTTCATGTTATTTTAAAATGGCATATTATATATTTTGAAACTGAATCCGATCTATATGCATAGGAAGAATAGAACATGACTATAATTAAGGTATGAGCCCTCTGTTAGAGGATGAATTATACGACTAATTTCATGTTATTCTAATATGGCAAATTATATATTTCGAAACTGAATCCGATCTATATGCATAGGAAGAATGGAACATGACTATAATTAAGGTATGAGCCCTCTGTTAGAGAATGAATTATACGACTAATTTCATGTTATTTTAAAATGACAAATTATATATTTCGGAACTGAATCGTATCTATATGCATAAGAAGAATAGAACATGATTATAATTAAGGTATGGGCCCTTTGTTACAGAATGATCTATACGACTTATTTGATGTTATTTTAAAATGGCAAATTATATATTTCGGAACTGAATCGTATCTATATGCATAAGAAGATTAGAACATGATTATAATTAAGGTATGGGCCCTCTGTTAGAGAATGATCTATACGACGTATTTGATGTTATTTTAAAATGGCAAATTATATTTTCGGAACTGAATCGTATCTATATGCATAACAAGAATAGAACACGATTATAATTAAGGTATGGGCCCTCTGTTAGAGAATGATCTATACGACTTATTTGATGTTATTTTAAAATTGCAAATTATATATTTCGAAACAGAATCGTATCTATATGCATAAGAAGAATAGAACCTGATTATAATTAAGGTATGGGCCCTTTGTTAGAGAATAATCTATACGACTTATTTGATGTTTTTTTAAAATGGCAAATTATATATTTCGGAACTGAATCGTATCTATATGCATAAGAAGAATAGAACATGACTATAATTAAGGTATGAGCCCTCAGTTAGAGAATGAATTATACGACTAATTTCATGTTATATTAAATTGGCAAATTATATATTTCGAAACTGAATCCGATCTATATGCATAGGAAGAATAAAACATGACTATAATTAAGGTATGAGCCCTCTGTTAGAGAATGAATTATACGACTAATTTCATGTTATTTTAAGATGGCAAATTATATATTTCGAAACTGAATCCGATCTATATGCATAGGAAGAATAGAACATGACTATAATTAAGGTATGAGCCCTCGGTTAGAGAATGAATTATACTACTAATTCCATGTTATTTTAAAATGGCAAATTATATATTTCGGAACTGAATCGTATCTATATGCATAAGAAGAATAGAACATGATTATAATTAAGGTATGGGCCCTCTGTTAGAGAATGAATTATACGACTAATTTCATGTTATTTTAAAATGGCAAATTATATATTTCGAAACTGAATCGTATCTATATGCATAAGAAGAATAGAACATGACTATAATTAAGGTATGAGCCCTCTGTTAGAGAATGAATTATACGACTAATTTCATGTTATTTTAAAATGGCATATTATATATTTTGAAACTGAATCCGATCTATATGCATAGGAAGAATAGAACATGACTATAATTAAGGTATGAGCCCTCTGTTAGAGGATGAATTATACGACTAATTTCATGTTATTCTAATATGGCAAATTATATATTTCGAAACTGAATCCGATCTATATGCATAGGAAGAATGGAACATGACTATAATTAAGGTATGAGCCCTCTGTTAGAGAATGAATTATACGACTAATTTCATGTTATTTTAAAATGGCAAATTATATATTTCGGAACTGAATCGTATCTATATGCATAAGACGAATAGAACATGATTATAATTAAGGTATGTGCCCTTTGTTAGAGAATAATCCATACGACTTATTTGATGATATTCTAAAATGGCAAATTATAATTTCGGAACTGAATCGTATCTATATGCATAAGAAGAATAGAACATGATTATAATTAAGGTATGGGCCCTTTGTTAGAGAATAATCTATACGACTTATTTGATGTTATTTTAAAATGGCAAATTATATATTTCGGAACTGAATCGTATCTATATGCATAAGAAGAATAGAACATAACTATAATTAAGGTATGAGCCCTCAGTTAGAGAATGAATTATACGACTAATTTCATGTTATATTAAAATGGCAAATTATATATTTCGAAACTGAATCCGATCTATCTGCATAGGAAGAATAGAACATGACTATAATTAAGGTATGAGCCCTCGGTTAGAGAATGAGTTATACGACTAATTTCATGTTATTTTAAAATGGCAAATTATATATTTCGGAACTGAATCGTATCTATATGCATAAGAAGAATAGAACATGACTATAATTAAGGTATGGGCCTCGGTTAGAGAATGATCTATACGACTTATTTGATGTTATTTTAAAATGGCAAAATATATATTTCAGAACTGAATCGTATCTATATGCATATGAAGAATAGATCATGATTATAATTAAGGTATGGGCCCCTTGTTAGAGAATGATCTATACGACTTATTTGATGTTATTTTAAAATGGCAAATTATATATTTCGGAACTGAGTCGTATCTATATGCATAAGAAGAATAGAACATGATTATAATTAGGTATGGGCCCTTTGTTACAGAATGATCTATACGACTTATTTGATGTTATTTTAAAATGGCAAATTATATATTTCGGAACTGAATTGTATCTATATACATAAGAAGAATAGAGCATGATTATAATTAAGGTATGGGCCCTTTGTTAGAGAATGATCTATACGACTTATTTGATGTTATTTTAAAATGGCAAATTATATATTTCGGATCTGAATCGTATCTATATGCATAAGAAGAATAGAACATGATTATAATTAAGGTATGGGCCCTCTGTTAGAGAATGAATTATACGACTAATTTCATGTTATTTTAAAATGGCAAATTATATATTTCGAAACTGAATCGTATCTATATGCATAAAAAGAATAGAACATTACTATAATTAAGGTATGAGCCCTCTGTTAGAGAATGAATTATACGACTAATTTCATGTTATTTTAAAATGGCATATTATATATTTTGAAACTGAATCCGATCTATATGCATAGGAAGAATAGAACATGACTATAATTAAGGTATGAGCCCTCTGTTAGAGGATGAATTATACGACTAATTTCATGTTATTCTAATATGGCAAATTATATATTTCGAAACTGAATCCGATCTATATGCATAGGAAGAATGGAACATGACTATAATTAAGGTATGAGCCCTCTGTTAGAGAATGAATTATATGACTAATTTCATGTTATTTTAAAATGACAAATTATATATTTCGGAACTGAATCGTATCTATATGCATAAGAAGAATAGAACATGATTATAATTAAGGTATGGGCCCTTTGTTACAGAATGATCTATACGACTTATTTGATGTTATTTTAAATTGGCAAATTATATATTTCGGAACTGAATCGTATCTATATGCATAAGAAGAATAGAACATGATTATAATTAAGGTATGGGCCCTTTGTTAGAGAATAATCTATACGACTTATTCGATGTTATTTTAAAATGGCAAATTATATATTTCGGAACTGAATCGTATCTATATGTATAAGAAGATTAGAACATGATTATAATTAAGGTATGGGCCCTCTGTTAGAGAATGATCTATACGACGTATTTGATGTTATTTTAAAATGGCAAATTATATTTTCGGAAATGAATCGTATATATATGCATAACAAGAATAGAACACGATTATAATTAAGGTATGGGCCCTCTGTTAGAGAATGATCTATACGACTTATTTGATGTTATTTTAAAATGACAAATTATATATTTCGAAACAGAATCGTATCTATATGCATAAGAAGAATAGAACCTGATTATAATTAAGGTATGGGCCCTTTGTTAGAGAATAATCTATACGACTTATTTGATGTTTTTTTAAAATGGCAAATTATATATTTCGGAACTGAATCGTATCTATATGCATAAGAAGAATAGAACATGACTATAATTAAGGTATGAGCCCTCAGTTAGAGAATGAATTATACGACTAATTTCATGTTATATTAAAATGGCAAATAATATATTTCGAAACTGAATCCGATCTATATGCATAGGAAGAATAGAACATGACTATAATTAAGGTATGAGCCCTCTGTTAGAGAATGAATTATACGACTAATTTCATGTTATTTTAAGATGGCAAATTATATATTTCGAAACTGAATCCGATCTATATGCATAGGATGAATAGAACATGACTATAATTAAGGTATGAGCCCTCGGTTAGAGAATGAATTATACTACTAATTCCATGTTATTTTAAAATGGCAAATTATATATTTCGGAACTGAATCGTATCTATATGCATAAGAAGAATAGAACATGACTATAATTAAGGTATGGGCCCTCTGTTAGAGAATGATCTATACGACTTATTTGAAGTTATTATAAAATGGCAAATTATATATTTCGGAACTGAATCGTATCTATATGCATAAGAAGAATAGAACATGATTATAACTAAGGTATGGGCCCTTTGTTACAGAATGATCTATACGACTTATTTGATGTTAATTTAAAATGGCAAATTATATATTTCGGAACTGAATCGTATCTATATGCATAAGAAGAATAGAACATGATTATAATTAAGGTATGGGCCCTTTGTTAGAGAATAATCTATACATCTTATTTGATGTTGTTTTAAAATGGCAAATTATATACTTCGGAACTGAATCGTATTTATATGCATAAGAAGAATAGAACATGATTATAATTAAGGTATGGGCCCTTTGTTAGAGAATAATCTATACGACTTATTTGATGATATTCTAAAATGGCAAATTATATATTTCGGAACTGAATCGTATCTATATGCATAAGAAGAATAGAACATGATTATAATTAAGGTATGGGCCCTTGTTAGAGAATAATCTATACGACTTATTTGATGTTATTTTAAAATGGCAAATTATATATTTCGGAACTGAATCGTATCTATATGCATAAGAAGAATAGAACATGATTATAATTAAGGCATGGGCCCTTTGTTAGAGAATGATCTTAACGACTTATTTGATGTTATTTTAAAATGGCAAATTATATATCTCGGAACTGAATCGTTTCTATATACATAAGAAGAATAGAGCATGATTATAACTAAGGTATGGGCCCTATTTTAGAGAATGATCTATACGACTTATTTGATGTTATTTAAAAATGGCAAATTATATATTTCGGAACTGAATCGTATCTATATGCATAAGAAGAATAGAACATGACTATAATTAAGGTATGGGCCCTCTGTCAGAGAATGAATTATACAACTAATTTCATGTTATTTTAAAATGGCAAATTATATATTTCGAAACTGAATCGTATCTATATGCATAAGAAGAATAGAACATGACTATAATTAAGGTATGAGCCCTCTGTTAGAGAATGAATTATACGACTAATTTCATATTATATTAAAATGGCAAATTATATATTTCGAAACTGAATCCGATCTATATGCATAAGAAGAATAGAACATGATTTTAATTAAGGTATGGGCCCTTTGTTAGAGAATAATCTATACGACTTATTTGATGTTATTTTAAAATGGAAAATTATATATTTCGGAACTGAATCGTATCTATATGCATAAGAAGAATAGAACATGACTATAATTAAGGTATGAGCCCTCTGTCAGAGAATGAATTATACGACTAATTTCATGTTATTTTAAAATGGCAAATTATATATTTCGAAACTGAATCGTATCTATATGCATAAGAAGAATAGAACATGACTATAATTAAGGTATAAGCCCTCTGTTAGAGAATGAATTATACGACTAATTTCATGTTATTTTAAAATGGCATATTATATATTTTGAAACTGAATCCGATCTATATGCATAAGAAGAATAGAACATGACTATAATTAAGGTATGAGCCCTCTGTTAGAGAATGAATTATACGACTAATTTCATGTTATTCTAAAATGGCAAATTATATATTTCGAAACTGAATCCGATCTATATGCATAGGAAGAATGGAACATGACTATAATTAAGGTATGAGCCCTCTGTTGGAGAATGAATTATATGACTAATTTCATGTTATTTTAAAATGGCAAATTATATATTTCGGAACTGAATCGTATCTATATGCATAAGAAGAATAGAACATGATTATAAATAAGGTATGGGCCCTTTGTTAGAGAATGATCTATACGACTTATTTGAAGTTATTTTAAAATGGCAAATTATATATTTCGGAACTGAATCGTATCTATATGCATAAGAAGAATAGAACATGATTATAATTAAGGTATGGGCCCTTTGTTACAGAATGATCTACACGACTTATTTGATGTTATTTTAAAATGGCAAATTATATATTTCGGAACTGAATCGTATCTATATGCATAAGAAGAATAGAACATGATTATAATTAAGGTATGGGCCCTCTGTTAGAGAATGAATTATACGACTAATTTCATGTTATTTTAAAATGGCAAATTATATATTTCGAAACTGAATCGTATCTATATGCATAAGAAGAATAGAACATGACTATAATTAAGGTATGAGCCCTCTGTTAGAGAATGAATTATACGACTAATTTCATGTTATTTTAAAATGGCATATTATATATTTTGAAACTGAATCCGATCTATATGCATAGGAAGAATAGAACATGACTATAATTAAGGTATGAGCCCTCGGTTAGAGAATGAATTATACTACTAATTCCATGTTATTTTAAAATGGCAAATTATATATTTCGGAACTGAATCGTATCTATATGCATAAGAAGAATAGAACATGATTATAATTAAGGTATGGGCCCTCTGTTAGAGAATGAATTATACGACTAATTTCATGTTATTTTAAAATGGCAAATTATATATTTCGAAACTGAATCGTATCTATATGCATAAGAAGAATAGAACATGACTATAATTAAGGTATGAGCCCTCTGTTAGAGAATGAATTATACGACTAATTTCATGTTATTTTAAAATGGCATATTATATATTTTGAAACTGAATCCGATCTATATGCATAGGAAGAATAGAACATGACTATAATTAAGGTATGAGCCCTCTGTTAGAGGATGAATTATACGACTAATTTCATGTTATTCTAATATGGCAAATTATATATTTCGAAACTGAATCCGATCTATATGCATAGGAAGAATGGAACATGACTATAATTAAGGTATGAGCCCTCTGTTAGAGAATGAATTATACGACTAATTTCATGTTATTTTAAAATGGCAAATTATATATTTCGGAACTGAATCGTATCTATATGCATAAGACGAATAGAACATGATTATAATTAAGGTATGTGCCCTTTGTTAGAGAATAATCCATACGACTTATTTGATGATATTCTAAAATGGCAAATTATAATTTCGGAACTGAATCGTATCTATATGCATAAGAAGAATAGAACATGATTATAATTAAGGTATGGGCCCTTTGTTAGAGAATAATCTATACGACTTATTTGATGTTATTTTAAAATGGCAAATTATATATTTCGGAACTGAATCGTATCTATATGCATAAGAAGAATAGAACATAACTATAATTAAGGTATGAGCCCTCAGTTAGAGAATGAATTATACGACTAATTTCATGTTATATTAAAATGGCAAATTATATATTTCGAAACTGAATCCGATCTATCTGCATAGGAAGAATAGAACATGACTATAATTAAGGTATGAGCCCTCGGTTAGAGAATGAGTTATACGACTAATTTCATGTTATTTTAAAATGGCAAATTATATATTTCGGAACTGAATCGTATCTATATGCATAAGAAGAATAGAACATGACTATAATTAAGGTATGGGCCTCGGTTAGAGAATGATCTATACGACTTATTTGATGTTATTTTAAAATGGCAAAATATATATTTCAGAACTGAATCGTATCTATATGCATATGAAGAATAGATCATGATTATAATTAAGGTATGGGCCCCTTGTTAGAGAATGATCTATACGACTTATTTGATGTTATTTTAAAATGGCAAATTATATATTTCGGAACTGAGTCGTATCTATATGCATAAGAAGAATAGAACATGATTATAATTAGGTATGGGCCCTTTGTTACAGAATGATCTATACGACTTATTTGATGTTATTTTAAAATGGCAAATTATATATTTCGGAACTGAATTGTATCTATATACATAAGAAGAATAGAGCATGATTATAATTAAGGTATGGGCCCTTTGTTAGAGAATGATCTATACGACTTATTTGATGTTATTTTAAAATGGCAAATTATATATTTCGGATCTGAATCGTATCTATATGCATAAGAAGAATAGAACATGATTATAATTAAGGTATGGGCCCTCTGTTAGAGAATGAATTATACGACTAATTTCATGTTATTTTAAAATGGCAAATTATATATTTCGAAACTGAATCGTATCTATATGCATAAAAAGAATAGAACATTACTATAATTAAGGTATGAGCCCTCTGTTAGAGAATGAATTATACGACTAATTTCATGTTATTTTAAAATGGCATATTATATATTTTGAAACTGAATCCGATCTATATGCATAGGAAGAATAGAACATGACTATAATTAAGGTATGAGCCCTCTGTTAGAGGATGAATTATACGACTAATTTCATGTTATTCTAATATGGCAAATTATATATTTCGAAACTGAATCCGATCTATATGCATAGGAAGAATGGAACATGACTATAATTAAGGTATGAGCCCTCTGTTAGAGAATGAATTATATGACTAATTTCATGTTATTTTAAAATGACAAATTATATATTTCGGAACTGAATCGTATCTATATGCATAAGAAGAATAGAACATGATTATAATTAAGGTATGGGCCCTTTGTTACAGAATGATCTATACGACTTATTTGATGTTATTTTAAATTGGCAAATTATATATTTCGGAACTGAATCGTATCTATATGCATAAGAAGAATAGAACATGATTATAATTAAGGTATGGGCCCTTTGTTAGAGAATAATCTATACGACTTATTCGATGTTATTTTAAAATGGCAAATTATATATTTCGGAACTGAATCGTATCTATATGTATAAGAAGATTAGAACATGATTATAATTAAGGTATGGGCCCTCTGTTAGAGAATGATCTATACGACGTATTTGATGTTATTTTAAAATGGCAAATTATATTTTCGGAAATGAATCGTATATATATGCATAACAAGAATAGAACACGATTATAATTAAGGTATGGGCCCTCTGTTAGAGAATGATCTATACGACTTATTTGATGTTATTTTAAAATGACAAATTATATATTTCGAAACAGAATCGTATCTATATGCATAAGAAGAATAGAACCTGATTATAATTAAGGTATGGGCCCTTTGTTAGAGAATAATCTATACGACTTATTTGATGTTTTTTTAAAATGGCAAATTATATATTTCGGAACTGAATCGTATCTATATGCATAAGAAGAATAGAACATGACTATAATTAAGGTATGAGCCCTCAGTTAGAGAATGAATTATACGACTAATTTCATGTTATATTAAAATGGCAAATAATATATTTCGAAACTGAATCCGATCTATATGCATAGGAAGAATAGAACATGACTATAATTAAGGTATGAGCCCTCTGTTAGAGAATGAATTATACGACTAATTTCATGTTATTTTAAGATGGCAAATTATATATTTCGAAACTGAATCCGATCTATATGCATAGGATGAATAGAACATGACTATAATTAAGGTATGAGCCCTCGGTTAGAGAATGAATTATACTACTAATTCCATGTTATTTTAAAATGGCAAATTATATATTTCGGAACTGAATCGTATCTATATGCATAAGAAGAATAGAACATGACTATAATTAAGGTATGGGCCCTCTGTTAGAGAATGATCTATACGACTTATTTGAAGTTATTATAAAATGGCAAATTATATATTTCGGAACTGAATCGTATCTATATGCATAAGAAGAATAGAACATGATTATAACTAAGGTATGGGCCCTTTGTTACAGAATGATCTATACGACTTATTTGATGTTAATTTAAAATGGCAAATTATATATTTCGGAACTGAATCGTATCTATATGCATAAGAAGAATAGAACATGATTATAATTAAGGTATGGGCCCTCTGTTAGAGAATGAATTATACGACTAATTTCATGTTATTTTAAAATGGCAAATTATATATTTCGAAACTGAATCGTATCTATATGCATAAGAAGAATAGAACATGACTATAATTAAGGTATGAGCCCTCTGTTAGAGAATGAATTATACGACTAATTTCATGTTATTTTAAAATGGCATATTATATATTTTGAAACTGAATCCGATCTATATGCATAGGAAGAATAGAACATGACTATAATTAAGGTATGAGCCCTCTGTTAGAGGATGAATTATACGACTAATTTCATGTTATTCTAATATGGCAAATTATATATTTCGAAACTGAATCCGATCTATATGCATAGGAAGAATGGAACATGACTATAATTAAGGTATGAGCCCTCTGTTAGAGAATGAATTATACGACTAATTTCATGTTATTTTAAAATGGCAAATTATATATTTCGGAACTGAATCGTATCTATATGCATAAGACGAATAGAACATGATTATAATTAAGGTATGTGCCCTTTGTTAGAGAATAATCCATACGACTTATTTGATGATATTCTAAAATGGCAAATTATAATTTCGGAACTGAATCGTATCTATATGCATAAGAAGAATAGAACATGATTATAATTAAGGTATGGGCCCTTTGTTAGAGAATAATCTATACGACTTATTTGATGTTATTTTAAAATGGCAAATTATATATTTCGGAACTGAATCGTATCTATATGCATAAGAAGAATAGAACATAACTATAATTAAGGTATGAGCCCTCAGTTAGAGAATGAATTATACGACTAATTTCATGTTATATTAAAATGGCAAATTATATATTTCGAAACTGAATCCGATCTATCTGCATAGGAAGAATAGAACATGACTATAATTAAGGTATGAGCCCTCGGTTAGAGAATGAGTTATACGACTAATTTCATGTTATTTTAAAATGGCAAATTATATATTTCGGAACTGAATCGTATCTATATGCATAAGAAGAATAGAACATGACTATAATTAAGGTATGGGCCTCGGTTAGAGAATGATCTATACGACTTATTTGATGTTATTTTAAAATGGCAAAATATATATTTCAGAACTGAATCGTATCTATATGCATATGAAGAATAGATCATGATTATAATTAAGGTATGGGCCCCTTGTTAGAGAATGATCTATACGACTTATTTGATGTTATTTTAAAATGGCAAATTATATATTTCGGAACTGAGTCGTATCTATATGCATAAGAAGAATAGAACATGATTATAATTAGGTATGGGCCCTTTGTTACAGAATGATCTATACGACTTATTTGATGTTATTTTAAAATGGCAAATTATATATTTCGGAACTGAATTGTATCTATATACATAAGAAGAATAGAGCATGATTATAATTAAGGTATGGGCCCTTTGTTAGAGAATGATCTATACGACTTATTTGATGTTATTTTAAAATGGCAAATTATATATTTCGGATCTGAATCGTATCTATATGCATAAGAAGAATAGAACATGATTATAATTAAGGTATGGGCCCTCTGTTAGAGAATGAATTATACGACTAATTTCATGTTATTTTAAAATGGCAAATTATATATTTCGAAACTGAATCGTATCTATATGCATAAAAAGAATAGAACATTACTATAATTAAGGTATGAGCCCTCTGTTAGAGAATGAATTATACGACTAATTTCATGTTATTTTAAAATGGCATATTATATATTTTGAAACTGAATCCGATCTATATGCATAGGAAGAATAGAACATGACTATAATTAAGGTATGAGCCCTCTGTTAGAGGATGAATTATACGACTAATTTCATGTTATTCTAATATGGCAAATTATATATTTCGAAACTGAATCCGATCTATATGCATAGGAAGAATGGAACATGACTATAATTAAGGTATGAGCCCTCTGTTAGAGAATGAATTATATGACTAATTTCATGTTATTTTAAAATGACAAATTATATATTTCGGAACTGAATCGTATCTATATGCATAAGAAGAATAGAACATGATTATAATTAAGGTATGGGCCCTTTGTTACAGAATGATCTATACGACTTATTTGATGTTATTTTAAATTGGCAAATTATATATTTCGGAACTGAATCGTATCTATATGCATAAGAAGAATAGAACATGATTATAATTAAGGTATGGGCCCTTTGTTAGAGAATAATCTATACGACTTATTCGATGTTATTTTAAAATGGCAAATTATATATTTCGGAACTGAATCGTATCTATATGTATAAGAAGATTAGAACATGATTATAATTAAGGTATGGGCCCTCTGTTAGAGAATGATCTATACGACGTATTTGATGTTATTTTAAAATGGCAAATTATATTTTCGGAAATGAATCGTATATATATGCATAACAAGAATAGAACACGATTATAATTAAGGTATGGGCCCTCTGTTAGAGAATGATCTATACGACTTATTTGATGTTATTTTAAAATGACAAATTATATATTTCGAAACAGAATCGTATCTATATGCATAAGAAGAATAGAACCTGATTATAATTAAGGTATGGGCCCTTTGTTAGAGAATAATCTATACGACTTATTTGATGTTTTTTTAAAATGGCAAATTATATATTTCGGAACTGAATCGTATCTATATGCATAAGAAGAATAGAACATGACTATAATTAAGGTATGAGCCCTCAGTTAGAGAATGAATTATACGACTAATTTCATGTTATATTAAAATGGCAAATAATATATTTCGAAACTGAATCCGATCTATATGCATAGGAAGAATAGAACATGACTATAATTAAGGTATGAGCCCTCTGTTAGAGAATGAATTATACGACTAATTTCATGTTATTTTAAGATGGCAAATTATATATTTCGAAACTGAATCCGATCTATATGCATAGGATGAATAGAACATGACTATAATTAAGGTATGAGCCCTCGGTTAGAGAATGAATTATACTACTAATTCCATGTTATTTTAAAATGGCAAATTATATATTTCGGAACTGAATCGTATCTATATGCATAAGAAGAATAGAACATGACTATAATTAAGGTATGGGCCCTCTGTTAGAGAATGATCTATACGACTTATTTGAAGTTATTATAAAATGGCAAATTATATATTTCGGAACTGAATCGTATCTATATGCATAAGAAGAATAGAACATGATTATAACTAAGGTATGGGCCCTTTGTTACAGAATGATCTATACGACTTATTTGATGTTAATTTAAAATGGCAAATTATATATTTCGGAACTGAATCGTATCTATATGCATAAGAAGAATAGAACATGATTATAATTAAGGTATGGGCCCTTTGTTAGAGAATAATCTATACATCTTATTTGATGTTGTTTTAAAATGGCAAATTATATACTTCGGAACTGAATCGTATTTATATGCATAAGAAGAATAGAACATGATTATAATTAAGGTATGGGCCCTTTGTTAGAGAATAATCTATACGACTTATTTGATGATATTCTAAAATGGCAAATTATATATTTCGGAACTGAATCGTATCTATATGCATAAGAAGAATAGAACATGATTATAATTAAGGTATGGGCCCTTGTTAGAGAATAATCTATACGACTTATTTGATGTTATTTTAAAATGGCAAATTATATATTTCGGAACTGAATCGTATCTATATGCATAAGAAGAATAGAACATGATTATAATTAAGGCATGGGCCCTTTGTTAGAGAATGATCTTAACGACTTATTTGATGT
This sequence comes from Prosapia bicincta, assembly GCA_036971475.1. NCBI lineage: Eukaryota > Metazoa > Arthropoda > Insecta > Hemiptera > Cercopidae > Prosapia > Prosapia bicincta. The sequence continues at coordinate 261,855,940 of JBAIZL010000004.1, read as the reverse complement.
TATTTTAAAATGGCAAATTATATATCTCGGAACTGAATCGTTTCTATATACATAAGAAGAATAGAGCATGATTATAACTAAGGTATGGGCCCTATTTTAGAGAATGATCTATACGACTTATTTGATGTTATTTAAAAATGGCAAATTATATATTTCGGAACTGAATCGTATCTATATGCATAAGAAGAATAGAACATGACTATAATTAAGGTATGGGCCCTCTGTCAGAGAATGAATTATACAACTAATTTCATGTTATTTTAAAATGGCAAATTATATATTTCGAAACTGAATCGTATCTATATGCATAAGAAGAATAGAACATGACTATAATTAAGGTATGAGCCCTCTGTTAGAGAATGAATTATACGACTAATTTCATATTATATTAAAATGGCAAATTATATATTTCGAAACTGAATCCGATCTATATGCATAAGAAGAATAGAACATGATTTTAATTAAGGTATGGGCCCTTTGTTAGAGAATAATCTATACGACTTATTTGATGTTATTTTAAAATGGAAAATTATATATTTCGGAACTGAATCGTATCTATATGCATAAGAAGAATAGAACATGACTATAATTAAGGTATGAGCCCTCTGTCAGAGAATGAATTATACGACTAATTTCATGTTATTTTAAAATGGCAAATTATATATTTCGAAACTGAATCGTATCTATATGCATAAGAAGAATAGAACATGACTATAATTAAGGTATAAGCCCTCTGTTAGAGAATGAATTATACGACTAATTTCATGTTATTTTAAAATGGCATATTATATATTTTGAAACTGAATCCGATCTATATGCATAAGAAGAATAGAACATGACTATAATTAAGGTATGAGCCCTCTGTTAGAGAATGAATTATACGACTAATTTCATGTTATTCTAAAATGGCAAATTATATATTTCGAAACTGAATCCGATCTATATGCATAGGAAGAATGGAACATGACTATAATTAAGGTATGAGCCCTCTGTTGGAGAATGAATTATATGACTAATTTCATGTTATTTTAAAATGGCAAATTATATATTTCGGAACTGAATCGTATCTATATGCATAAGAAGAATAGAACATGATTATAAATAAGGTATGGGCCCTTTGTTAGAGAATGATCTATACGACTTATTTGAAGTTATTTTAAAATGGCAAATTATATATTTCGGAACTGAATCGTATCTATATGCATAAGAAGAATAGAACATGATTATAATTAAGGTATGGGCCCTTTGTTACAGAATGATCTACACGACTTATTTGATGTTATTTTAAAATGGCAAATTATATATTTCGGAACTGAATCGTATCTATATGCATAAGAAGAATAGAACATGATTATAATTAAGGTATGGGCCCTCTGTTAGAGAATGAATTATACGACTAATTTCATGTTATTTTAAAATGGCAAATTATATATTTCGAAACTGAATCGTATCTATATGCATAAGAAGAATAGAACATGACTATAATTAAGGTATGAGCCCTCTGTTAGAGAATGAATTATACGACTAATTTCATGTTATTTTAAAATGGCATATTATATATTTTGAAACTGAATCCGATCTATATGCATAGGAAGAATAGAACATGACTATAATTAAGGTATGAGCCCTCTGTTAGAGGATGAATTATACGACTAATTTCATGTTATTCTAATATGGCAAATTATATATTTCGAAACTGAATCCGATCTATATGCATAGGAAGAATGGAACATGACTATAATTAAGGTATGAGCCCTCTGTTAGAGAATGAATTATACGACTAATTTCATGTTATTTTAAAATGACAAATTATATATTTCGGAACTGAATCGTATCTATATGCATAAGAAGAATAGAACATGATTATAATTAAGGTATGGGCCCTTTGTTACAGAATGATCTATACGACTTATTTGATGTTATTTTAAAATGGCAAATTATATATTTCGGAACTGAATCGTATCTATATGCATAAGAAGATTAGAACATGATTATAATTAAGGTATGGGCCCTCTGTTAGAGAATGATCTATACGACGTATTTGATGTTATTTTAAAATGGCAAATTATATTTTCGGAACTGAATCGTATCTATATGCATAACAAGAATAGAACACGATTATAATTAAGGTATGGGCCCTCTGTTAGAGAATGATCTATACGACTTATTTGATGTTATTTTAAAATGGCAAATTATATATTTCGAAACAGAATCGTATCTATATGCATAAGAAGAATAGAACCTGATTATAATTAAGGTATGGGCCCTTTGTTAGAGAATAATCTATACGACTTATTTGATGTTTTTTTAAAATGGCAAATTATATATTTCGGAACTGAATCGTATCTATATGCATAAGAAGAATAGAACATGACTATAATTAAGGTATGAGCCCTCAGTTAGAGAATGAATTATACGACTAATTTCATGTTATATTAAATTGGCAAATTATATATTTCGAAACTGAATCCGATCTATATGCATAGGAAGAATAAAACATGACTATAATTAAGGTATGAGCCCTCTGTTAGAGAATGAATTATACGACTAATTTCATGTTATTTTAAGATGGCAAATTATATATTTCGAAACTGAATCCGATCTATATGCATAGGAAGAATAGAACATGACTATAATTAAGGTATGAGCCCTCGGTTAGAGAATGAATTATACTACTAATTCCATGTTATTTTAAAATGGCAAATTATATATTTCGGAACTGAATCGTATCTATATGCATAAGAAGAATAGAACATGATTATAATTAAGGTATGGGCCCTCTGTTAGAGAATGAATTATACGACTAATTTCATGTTATTTTAAAATGGCAAATTATATATTTCGAAACTGAATCGTATCTATATGCATAAGAAGAATAGAACATGACTATAATTAAGGTATGAGCCCTCTGTTAGAGAATGAATTATACGACTAATTTCATGTTATTTTAAAATGGCATATTATATATTTTGAAACTGAATCCGATCTATATGCATAGGAAGAATAGAACATGACTATAATTAAGGTATGAGCCCTCTGTTAGAGGATGAATTATACGACTAATTTCATGTTATTCTAATATGGCAAATTATATATTTCGAAACTGAATCCGATCTATATGCATAGGAAGAATGGAACATGACTATAATTAAGGTATGAGCCCTCTGTTAGAGAATGAATTATACGACTAATTTCATGTTATTTTAAAATGACAAATTATATATTTCGGAACTGAATCGTATCTATATGCATAAGAAGAATAGAACATGATTATAATTAAGGTATGGGCCCTTTGTTACAGAATGATCTATACGACTTATTTGATGTTATTTTAAAATGGCAAATTATATATTTCGGAACTGAATCGTATCTATATGCATAAGAAGATTAGAACATGATTATAATTAAGGTATGGGCCCTCTGTTAGAGAATGATCTATACGACGTATTTGATGTTATTTTAAAATGGCAAATTATATTTTCGGAACTGAATCGTATCTATATGCATAACAAGAATAGAACACGATTATAATTAAGGTATGGGCCCTCTGTTAGAGAATGATCTATACGACTTATTTGATGTTATTTTAAAATGGCAAATTATATATTTCGAAACAGAATCGTATCTATATGCATAAGAAGAATAGAACCTGATTATAATTAAGGTATGGGCCCTTTGTTAGAGAATAATCTATACGACTTATTTGATGTTTTTTTAAAATGGCAAATTATATATTTCGGAACTGAATCGTATCTATATGCATAAGAAGAATAGAACATGACTATAATTAAGGTATGAGCCCTCAGTTAGAGAATGAATTATACGACTAATTTCATGTTATATTAAATTGGCAAATTATATATTTCGAAACTGAATCCGATCTATATGCATAGGAAGAATAAAACATGACTATAATTAAGGTATGAGCCCTCTGTTAGAGAATGAATTATACGACTAATTTCATGTTATTTTAAGATGGCAAATTATATATTTCGAAACTGAATCCGATCTATATGCATAGGAAGAATAGAACATGACTATAATTAAGGTATGAGCCCTCGGTTAGAGAATGAATTATACTACTAATTCCATGTTATTTTAAAATGGCAAATTATATATTTCGGAACTGAATCGTATCTATATGCATAAGAAGAATAGAACATGACTATAATTAAGGTATGGGCCCTCTGTTAGAGAATGATCTATACGACTTATTTGAAGTTATTTTAAAATGGCAAATTATATATTTCGGAACTGAATCGTATCTATATGCATAAGAAGAATAGAACATGATTATAACTAAGGTATGGGCCCTTTGTTACAGAATGATCTATACGACTTATTTGATGTTATTTTAAAATGGCAAATTATATATTTCGGAACTGAATCGTATCTATATGCATAAGAAGAATAGAACATGATTATAATTAAGGTATGGGCCCTTTGTTAGAGAATAATCTATACGTCTTATTTGATGTTATTTTAAAATGGCAAATTATATACTTCGGAACTGAATCGTATTTATATGCATAAGAAGAATAGAACATGATTATAATTAAGGTATGGGCCCTTTGTTAGAGAATAATCTATACGACTTATTTGATGATATTCTAAAATGGCAAATTATATATTTCGGAACTGAATCGTATCTATATGCATAAGAAGAATAGAACATGATTATAATTAAGGTATGGGCCCTTGTTAGAGAATAATCTATACGACTTATTTGATGTTATTTTAAATCGGCAAATTATATATTTCGGAACTGAATCGTATCTATATGCATAAGAAGAATAGAACATGATTATAATTAAGGCATGGGCCCTTTGTTAGAGAATGATCTTAACGACTTATTTGATGTTATTTTAAAATGGCAAATTATATATTTCGGAACTGAATCGTTTCTATATACATAAGAAGAATAGAGCATGATTATAACTAAGGTATGGGCCCTTTCTTAGAGAATGATCTATACGACTTATTTGATGTTATTTAAAAATGGCAAATTATATATTTCGGAACTGAATCGTATCTATATGCATAAGAAGAATAGAACATGACTATAATTAAGGTATGAGCCCTCTGTCAGAGAATGAATTATACAACTAATTTCATGTTATTTTAAAATGGCAAATTACATATTTCGATACTGAATCGTATCTATATGCATAAGAAGAATAGAACATGATTATAATTAAGGTATGGGCCCTTTGTTACAGAATAATCTATACGACTTATTTGATGTTATTTTAAAATGGCAAATTATATATTTCGGAACTGAATCGTATCTATATGCATAAGAAGAATAGAACATGATTATAATTAAGGTATGGGCCCTTTGTTAGAGAATAATCTATACGACTTATTCGATGTTATTTTAAAATGGCAAATTATATATTTCGGAACTGAATCGTATCTATATGTATAAGAAGATTAGAACATGATTATAATTAAGGTATGGGCCCTCTGTTAGAGAATGATCTATACGACGTATTTGATGTTATTTTAAAATGGCAAATTATATTTTCGGAAATGAATCGTATCTATATGCATAACAAGAATAGAACACGATTATAATTAAGGTATGGGCCCTCTGTTAGAGAATGATCTATACGACTTATTTGATGTTATTTTAAAATGGCAAATTATATATTTCGAAACAGAATCGTATCTATATGCATAAGAAGAATAGAACCTGATTATAATTAAGGTATGGGCCCTTTGTTAGAGAATAATCTATACGACTTATTTGATGTTATTTTAAAATGGCAAATTATATATTTCGGAACTGAATCGTATCTATATGCATAAGAAGAATAGAACATGACTATAATTAAGGTATGAGCCCTCAGTTAGAGAATGAATTATACGACTAAGTTCATGTTATATTAAAATGGCAAATTATATATTTCGAAACTGAAACCGATCTATATGCATAGGAAGAATAGCACATGACTATAATTAAGGTATGAGCCCTCTGTTAGAGAATGAATTATACGACTAATTTCATGTTATTTTAAGATGGCAAATTATATATTTCGAAACTGAATCCGATCTATATGCATAGGAAGAATAGAACATGACTATAATTAAGGTATGAACCCTCGGTTAGAGAATGAATTATACTACTAATTCCATGTTATTTTAAAATGGCAAATTATATATTTCGGAACTGAATCGTATCTATATGCATAACAAGAATAGAACATGACTATAATTAAGGTATGGGCCCTCTGTTAGAGAATGATCTATACGACTTATTTGAAGTTATTTTAAAATGGCAAATTATATATTTCGGAACTGAATCGTATCTATATGCAAAAGAAGAATAGAACATGATTATAATTAAGGTATGGGCCCTTTGTTAGAGAATAATCTATACGACTTATTCGATGTTATTTTAAAATGGCAAATTATATATTTCGGAACTGAATCGTATCTATATGTATAAGAAGATTAGAACATGATTATAATTAAGGTATGGGCCCTCTGTTAGAGAATGATCTATACGACGTATTTGATGTTATTTTAAAATGGCAAATTATATTTTCGGAAATGAATCGTATCTATATGCATAACAAGAATAGAACACGATTATAATTAAGGTATGGGCCCTCTGTTAGAGAATGATCTATACGACTTATTTGATGTTATTTTAAAATGGCAAATTATATATTTCGAAACAGAATCGTATCTATATGCATAAGAAGAATAGAACATGATTATAATTAAGGTATGGGCCCTTTCTTAGAGAATAATCTATACGTCTTATTTGATGTTATTTTAAAATGGCAAATTATATACTTCGGAACTGAATCGTATTTATATGCATAAGAAGAATAGAACATGATTATAATTAAGGTATGGGCCCTTTGTTAGAGAATAATCTATACGACTTATTTGATGATATTCTAAAATGGCAAATTATATATTTCGGAACTGAATCGTATCTATATGCATAAGAAGAATAGAACATGATTATAATTAAGGTATGGGCCCTTGTTAGAGAATAATCTATACGACTTATTTGATGTTATTTTAAAATGGCAAATTATATATTTCGGAACTGAATCGTATCTATATGCATAAGAAGAATAGAACATGATTATAATTAAGGCATGGGCCCTTTGTTAGAGAATGATCTTAACGACTTATTTGATGTTATTTTAAAATGGCAAATTATATATTTCGGAACTGAATCGTTTCTATATACATAAGAAGAATAGAGCATGATTATAACTAAGGTATGGGCCCTTTTTTAGAGAATGATCTATACGACTTATTTGATGTTATTTAAAAATGGCAAATTATATATTTCGGAACTGAATCGTATCTATATGCATAAGAAGAATAGAACATGACTATAATTAAGGTATGAGCCCTCTGTCAGAGAATGAATTATACAACTAATTTCATGTTATTTTAAAATGGCAAATTATATATTTCGAAACTGAATCGTATCTATATGCATAAGAAGAATAGAACATGACTATAATTAAGGTATGAGCCCTCTGTTAGAGAATGAATTATACGACTAATTTCATATTATATTAAAATGGCAAATTATATATTTCGAAACTGAATCCGATCTATATGCATAAGAAGAATAGAACATGATTTTAATTAAGGTATGGGCCCTTTGTTAGAGAATAATCTATACGACTTATTTGATGTTATTTTAAAATGGAAAATTATATATTTCGGAACTGAATCGTATCTATATGCATAAGAAGAATAGAACATGACTATAAATAAGGTATGAGCCCTCTGTCAGAGAATGAATTATACGACTAATTTCATGTTATTTTAAAATGGCAAATTATATATTTCGGAACTGAATTGTATCTATATACATAAGAAGAATAGAGCATGATTATAATTAAGGTATGGGCCCTTTGTTAGAGAATGATCTATACGACTTATTTGATGTTATTTTAAAATGGCAAATTATATATTTCGGAACTGAATCGTATCTATATGCATAAGAAGAATAGAACATGATTATAATTAAGGTATGGGCCCTCTGTTAGAGAATGAATTATACGACTAATTTCATGTTATTTTAAAATGGCAAATTATATATTTCGAAACTGAATCGTATCTATATGCATAAGAAGAATAGAACATGACTATAATTAAGGTATGAGCCCTCTGTTAGAGAATGAATTATACGACTAATTTCATGTTATTTTAAAATGGCATATTATATATTTTGAAACTGAATCCGATCTATATGCATAGGAAGAATAGAACATGACTATAATTAAGGTATGAGCCCTCTGTTAGAGAATGATCTATACGACTTATTTGATGTTATTCTAATATGGCAAATTATATATTTCGAAACTGAATCCGATCTATATGCATAGGAAGAATGGAACATGACTATAATTAAGGTATGAGCCCTCTGTTAGAGAATGAATTATATGACTAATTTCATGTTATTTTAAAATGACAAATTATATATTTCGGAACTGAATCGTATCTATATGCATAAGAAGAATAGAACATGATTATAATTAAGGTATGGGCCCTTTGTTACAGAATGATCTATACGACTTATTTGATGTTATTTTAAATTGGCAAATTATATATTTCGGAACTGAATCGTATCTATATGCATAAATAGAATAGAACATGACTATAATTAAGGTATGAGCCCTCTGTTAGAGAATGAATTATACGACTAATTTCATATTATATTAAAATGGCAAATTATATATTTCGAAACTGAATCCGATCTATATGCATAAGAAGAATAGAACATGATTTTAATTAAGGTATGGGCCCTTTGTTAGAGAATAATCTATACGACTTATTTGATGTTATTTTAAAATGGAAAATTATATATTTCGGAACTGAATCGTATCTATATGCATAAGAAGAATAGAACATGACTATAATTAAGGTATGAGCCCTCTGTCAGAGAATGAATTATACGACTAATTTCGTGTTATTTTAAAATGGCAAATTATATATTTCGATACTGAATCGTATCTATATGCATAAGAAGAATAGAACATGACTATAATTAAGGTATGAGCCCTCTGTTAGAGAATGAATTATACGACTAATTTCATGTTATTTTAGAATGGCAAATTATATATTTCGAAACTGAATCCGATCTATATGCATAGGAAGATTAGAACATGATTATAATTAAGGTATGAGCCCTCTGTTAGAGATTGAATTATACGACTAATTTCATGTTATTTTAAAATGGCAAATTATATACTTCGAAACTGAATACGATCTATATGCATAGGAAGAATAGAACATGACTATAATTAAGGTATGAGCCCTCTGTTAGAGAATGAATTATACGACTAATTTCATTTTATTTTAAAATGGCAAATTATATATTTCGGAACTGAATCGTATCTATATGCATAAGAAGAATAGAACATGACTACAATTAAGGTATGGGCCCTCTGTTAGAGAATGATCTATACGACTTATTTGATGTTATTTTAAAATGGCAAATTATATACTTCGGAACTGAATCGTATCTATATGCATAAGAAGAATAGAACATGATTATAATTAAGGTATGGGCCCTTTGTTAGAGTATAATCAATACGACTTATTTGATGTTATTTTAAAATGGCAAATTATATATTTCGGAACTGAATCGTATCTATATGCATAAGAAGAATAGAACATGATTATAATTAAGGTATGGGCCCTTTGTTAGAGAATAATCTATACGACTTATTTGATGATATTCTAAAATGGCAAATTATATATTTCGGAACTGAATCGTATCTATTTGCATAAGAAGAATAGAACATGATTATAATTAAGGTATGGGCCTTTTGTTAGAGAATAATCTATACGACTTATTTGAAGTTATTTTAAAATAGCAAATTATATATTTCGGAACTGAATCGTATCTATATGCATAAGAAGAATAGAACATGATTATAATTAAGGTATGGGCCCTTTGTTAGAGAATAATCTATACGACTTATTTGATGTTATTTTAAAATGGCAAATTATATATTTCGGAACTGAATCGTATCTATATGCATAAGAAGAATAGAACATGATTATAATTAAGGTATGGGCCCTATGTTAGAGAATAATCTATACGACTTATTTGAAGTTATTTTAAAATGGCAAATTATATATTTCGGAACTGAATCGTATCTATATGCATAAGAAGAATAGAACATGATTATAACTAAGGTATGAGCCCTCTGTTAGAGAATGAATTATACGACTAATTTCATGATATTTTAAAATGGCAAATTATATATTTCGAAACCGAATCGTATCTATATGCATAAGAAGAATAGAACATGACTATAATTAAGGTATGAGCCCTCTGTTAGAGAATGAATTATACGACTAATTTCATGTTATTTTAAAATGGCAAATTATATATTTCGGAACTGAATCGTATCTATATGCATAAGAAGAATAGAACATGATTATAATTAAGGTATGGGCCCTTTGTTAGAGAATAATCTATACGTCTTATTTGATGATATTCTAAAATGGCAAATTATATATTTCGGAACTGAATCGTATCTATATGCATAAGAAGAATAGAACATGATTATAATTAAGGTATGGGCCTTTGTTAGAGAATAATCTATACGACTTATTTGATGTTATTTTAAAATGGCAAATTATATATTTCGGAACTGAATCGTATCTATATGCATAAGAAGAATAGAACATGATTATAATTAAGTAATGGGCCCTTTGTTAGAGAATGATCTTAATGACTTATTTGATGTTATTTTAAAATGGCAAATTATATATTTCGGAACTGAATCGTATCTACATACATAAGAAGAATAGAGCATGATTATAATTAAGGTATGGGCCCTTTGTTAGAGAATGATCTATACGACTTATTTGATGTTATTTTAAAATGGCAAATTATATATTTCGGAACTGAATCGTATCTATATGCATAAGAAGAATAGAACATGATTATAATTAAGGTATGGGCCCTCTGTTAGAGAATGAATTATACGACTAATTTCATGTTATTTTAAAATGGCAAATTATATATTTCGAAACTGAATCGTATCTATATGCATAAGAAGAATAGAACATGACTATAATTAAGGTATGAGCCCTCTGTTAGAGAATGAATTATACGACTAATTTCATGTTATTTTAAAATGGCATATTATATATTTTGAAACTGAATCCGATCTATATGCATAGGAAGAATAGAACATGACTATAATTAAGGTATGAGCCCTCTGTTAGAGAATGATCTATACGACTTATTTGATGTTATTCTAATATGGCAAATTATATATTTCGAAACTGAATCCGATCTATATGCATAGGAAGAATGGAACATGACTATAATTAAGGTATGAGCCCTCTGTTAGAGAATGAATTATATGACTAATTTCATGTTATTTTAAAATGACAAATTATATATTTCGGAACTGAATCGTATCTATATGCATAAGAAGAATAGAACATGATTATAATTAAGGTATGGGCCCTTTGTTACAGAATGATCTATACGACTTATTTGATGTTATTTTAAATTGGCAAATTATATATTTCGGAACTGAATCGTATCTATATGCATAAATAGAATAGAACATGACTATAATTAAGGTATGAGCCCTCTGTTAGAGAATGAATTATACGACTAATTTCATATTATATTAAAATGGCAAATTATATATTTCGAAACTGAATCCGATCTATATGCATAAGAAGAATAGAACATGATTTTAATTAAGGTATGGGCCCTTTGTTAGAGAATAATCTATACGACTTATTTGATGTTATTTTAAAATGGAAAATTATATATTTCGGAACTGAATCGTATCTATATGCATAAGAAGAATAGAACATGACTATAATTAAGGTATGAGCCCTCTGTCAGAGAATGAATTATACGACTAATTTCGTGTTATTTTAAAATGGCAAATTATATATTTCGATACTGAATCGTATCTATATGCATAAGAAGAATAGAACATGACTATAATTAAGGTATGAGCCCTCTGTTAGAGAATGAATTATACGACTAATTTCATGTTATTTTAAAATGGCAAATTATATATTTCGAAACTGAATCCGATCTATATGCATAGGAAGAATAGAACATGATTATAATTAAGGTATGAGCCCTCTGTTAGAGATTGAATTATACGACTAATTTCATGTTATTTTAAAATGGCAAATTATATACTTCGAAACTGAATACGATCTATATGCATAGGAAGAATAGAACATGACTATAATTAAGGTATGAGCCCTCTGTTAGAGAATGAATTATACGACTAATTTCATTTTATTTTAAAATGGCAAATTATATATTTCGGAACTGAATCGTATCTATATGCATAAGAAGAATAGAACATGACTACAATTAAGGTATGGGCCCTCTGTTAGAGAATGATCTATACGACTTATTTGATGTTATTTTAAAATGGCAAATTATATACTTCGGAACTGAATCGTATCTATATGCATAAGAAGAATAGAACATGATTATAATTAAGGTATGGGCCCTTTGTTAGAGTATAATCAATACGACTTATTTGATGTTATTTTAAAATGGCAAATTATATATTTCGGAACTGAATCGTATCTATATGCATAAGAAGAATAGAACATGATTATAATTAAGGTATGGGCCCTTTGTTAGAGAATAATCTATACGACTTATTTGATGATATTCTAAAATGGCAAATTATATATTTCGGAACTGAATCGTATCTATTTGCATAAGAAGAATAGAACATGATTATAATTAAGGTATGGGCCTTTTGTTAGAGAATAATCTATACGACTTATTTGAAGTTATTTTAAAATAGCAAATTATATATTTCGGAACTGAATCGTATCTATATGCATAAGAAGAATAGAACATGATTATAATTAAGGTATGGGCCCTTTGTTAGAGAATAATCTATACGACTTATTTGATGTTATTTTAAAATGGCAAATTATATATTTCGGAACTGAATCGTATCTATATGCATAAGAAGAATAGAACATGATTATAATTAAGGTATGGGCCCTATGTTAGAGAATAATCTATACGACTTATTTGAAGTTATTTTAAAATGGCAAATTATATATTTCGGAACTGAATCGTATCTATATGCATAAGAAGAATAGAACATGATTATAACTAAGGTATGAGCCCTCTGTTAGAGAATGAATTATACGACTAATTTCATGATATTTTAAAATGGCAAATTATATATTTCGAAACCGAATCGTATCTATATGCATAAGAAGAATAGAACATGACTATAATTAAGGTATGAGCCCTCTGTTAGAGAATGAATTATACGACTAATTTCATGTTATTTTAAAATGGCAAATTATATATTTCGGAACTGAATCGTATCTATATGCATAAGAAGAATAGAACATGATTATAATTAAGGTATGGGCCCTTTGTTAGAGAATAATCTATACGTCTTATTTGATGATATTCTAAAATGGCAAATTATATATTTCGGAACTGAATCGTATCTATATGCATAAGAAGAATAGAACATGATTATAATTAAGGTATGGGCCTTTGTTAGAGAATAATCTATACGACTTATTTGATGTTATTTTAAAATGGCAAATTATATATTTCGGAACTGAATCGTATCTATATGCATAAGAAGAATAGAACATGATTATAATTAAGTAATGGGCCCTTTGTTAGAGAATGATCTTAATGACTTATTTGATGTTATTTTAAAATGGCAAATTATATATTTCGGAACTGAATCGTATCTACATACATAAGAAGAATAGAGCATGATTATAATTAAGGTATGGGCCCTTTGTTAGAGAATGATCTATACGACTTATTTGATGTTATTTTAAAATGGCAAATTATATATTTCGGAACTGAATCGTATCTATATGCATAAGAAGAATAGAACATGACTATAATTAAGGTATGAGCCCTCTGTCAGAGAATGAATTATACAACTAATTTCATGTTATTTTAAAATGGCAAGTTATATATTTCGAAACTGAATCGTATCTATATGCATAAGCAGAATAGAACATGACTATAATTAAGGTATGAGCCCTGTGTTAGAGAATGAATTATACGACTAATTTCATGTTATTTTAAAATGGCAAATTATATATTTCGAAACTGAATCTTATCTATATGCATAAGAAGAATAGAACATGACTATAATTAAGGTATGAGCCCTCTGTTAGAGAATGAATTATACGACTAATTTCATGTTATTTTAAAATGGCAAATTATATATTTCGAAACTGAATCCGATCTATATACATAGGAAGAATAGAACATGATTATAATTAAGGTATGAGCCCTCTGTTAGAGAATGAATTATACGACTAATTTCATGTTATTTTAAAATGGCAAATTATATACTTCGAAACTGAATACGATCTATATGCATAGGAAGAATAGAACATGACTATAATTAAGGTATGAGCCCTCTGTTAGAGGACGAATTATACGACTAATTTCATTTTATTTTAAAATGGCAAATTATATATTTCGGAACTGAATCGTATCTATATGCATAAGAAGAATAGAACATGACTATAATTAAGGTATGGGCCCTCTGTTAGAGAATGATCTATACGACTTATTTGATGTTATTTTAAAATGGCAAATTATATATTTCGGAACTGAATCGTATCTATATGCATAAGAAGAATAGAACATGATTATAATTAAGGTATGGGCCCTTTGTTAGAGAATAATCTATACGACTTATTTGATGTTATTTTAAAATGGCAAATTATATATTTCGGAACTGAATCGTATCTATATGCATAAGAAGAATAGAACATGATTATAATTAAGGTATGGGCCCTTTGTTAGAGAATAATCTATACGACTTATTTGATGATATTCAAAAATGGCAAATTATATATTTCGGAACTGAATCGTATCTATATGCATAAGAAGAATAGAACATGATTATAATTAAGGTATGGGCCCTTTGTTAGAGAATAATCTATACGACTTATTTGAAGTTATTTTAAAATAGCAAATTATATATTTCGGAACTGAATCGTATCTATATGCATAAGAAGAATAGATCATGACTATAATTAGGTATGGGCCCTTTGTTAAAAAATAATCTATACGACTTATTTGATATTATTTTAAAATGGCAAATTATATATTTCGGAACTGAATCGTATCTATATGCGTAAGAAGAATAGAACATGACTATAATTAAGGTATGAACCCTCTGTTAGAGAATGAATTATACGACTAATTTCATGTTATTTTAAAATGGCAAATTATATATTTCGAAACTGAATCGTATCTATATGCATAAGAAGAATAGAACATGACTATAATTAAGGTATGAGCCCTCTGTTAGAGAATGAATTATACGATTAATTTCATGTTATTTTAAAATGGCAAATTATATACTTCGAAACCGAATCGTATCTATATGCATAAGAAGAATAGAACATGACTATAATTAAGGTATGAGCCCTCTGTTAGAGAATGAATTATACGACTAATTTCATGTTATTTTAAAATGGCAAATTATATATTTCGAAACCGTATCGTATCTATATGCATAAGAAGAATAGAACATGACTATAATTAAGGTATGAGCCATCTGTTAGAGAATGAATTATACGACTAATTTCATGTTATTTTAAAATGGCAAATTATATATTTCGAATCTGAATCGTATGTATATGCATAAGAAGAATAGAACATGACTATAATTAAGGTATGAGCCCTCTGTTAGAGAATGAATTATACGACTAATTTCATGTTATTTTAAAATGGCAAATTATATATTTCGGAACTGAATCGTATCTATATGCATAAGAAGAATAGAACATGATTATAATTAAGGTATGGGCCCTCTGTTAGAGAATGATTTATACGACTTATTTGATGTTATTTTAAAATGGCAAATTATATATTTCCGAACTGAATCGTATCTATATGCATAAGAAGAATAGAACATGATTATAATTAAGGTATGGGCCATCTGTTAGAGAATGAATTATACGACTAATTTCATGTTATTTTAAAATGGCAAATTATATATTTCGAAACTGAATCTTATCTATATGCATAAGAAGAATAGAACATGACTATAATTAAGGTATGAGCCCTCTGTTAGAGAATGAATTATACGACTAATTTCATGTTATTTTAAAATGGCAAATTATATATTTCGAAACTGAATCCGATCTATATACATAGGAAGAATAGAACATGATTATAATTAAGGTATGAGCCCTCTGTTAGAGAATGAATTATACGACTAATTTCATGTTATTTTAAAATGGCAAATTATATACTTCGAAACTGAATACGATCTATATGCATAGGAAGAATAGAACATGACTATAATTAAGGTATGAGCCCTCTGTTAGAGGACGAATTATACGACTAATTTCATTTTATTTTAAAATGGCAAATTATATATTTCGGAACTGAATCGTATCTATATGCATAAGAAGAATAGAACATGACTATAATTAAGGTATGGGCCCTCTGTTAGAGAATGATCTATACGACTTATTTGATGTTATTTTAAAATGGCAAATTATATATTTCGGAACTGAATCGTATCTATATGCATAAGAAGAATAGAACATGATTATAATTAAGGTATGGGCCCTTTGTTAGAGAATAATCTATACGACTTATTTGATGTTATTTTAAAATGGCAAATTATATATTTCGGAACTGAATCGTATCTATATGCATAAGAAGAATAGAACATGATTATAATTAAGGTATGGGCCCTTTGTTAGAGAATAATCTATACGACTTATTTGATGTTATTTTAAAATGGAAAATTATATATTTCGGAACTGAATCGTATCTATATGCATAAGAAGAATAGAACATGACTATAAATAAGGTATGAGCCCTCTGTCAGAGAATGAATTATACGACTAATTTCATGTTATTTTAAAATGGCAAATTATATATTTCGGAACTGAATTGTATCTATATACATAAGAAGAATAGAGCATGATTATAATTAAGGTATGGGCCCTTTGTTAGAGAATGATCTATACGACTTATTTGATGTTATTTTAAAATGGCAAATTATATATTTCGGAACTGAATCGTATCTATATGCATAAGAAGAATAGAACATGATTATAATTAAGGTATGGGCCCTCTGTTAGAGAATGAATTATACGACTAATTTCATGTTATTTTAAAATGGCAAATTATATATTTCGGAACTGAATCGTATCTATATGCATAAGAAGAATAGAACATGACTATAATTAAGGTATGAGCCCTCTGTCAGAGAATGAATTATACAACTAATTTCATGTTATTTTAAAATGGCAAATTATATATTTCGAAACTGAATCGTATCTATATGCATAAGAAGAATAGAACATGACTATAATTAAGGTATGAGCCCTCTGTTAGAGAATGAATTATACGACTAATTTCATATTATATTAAAATGGCAAATTATATATTTCGAAACTGAATCCGATCTATATGCATAAGAAGAATAGAACATGATTTTAATTAAGGTATGGGCCCTTTGTTAGAGAATAATCTATACGACTTATTTGATGTTATTTTAAAATGGAAAATTATATATTTCGGAACTGAATCGTATCTATATGCATAAGAAGAATAGAACATGACTATAAATAAGGTATGAGCCCTCTGTCAGAGAATGAATTATACGACTAATTTCATGTTATTTTAAAATGGCAAATTATATATTTCGGAACTGAATTGTATCTATATACATAAGAAGAATAGAGCATGATTATAATTAAGGTATGGGCCCTTTGTTAGAGAATGATCTATACGACTTATTTGATGTTATTTTAAAATGGCAAATTATATATTTCGGAACTGAATCGTATCTATATGCATAAGAAGAATAGAACATGATTATAATTAAGGTATGGGCCCTCTGTTAGAGAATGAATTATACGACTAATTTCATGTTATTTTAAAATGGCAAATTATATATTTCGAAACTGAATCGTATCTATATGCATAAGAAGAATAGAACATGACTATAATTAAGGTATGAGCCCTCTGTTAGAGAATGAATTATACGACTAATTTCATGTTATTTTAAAATGGCATATTATATATTTTGAAACTGAATCCGATCTATATGCATAGGAAGAATAGAACATGACTATAATTAAGGTATGAGCCCTCTGTTAGAGAATGATCTATACGACTTATTTGATGTTATTCTAATATGGCAAATTATATATTTCGAAACTGAATCCGATCTATATGCATAGGAAGAATGGAACATGACTATAATTAAGGTATGAGCCCTCTGTTAGAGAATGAATTATATGACTAATTTCATGTTATTTTAAAATGACAAATTATATATTTCGGAACTGAATCGTATCTATATGCATAAGAAGAATAGAACATGATTATAATTAAGGTATGGGCCCTTTGTTACAGAATGATCTATACGACTTATTTGATGTTATTTTAAATTGGCAAATTATATATTTCGGAACTGAATCGTATCTATATGCATAAATAGAATAGAACATGACTATAATTAAGGTATGAGCCCTCTGTTAGAGAATGAATTATACGACTAATTTCATATTATATTAAAATGGCAAATTATATATTTCGAAACTGAATCCGATCTATATGCATAAGAAGAATAGAACATGATTTTAATTAAGGTATGGGCCCTTTGTTAGAGAATAATCTATACGACTTATTTGATGTTATTTTAAAATGGAAAATTATATATTTCGGAACTGAATCGTATCTATATGCATAAGAAGAATAGAACATGACTATAATTAAGGTATGAGCCCTCTGTCAGAGAATGAATTATACGACTAATTTCGTGTTATTTTAAAATGGCAAATTATATATTTCGATACTGAATCGTATCTATATGCATAAGAAGAATAGAACATGACTATAATTAAGGTATGAGCCCTCTGTTAGAGAATGAATTATACGACTAATTTCATGTTATTTTAAAATGGCAAATTATATATTTCGAAACTGAATCCGATCTATATGCATAGGAAGAATAGAACATGATTATAATTAAGGTATGAGCCCTCTGTTAGAGATTGAATTATACGACTAATTTCATGTTATTTTAAAATGGCAAATTATATACTTCGAAACTGAATACGATCTATATGCATAGGAAGAATAGAACATGACTATAATTAAGGTATGAGCCCTCTGTTAGAGAATGAATTATACGACTAATTTCATTTTATTTTAAAATGGCAAATTATATATTTCGGAACTGAATCGTATCTATATGCATAAGAAGAATAGAACATGACTACAATTAAGGTATGGGCCCTCTGTTAGAGAATGATCTATACGACTTATTTGATGTTATTTTAAAATGGCAAATTATATACTTCGGAACTGAATCGTATCTATATGCATAAGAAGAATAGAACATGATTATAATTAAGGTATGGGCCCTTTGTTAGAGTATAATCAATACGACTTATTTGATGTTATTTTAAAATGGCAAATTATATATTTCGGAACTGAATCGTATCTATATGCATAAGAAGAATAGAACATGATTATAATTAAGGTATGGGCCCTTTGTTAGAGAATAATCTATACGACTTATTTGATGATATTCTAAAATGGCAAATTATATATTTCGGAACTGAATCGTATCTATTTGCATAAGAAGAATAGAACATGATTATAATTAAGGTATGGGCCTTTTGTTAGAGAATAATCTATACGACTTATTTGAAGTTATTTTAAAATAGCAAATTATATATTTCGGAACTGAATCGTATCTATATGCATAAGAAGAATAGAACATGATTATAATTAAGGTATGGGCCCTTTGTTAGAGAATAATCTATACGACTTATTTGATGTTATTTTAAAATGGCAAATTATATATTTCGGAACTGAATCGTATCTATATGCATAAGAAGAATAGAACATGATTATAATTAAGGTATGGGCCCTATGTTAGAGAATAATCTATACGACTTATTTGAAGTTATTTTAAAATGGCAAATTATATATTTCGGAACTGAATCGTATCTATATGCATAAGAAGAATAGAACATGATTATAACTAAGGTATGAGCCCTCTTTTAGAGAATGAATTATACGACTAATTTCATGATATTTTAAAATGGCAAATTATATATTTCGAAACCGAATCGTATCTATATGCATAAGAAGAATAGAACATGACTATAATTAAGGTATGAGCCCTCTGTTAGAGAATGAATTATACGACTAATTTCATGTTATTTTAAAATGGCAAATTATATATTTCGGAACTGAATCGTATCTATATGCATAAGAAGAATAGAACATGATTATAATTAAGGTATGGGCCCTTTGTTAGAGAATAATCTATACGTCTTATTTGATGATATTCTAAAATGGCAAATTATATATTTCGGAACTGAATCGTATCTATATGCATAAGAAGAATAGAACATGATTATAATTAAGGTATGGGCCTTTGTTAGAGAATAATCTATACGACTTATTTGATGTTATTTTAAAATGGCAAATTATATATTTCGGAACTGAATCGTATCTATATGCATAAGAAGAATAGAACATGATTATAATTAAGTAATGGGCCCTTTGTTAGAGAATGATCTTAATGACTTATTTGATGTTATTTTAAAATGGCAAATTATATATTTCGGAACTGAATCGTATCTACATACATAAGAAGAATAGAGCATGATTATAATTAAGGTATGGGCCCTTTGTTAGAGAATGATCTATACGACTTATTTGATGTTATTTTAAAATGGCAAATTATATATTTCGGAACTGAATCGTATCTATATGCATAAGAAGAATAGAACATGACTATAATTAAGGTATGAGCCCTCTGTCAGAGAATGAATTATACAACTAATTTCATGTTAT
This sequence comes from Prosapia bicincta, assembly GCA_036971475.1. Taxonomy (NCBI): domain Eukaryota; kingdom Metazoa; phylum Arthropoda; class Insecta; order Hemiptera; family Cercopidae; genus Prosapia; species Prosapia bicincta. The sequence goes on along the minus strand of JBAIZL010000004.1, from coordinate 261,835,083 downwards.
TTTAAAATGGCAAGTTATATATTTCGAAACTGAATCGTATCTATATGCATAAGCAGAATAGAACATGACTATAATTAAGGTATGAGCCCTGTGTTAGAGAATGAATTATACGACTAATTTCATGTTATTTTAAAATGGCAAATTATATATTTCGAAACTGAATCTTATCTATATGCATAAGAAGAATAGAACATGACTATAATTAAGGTATGAGCCCTCTGTTAGAGAATGAATTATACGACTAATTTCATGTTATTTTAAAATGGCAAATTATATATTTCGAAACTGAATCCGATCTATATACATAGGAAGAATAGAACATGATTATAATTAAGGTATGAGCCCTCTGTTAGAGAATGAATTATACGACTAATTTCATGTTATTTTAAAATGGCAAATTATATACTTCGAAACTGAATACGATCTATATGCATAGGAAGAATAGAACATGACTATAAATAAGGTATGAGCCCTCTGTTAGAGGACGAATTATACGACTAATTTCATTTTATTTTAAAATGGCAAATTATATATTTCGGAACTGAATCGTATCTATATGCATAAGAAGAATAGAACATGACTATAATTAAGGTATGGGCCCTCTGTTAGAGAATGATCTATACGACTTATTTGATGTTATTTTAAAATGGCAAATTATATATTTCGGAACTGAATCGTATCTATATGCATAAGAAGAATAGAACATGATTATAATTAAGGTATGGGCCCTTTGTTAGAGAATAATCTATACGACTTATTTGATGTTATTTTAAAATGGCAAATTATATATTTCGGAACTGAATCGTATCTATATGCATAAGAAGAATAGAACATGATTATAATTAAGGTATGGGCCCTTTGTTAGAGAATGAATTATACGACTAATTTCATGTTATTTTAAAATGGCAAATTATATATTTCGAAACTGAATCGTATCTATATGCATAAGAAGAATAGAACATGACTATAATTAAGGTATGAGCCCTCTGTTAGAGAATGAATTATACGATTAATTTCATGTTATTTTAAAATGGCAAATTATATACTTCGAAACCGAATCGTATCTATATGCATAAGAAGAATAGAACATGACTATAATTAAGGTATGAGCCCTCTGTTAGAGAATGAATTATACGACTAATTTCATGTTATTTTAAAATGGCAAATTATATATTTCGAAACCGTATCGTATCTATATGCATAAGAAGAATAGAACATGACTATAATTAAGGTATGAGCCATCTGTTAGAGAATGAATTATACGACTAATTTCATGTTATTTTAAAATGGCAAATTATATATTTCGAATCTGAATCGTATGTATATGCATAAGAAGAATAGAACATGACTATAATTAAGGTATGAGCCCTCTGTTAGAGAATGAATTATACGACTAATTTCATGTTATTTTAAAATGGCAAATTATATATTTCGGAACTGAATCGTATCTATATGCATAAGAAGAATAGAACATGATTATAATTAAGGTATGGGCCCTCTGTTAGAGAATGATTTATACGACTTATTTGATGTTATTTTAAAATGGCAAATTATATATTTCCGAACTGAATCGTATCTATATGCATAAGAAGAATAGAACATGATTATAATTAAGGTATGGGCCATCTGTTAGAGAATGAATTATACGACTAATTTCATGTTATTTTAAAATGGCAAATTATATATTTCGAAACTGAATCTTATCTATATGCATAAGAAGAATAGAACATGACTATAATTAAGGTATGAGCCCTCTGTTAGAGAATGAATTATACGACTAATTTCATGTTATTTTAAAATGGCAAATTATATATTTCGAAACTGAATCCGATCTATATACATAGGAAGAATAGAACATGATTATAATTAAGGTATGAGCCCTCTGTTAGAGAATGAATTATACGACTAATTTCATGTTATTTTAAAATGGCAAATTATATACTTCGAAACTGAATACGATCTATATGCATAGGAAGAATAGAACATGACTATAATTAAGGTATGAGCCCTCTGTTAGAGGACGAATTATACGACTAATTTCATTTTATTTTAAAATGGCAAATTATATATTTCGGAACTGAATCGTATCTATATGCATAAGAAGAATAGAACATGACTATAATTAAGGTATGGGCCCTCTGTTAGAGAATGATCTATACGACTTATTTGATGTTATTTTAAAATGGCAAATTATATATTTCGGAACTGAATCGTATCTATATGCATAAGAAGAATAGAACATGATTATAATTAAGGTATGGGCCCTTTGTTAGAGAATAATCTATACGACTTATTTGATGTTATTTTAAAATGGCAAATTATATATTTCGGAACTGAATCGTATCTATATGCATAAGAAGAATAGAACATGATTATAATTAAGGTATGGGCCCTTTGTTAGAGAATAATCTATACGACTTATTTGATGTTATTTTAAAATGGAAAATTATATATTTCGGAACTGAATCGTATCTATATGTATAAGAAGAATAGAACATGTTTATAATTAAGGTATGGGCCATCTGTTAGAGAATGAATTATACGACTAATTTCATGTTATTTTAAAATGGCAAATTATATATTTCGAAACTGAATCTTATCTATATGCATAAGAAGAATAGAACATGACTATAATTAAGGTATGAGCCCTCTGTTAGAGAATGAATTATACGACTAATTTCATGTTATTTTAAAATGGCAAATTATATATTTCGAAACTGAATCCGATCTATATACATAGGAAGAATAGAACATGATTATAATTAAGGTATGAGCCCTCTGTTAGAGAATGAATTATACGACTAATTTCATGTTATTTTAAAATGGCAAATTATATACTTCGAAACTGAATACGATCTATATGCATAGGAAGAATAGAACATGACTATAATTAAGGTATGAGCCCTCTGTTAGAGGACGAATTATACGACTAATTTCATTTTATTTTAAAATGGCAAATTATATATTTCGGAACTGAATCGTATCTATATGCATAAGAAGAATAGAACATGACTATAATTAAGGTATGGGCCCTCTGTTAGAGAATGATCTATACGACTTATTTGATGTTATTTTAAAATGGCAAATTATATATTTCGGAACTGAATCGTATCTATATGCATAAGAAGAATAGAACATGATTATAATTAAGGTATGGGCCCTTTGTTAGAGAATAATCTATACGACTTATTTGATGTTATTTTAAAATGGCAAATTATTTATTTCGGAACTGAATCGTATCTATATGCATAAGAAGAATAGAACATGATTATAATTAAGGTATGGGCCCTTTGTTAGAGAATAATCTATACGACTTATTTGATGATATTCTAAAATGGCAAATTATATATTTCGGAACTGAATCGTATCTATATGCATAAGAAGAATAGAACATGATTATAATTAAGGTATGGGCCCTTTGTTAGAGAATAATCTATACGACTTATTTGAAGTTATTTTAAAATAGCAAATTATATATTTCGGAACTGAATCGTATCTATATGCATAAGAAGAATAGATCATGACTATAATTAGGTATGGGCCCTTTGTTAAAAAATAATCTATACGACTTATTTGATATTATTTTAAAATGGCAAATTATATATTTCGGAACTGAATCGTATCTATATGCGTAAGAAGAATAGAACATGACTATAATTAAGGTATGAACCCTCTGTTAGAGAATGAATTATACGACTAATTTCATGTTATTTTAAAATGGCAAATTATATATTTCGAAACTGAATCGTATCTATATGCATAAGAAGAATAGAACATGACTATAATTAAGGTATGAGCCCTCTGTTAGAGAATGAATTATACGATTAATTTCATGTTATTTTAAAATGGCAAATTATATACTTCGAAACCGAATCGTATCTATATGCATAAGAAGAATAGAACATGACTATAATTAAGGTATGAGCCCTCTGTTAGAGAATGAATTATACGACTAATTTCATGTTATTTTAAAATGGCAAATTATATATTTCGAAACCGTATCGTATCTATATGCATAAGAAGAATAGAACATGACTATAATTAAGGTATGAGCCATCTGTTAGAGAATGAATTATACGACTAATTTCATGTTATTTTAAAATGGCAAATTATATATTTCGAATCTGAATCGTATGTATATGCATAAGAAGAATAGAACATGACTATAATTAAGGTATGAGCCCTCTGTTAGAGAATGAATTATACGACTAATTTCATGTTATTTTAAAATGGCAAATTATATATTTCGGAACTGAATCGTATCTATATGCATAAGAAGAATAGAACATGATTATAATTAAGGTATGGGCCCTCTGTTAGAGAATGATTTATACGTCTTATTTGATGTTATTTTAAAATGGCAAATTATATATTTCCGAACTGAATCGTATCTATATGCATAAGAAGAATAGAACATGATTATATTTAAAGTATGGGCCCTTTGTTAGAGAATAATCTATACGACTTATTTGATGTTATTTTAAAATGGCAAATTATATATATTTCGGAACTGAATCGTATCTATATGCATAAGAAAAATAGAACATGATTATAATTAAGGTATGGGCCCTTTGTTAGAGAATAATCTATACGACTTATTTGATGTTATTTTAAAATGGCAAATTATATATTTCGGAACTGAATCGCATCTATATGCATAAGAAGAATAGAACATGATTATAATTAAGGTATGGGCCCTTTGTTACAGAATGATCTATACGACTTATTTGACGTTATTTTAAAATGGCGAATTATATATTTCGGAACTGAATCGTATCTATACGCATAAGAAGAATAGAACATGATTTTAATTAAGGTATGAGCCCTTTGTTCGAGAATAATCTATACGACTTATTTGATGTTATTTTAAAATGGCAAATTATATATTTCCGAACTGAATCGTATCTATATGCATAAGAAGAATAGAACATGATTATAATTAAGGTTCGGCTCTTTGTTAGAGAATAATCTATACGACTTATTTGATGATATTCTAAAATGGCAAATTATATATTTCGGAACTGAATCGTATCTATATGCATAAGAAGAATAGAACATGATTATAATTAAGGTATGGGCCCTTTGTTAGAGAATAATCTATACGATTTATTTGATGATATTCTAAAATGGCAAATTATATATTTCGGAACTGAATCGTATCTATATGCATAAGAAGAATAGAACATGATTATAATTAAGGTATGGGCCCTTTGTTAGAGAATGATCTATACGACTTATTTGATGTTATTTTAAAATGGCAAATTATATATTTCGGAACTGAATCGTATCTATATGCATAAGAAGAATAGAACATGACTATAATTAAGGTATGGGCCCTTTGTTAGAGAATAATCTATACGACTAATTTCATGTGTTTTTAAAATGGCAAATTATATATTTCGGAACTGAATCGTATCTATATGCATAAGAAGAATAGAACATGACTATAATTAAGGTATGGGCCCTTTGTTAGAGAATAATCTATACGACTAATTTCATGTGTTTTTAAAATGGCAAATTATATATTTCGAAACTGAATCGTATCTATATGCATAAGAAGAATAGAACATGATTATAATTAAGGTATGGGTCCTTTGTTAGAGAATAATCTATACGATTAAAATACGAGTAAGATATCAACTAGCCAAAACTTTAAATGTTACTTAGACAAAACATGCACTAAGCATGTCTAGATTCATCTCTGAAAATCACTGTACATATAGGTTGCAGTGATTTAAAATATAGGTGATCTAAACTAATCACAAAGTTAACATAAGCGGCATAAAATCTTTCTAAAAGAATAATTCTAAAAAATATTAATATTTGATTACAGATAATATAATACTGTCGTCTTGTGTGACAATCTAAATTAAAGCGAAAGACCATTTAAACTTTCTAGGTCATCGTTATAAACTAAACTTAAAATATTTTGTAAACACGTCTTGTGGTATATAACAAAATAAAATTGGTTTTACTTAGCTTTAAATATTATGCCATAGTTTAGACAAACATTTTTTTCAAATGAAATACTAAATTAGAACTTACCTGTGAGACAGTCGTAGCACTAATGAAAACTATTAGCAAAACAGTAGTATGTGACAAACATGTTTACTAAATGTAGACTATACCTTCAAGGCAATAGTTAAGTATTTAAAACTTTCCCTCATTTCGAAAAGCCTTCAACGCCTGTACTTCCCATAAATTCTCAAATTATAAACAGTTTCCTATTGTTAGCAAAGGTTATGATCAAAACACACGCAAGCACTTTCGAGTTTAACATTAAATTTTGTTCCTAATCTGGACGCTTCTAGACACAGTAAACAAATCACCTTATTGTGTTAACTGATGCATTAGACCAATAACATAAAATAAGCACTATTTTGAAACCTTTTAAAAATTAGTCAACTATTTACATTATATAACAAACAATTATGCATTACTTTACCCAGGTTATTTTTTATGACACTTAATAAAGTTACTGATTTCGGGTTAGCTGCAGGCATAGAGATAGAAGACAGTTGTGTAATTTAGCCATATACTCGATGTAATTAATTCTATCAATAAGATGCACTAAAATCAGAATTCACGATGCTTTCTCATGAACACTGGCCTAAGGTTTTTACTAAATGGGACTGAAAACTCATTTAACACTATCCTTTCATTTCACATTTTAATTTTTAGTATAAAGGCAGGACTACGTAAATAACCGAGCACGATCTACCCTTGCCATCCACAGTTCGAATAAGAGTAGGGTGAGAAATGGGTAGCAAGTCCGTATCGGGTTGAGTCAATGACAAGACCAGGGAGGTATCGGATTGAGTACAGATAATGATAAGACCTGCTCTGAAGCGTTTGGATAACGGAGGTACAGGGTTGAGTCAATGACAAAACCAGGGAGGTATCGGATTGAGTACGGATAATGACAAGACCTGCTCTGAGACGTTTAGATAAGGGAGGTACAGAATTAAGGCAGTGGCAAGACCTGATGCTTTTGGACAAGAGAGGTACCGGATTAAGACTGTGGCAAGACCTGAGGCGTTTGTATACAAGAGGTACAGGCAGTGGCAAGACCTGAGGCGTTTGGACAAGAGAGGTACAGGCAGTGACAAGACCTGAGGCGTTTAGATAAGGGAGGTACCAGATGTTTTAAAGAAAGGGTTTCGAATACGGCGTCATCGGATAAATTAATATAGGCTAACTAAGGCACCACTCCACCACCCTCTGTCGGATACCTCTGGATTAGGAATTCAAATTGCCACATACTTTATTTATTTTTATCAACAAAAGTTCAGAATCACGTATTTTGTAAATAATTGACTTTTCTTATATTCTATTTATAAAGTTCAATTTCTTTAATTAAAAAAATATAATACTATATATTCTAATTAAATGATTAAAACTTATTGACCATTTAATTTATACTTAGATATTATTGTAACATACTCCTGTATTATGTGTTTTACTTGCAAATAATGTCATTTATATTTTCGTGTTGAAATATCAGTGTTTATACACAGTGTATAACTTACTGTCGTTTAAACGAGAATATATTTCATATAACAAGTCAAACGTCTATTATGTGTTTTAGAAAAATAAAGTTTTAAAAATTAATAAAAAATCTCCAATATTCTATATATATTCATTTGATTAATAAGAATTATAAATAATAAAGAAACCAAATCAAAAACAATTAAGTTTGGAAGTAAACAAGTTCATACAGTACTAGCATGTTGATTACATCACGTCTAAAGACAATATTTTCTCAAGACAGGGCACACAAGGTACGAATACAACGATTTTTCACAGCATCAGGTCAATTTGGTTGAGACCAATAACCTAAGACGGGCATTATTTCCTCAGGACAGGACACACAAGGTACGACTATTTTTGACATCATCAGGTCAATTGAGTTAAGAAAAGGCTGAGACCAATAACCTATTTCAACCCTTTTAACCCTTTCAACCCTTTCATTTAACCCTTTCAACCTTTTCAACCCTTTCTCTTAACCCTTGAGAAAGGATTGAGATCAATGACATCCAAACTATCATGCCTGATTAAGACTAACGACAATAGTCGTTTGGTCATATAGCACAAATAAAAGCGTCTCTGTTGTTTGGACAAGTTAGCCGAGAGGCTAGCGTTGATGGTTCTGAACCCAAACATATGGGGTTCGAATACGGCTCAGGTATAACGAGTTTTTTCAGAATCTACGACACCAGTGTTGAAAGGGTTAAGAGAAAAAGGGTGAAAGGGTTAAGGAAAAGGTTTAAATGAAAGGGTTAAATGAAAGAGTTAGAGAAAAGGGGTTAGGTGAAAGGGTTAAGGGAAAGGATTAAATGAAAGGGTTGAATGAATGAGTTAAATGAAAGGGTTAATGACGTAAGACCGCCTAAAGACTGGGTTTTCCCACGACTCAAGTGTCCCAGCCCCACCAACGCAATCTCTACTGATTATATTATTTCATTTGTATTAAACCTTTGAAGTAGGCCTACACAATTCTCGTCTTGCAAAACACATAAGTAATTGTAGTTGGGTAAAACCTGAAACGTTGCTAGCCAACTCCGACTTTTCGTTTTTTGGACTAATTGGGACCGGGCACTATTTGGAAAAAAGGGTCAGTTTTAATTAGTTACTATTTGTGTATTGCAAATGAAAAAAACTATATTTTTAAAGTTTTTTTTTAAGCTTCTGCAAGTATGCTAAGATTTTATCTTTACCACAAAGTATCGGACCTGATATCGGGTTCTCCATAAAACGTTGTTTGAAAAACCAATTGAAAATGGAATATTTGAATTCTTTTTTTTTGCTGCCTTCATTGTTTTTTTTTAATGATCTTTCATCTTCTTTTTTAAGCACTGAGACGAAGGTTCAAAATGTGGGTTTGCTGCTTTCATTGTCCAACACCGTACATCTCAGCTAGGGTTTACCCATAACTCCTTTATCTAATTGATCTATAATTCGTTCACCGCTAACGACAAGGCAACTGGTTTTCTTTTAGAACCCATGAGGCGGAAAATATATATCATGTTTTTTGGGTATGAAAATATTTAGGGAGAACGGAAATATGATTACAGATCGGTACCACAAGCTTATATTTATGGGCGTTTTTTAAATTTTAATTCCGACTAACTTTTATTTCCAAAGGTGGGGATTGTATATTCTTTAGTCGACGAAGTCCTGCTCTTGTCTCATCCTTCTTTGCAAGAAAAAATATTCATTTAATATTCACTTATTTGCTACATAATGATTATCCGTTGGAGTTTTATAATTTTGTAATTTTAAACTACTTTTAATTATTTATAAATATTGCCATAGTAGCAATATTTTGGGGGATTTGACTATTTATAATTGCTGGGATAATAATTTTTTATGTTTACTTTATATAAAACGTATTTGGGATGAAATTGCAAATAAATTAAGACGGTTTAACATTAAAATGGTTTCAATAATTTCGGATGATTTAAGCAATCTTTCAATAGATGTAAAGACAGTACTGATTTATTTCGTGGGAATAATGTGTTCATTATTCGCATGAGATAAGAGACGAGTTGGCGTTTGTGTGAACGACGAAACTCACTCACAAGCAAAACAACGGCAGAAGGACATACTCACTGACTAATCAAGAAAGTAGCAAGTCGAGCAGGGCGACCCCCTGGCGACGGACGACAGGCAACTACGCACAACTGCACTGAGACGGTGAATCAGCATTTTAATAATTTTGTCCTGCCTCTACACTAGTGTCGCGAAACAAAGACCCACAGAACATGTAGAGAACATTATTTTGGAAATAGCAGCTAGTTTCGGTCTTTATTTATTTATTTTTTGATAATCCGAAAGATTCCGATAATGAGGGATTCGGATAGTCGTAGTTCGGATAATTGAGGTTCTGAGTCGTAGGAGTTTCTACGTGAAAATTGACGTTTAAAACATTACGATTCCGGCCTTAGTTCTCAGGAAAATAAATTCGCGTTTCTCCAAAAATGGTTTTATTAACATAAATCATCTTAAAATTCCATTTAACTATTCAGTTGTAGATTTTTCAACCTTTTTCTTTTAGTTATAAATTAATATTAAAAAAAAATTAAATACTAAAAATGTTTTCAAAATTGAATTAGGTGTGTGTGTGTGTGAGAGAGAGAGAGAGTGCGTGCGTGCGCGCGCTTGTGTGTTTGTGTTGCGTGTGTGTGAGAAAGAGAGAGAGTGCGTGCGTAAGCGTGTGTGGGCGCTCGTGTGTGTGTGTGTGTGTGTGTGTGTGTGTGTGTGTGTGTGTGTGTTAGTGCGTAAGTGTGCGTCGTGTGTGTGTGTGTGTGTGTGTGTGTGTGTGTGTGTGTGTGTGTGTGTGTGTGTGTGTGTGTGTGTGTGTGTGTGTGTGTGAGTGCGTCGTGTGTGTGTGTGTGTGTGTGTGTGTGTGTGTGAGAGAAAGAGAGAGAGAGTGCCAGCGCACGTGTTTATGTGGGAGTAAGTGTGTGTGTAAGAGAGAGAGAGAGAGTGTTTGTGAGCGTTCGCTTGTGTATATTTAGTTTAAAATAATATTCATAGTATTTTTACTTTAAAAATCAGTAATGCTCCATAGATATTTATTTACACAAGTCCTATTTTTATACTATCTAATACGATAATTTATGAGTTGAATCATCTATGTTATTTTCTCCTAAACGTTTTGTTTTTAATCTATTGTTATTTTTTATATAACATTATCTTTTCTCAAAAAATTGCCATATTAATTAGCGATGAAAAATATAATTTTAATTCATTTTTGTTACTCATATTTTGAAATACCTATTCGCAAACAAGCTCTGTTAACAAAAGTATAAACCACGATCAACAGCAAATGTTTAATAAAGAGCGATGTGAACGCAAATTAAAAGCAGGAGTTATGGGTCGTAAATCTTTGCTAAATATGTCGCAAGAGATTTCTTTGTTTGACTAATAGTCCTGAGCGCGAACAATAGCACAAATGCCCGTTAAAACTGTATCGAATCGATTATAAACGGTCAGGCTCGAACCGCCTGAATCTGAAACGAGCGTGTACAACATCACGGGTCAAATCAAACGAAATGGAAACTATTTCTGTATGTTTGCATAATTGAAAAACTGTTTTTTATATGTTTATAATTATTGGGTAATTTAGACACATCATATAACACAAGTGTCTAAATACATTATTAAAAATAAGTAATTTCAAAAAATTTAAAGTCAATTTCTACTTAGGTGAACAAAGAAATATTTTATTTTAGTTACTCTTTATTTAAATAGTTACAATTAATATAAATGTATGTATATCACAATATAAAATAGAAAGATAAATTATTCAAATTTAATTAATTAATGAACATTTGAAGAAGTAACATCAAGAGTCACAAGTTTTAAAATATGTATTTGAACTTGAGTGGATGAATAAAAAGTATTTTATTAACGATTGAAATTTTGAACAATATATATAAATATATAGGCTATATAGGAAGGGTGTGAACTTATAGTAGGAAATGAATAAAAAAATTATATCAGATCAGACTACATTTGTTTTAATCATGTACTTGAAATAAATTTATTTATGATTATTAAATTAGCTACTTACAAAATGTTTTGTTCAGATATTAAAAGTAATAAAAAATTTAACAATGTTCAAATGATGTGGGAATGATCCTAGAAAGGGCTGACCAAAATTAATGAGTGTAAAGAAGAATCACCCTTTTTCAGCAATAAAGTGATTTTAATCAATATAAAAACAAGAGAATCGTAATTGAAAATTTTCAACACACACTACAACAAACATATTTATTTACATATAACTTATTATTATTTGACTTTTAAGCCCCAAAGCCTTTTAAAAGTCTTAAGATATCACTGTGTCTCCCTAACCTCCCGATATGACTGTACTATTTCTATATCGTTATATTTCTATCTTATTAAAAAACCAATGTTTTTTTATTATTTGTTATATTTTAGGAACGCTATTATTTTTGCGTCAAATTGTTACTGTTCTTGGTAGAATTTTTCTCCTACATTCTCAAACAAACGGTTTCGTAATTGACTTCCCAGCCCTATGTACTCCCGAAACAAACAAGCGAGAACATTGACTCATTTTATTTTGACTCGGGTATATTTTTAGGTCATGGAACTTGAATACCTTTCGTTTCCCCTTCGTATCACAATAATTTAATTAAATATAAATAATTAGTCTAAACATAAATTTAAATAAACAAAATAAATTAACCTACATTCTCAGTATAATACCATTCGATTTTATTTGATGTTTCATTGTTTTTATTTAATCTGTAAAGCTACAATATGTTTTGCTCTTATTTTAGTTATAGAGTCTCATTTAGTCGCGTTTACTTCCTATTCATAGAGTTTTTTTTTACCTTTGTAATAACAAGTAATATATAAAAAGATTTTTGTGGCAATTCCTACTTAGATCAGCAAAAAATTTTTTATTTTAGTTACTTTTTATTAAATAATTATAAATATTATAAAATATGTTTATTCATATGGCAAAACCGCAATATTATGGCAAAATCTCTTGTCCAAGTAACGAATCGTCATTACAATCGTATAGGCCTACAATAATTATTGAAAATTCTCATCGTATGCCCTTAAATAATTTTGATTAAAATAGTGCTCTTCACATACCTCTCTAAAAAAATATATATCCTTTATCGACCAGTTCACTCAGTGCCAAGTGTGTGTTCCATCAAAAACTACCGCTAAGAAACTGCAGGCGTTGCGGTCGCTTAGAAAATTTATATAATTATTTTTTTTAAACCTTTATGTAAATGATCTGGTTAATATGAAAAATCAAATCAAATAATATTTATGGCGGTCCTCTCAGGTCTACAATATTTGTAGGTGTTATATAAATACTATACCTACGTATTATAATGTCTGTGGAACAGAATTTTGCTTCCTCTACCCTTCCCACCGCCTATGCTCGCTCTTCGAAGTCGAGCGCCAGCCACTATACTCGTACCTTCAAAAAGAGCTGAGGTTACCATAAATCCTAAGCACCAAATACATGCCAGCATTTCCTTACCCCTTTTATGGTAATGTGATATTTTAGCACCCTCATTGCTTAGTATTTGCTAAACGTATACCCCTATAATTTACATAAATCGATTACTTGGTTAACAAAAAAACAATTTCCTAAATGTGGATAAAAACACACGGGGACATTATCACACGGGGAACAAGTACATTACGCCATTCCTCACATTATAATATCAAGGCGTTTAATATCGTGTGGCTAACACCCTATATAAGGGGTTTGAACAAACTCCGGCAACGTGTCACAGTTCTAATGCGTCTGACATTAAACATTCTGCTTTTATAACGAGCCTCTTTGTTTATGCTTGAGTCACGAAAATTTCTCGCCGTCTGACATTTTTGTAAAGCGGTCGTTGGTTGTTACGATTTTGACGTTGTTCCTTTTTTGTTTTTTATGGTTTTTCCACTTGTGTAGAAAGGAGTAATCGAAGAATCGATATGTTTGTTCAAAACATGCGTGATCAAACCAATGTTCACATATTGGATCGAAAGATGTAAGTCTTGGGTTATTTTATACGAAGCCCAAATTAACCAAATGCAATGTAAATACAGAGCAATATGCTCTAATATTAGCCTTTGTGTAATAAATAACCTATTTGTCTGTAAAATGTCTATTTTCAACTCGTTCTCTGAAATTTCGGATACAAAAAAAAAAATATTATTGAAATTTATTTCGTCAGTTTATTTGTAATTTGGTCCCTAATGAGGTTCAAAAATATTTTATACCGTTGCTCCCCATCAACTCTTTCACACAAGCTCATCTCGAACAATCTGGAGAGTCGAAACCCCTCCCCGCTGTGCGATAAAAGTCACTCCATCCCCCATACGGCAACTAGTACTCTTCCTCTAACCTGCATAGTTAGTTTGATACATGGAACATGTTAATTTATTTCATTTATATCATATTTTACAAGAATAACATCTACTAATAACAGGCGTTTAAAGCTTTATTAAAATATTTGTGGCAATTTCATTTGCATTTACGTTTACTATACTTGTAGAAATAAAGGTTAAACCGATCGATAGAAAATATTTACATGATCAAAAATTCCGAAATTAAACTGCTATCTGTCCTGTGATTTTTAAGTAAGGGAAGTAAGTGCCTGATGTTAAAGGGCAGTTATTTAAACCTAATTGTATGACGGAAGTTAAAGGAGAGATAGTAGTGGGACAGAGCTTTAAGAGTTAGTAATGAATCTAATAGACTGGGAAAAATGAATCCTTTAAAAAAGCTATATATATATATAAGGATAGTCCAGCAATAATGATTGGTTTGAACCCGTGCATTATTAAAAGATTTCTATACAAAATGTGTAAGGAATATATATATATATATATATATATATATATATATATATATATATATATATATATATATGTACATGTACGATTTTATCTATTATTTTTAATGTGTGTGTGACGTTTAAAAATATATGTATGCATATGTATATGTGAATATAGATTGTATTGAAACTGACAAGATAACAAGAACTCAAGCATGGTACAGAGGCGAGTAAGAATGGGGTCCAAGGAGAAATACAACGCACAAACTGTTTGGATAAATCTGGTAGACTTTATCCTAATTTATATTAAATAAAAACAACCTCTTACCACAAATTCAACAATTTTTATTTTAACCTAATGTACATTTCGATTACAAAGTAATCATCTTCAGAGGTATTTTACAAATAATTATTTATAAGTTCATATAAATTCATGGGCATTCAGAGGAGGGGTATGTGCATTAATGCAATGTGTCAGCTGCTTGGACGCCCTATGGTAGTAAGTAGGGGGCCAGTGCCTCCTAGAAGGCAAATTCAAGTTTTAACATTATTTAACCTATTACTACTTATAATGTACTAAGGCACGGTATTGGTACTTTATTCTGTAAAGAAAATAATCTCATTAATCTAATTAACTAATTGTACAAATATTTAAGAAAAAACATAAATATTTTGCTCCTAAGTCATGTAAAACAATTCAACAATTTTTACAATAACTTTCTCGAAAAAATCCACTGGTCTACATATGGCGCTTGTATATTTATTGTGTTTTTTCAGATCTGAGGCAAGGTAGGGGGCCGCGACCACCTTGCCCCGCTTATGGGCGTCCATGGTCAGCACCCAATTGTTATAACCTTAAAAATACTTTAAATCGCTACAATTAAAACTGCTTAAAATATTTATTCACATATAATTCCCAGATGTAACATGTTTGCTTACAAAAATTTGACAGTGGTAGAGGCGAGACGTGAAAATATTTGTGTGGTGAGGGAAACGGACAGTCTGCCAGCGGCGGTTTATGACCCCTGTCAAGAAACAGGGGCCGGACAATATGCCAGTCGCAGGTACATTGTGGGGGTTACAGTGGATGTGGGGGAGGTGGTTGCGAGAACAGAAGAGAAAGCTCTGACTCGTATAAACTTCGCACAAGTGTGGTTGTAAACGACCCATGACTAAACCATTCTTAAAATACTATTGTCTTACATGACCGGATGAAATGCCTGATGTAACGCTAATAGCTTACATTAATTTAGTCACCTTATTTGTTATTTGTTAGTTTTGCAATTTTAAATACTTTAGTTTATCCTATTTTGCTTTACTTTACATACAAATTAGTTAAGACTAATACACGTTTAATTAAATGGAATACCAGTAAAGCTTAATTTAGCCATGAACGTAAATAACACTACAAGCAACCAGTCCATATACTTAAAATGATCACCTCAATGTGAAACCTTGTGCAAATATATATATATATATATATATATATATATATATATATATATATATATATATATCTTTTTCATAGAGCCTCCTAAGAACCTTTTTAAAAGTAAATACTTTGTGTGCCAGATGTTAAAATAGTAAAGTCATGTGTTAATTTATGTAAATAAGCTGTAAGTTTTTGTTCGTGTTGCTTGGTGTAGTGTGTTTACATCTAATATTTCAGTTAAAGCAGATCTCCGAATTTGTATTATAAAATTCGTAAAGTTTCTGTTACTAGGTATAAAACTAGGTCTTATGCATATTTACTAATGTTGATTACATTTTCGTTACACGTTATTTAAGGTGTCAAGATTACTTTCTTTCATAGTTTTATGAAAATAATTAAATTAGGCCTACACTTTTTCGACAACGAACAAAATGGGGCAAAGTAGTATCAAATGCCGACCCGTCAAACTAGTTAGAAAGGTGAGTTGTATTACCAAGAACCTCTTATACTCTAGGTCTACCCACTGTAGTGGAAAGTCTATTCCGTCTCTTTATCTCACTTCCCCTTTTTCAGAGAGTGAGAAAGAGAAAGGGGGCTGACTGGAAGTAAGTCCTAAAATGGATTAACTACTTGGCTACCCTTGTCAAACCGAAGGGTGGCTGGCAGGCTGTCCTACACCCGTGTGGTGAAGCCCACCCCCCCAAGATTTATAATGTTTTTTTAATTAATCACTTTAACATTAGGTTATGACTATCCGAGCTTTAAATTTTGTAAATTTGTGAAACTTACTGAGACAGAACGTTTTCGATCGCTATGTGGCGATCTTCATACTGTTAACCCGCATATTTGAGGAGCTAAACTTCAGAAAAATTTGTATAATTGGACTAGCTGTGACCAATACCTATTGTATAACTTGTACTAATGTTCTGTATAAGGATAAAACTATTTATTATTAAATATTGTTCAATATATTTTCAAAAAAATTGATTTAATCGTGCAACAAATCAACAGGTTTTTATAAAAATATTGCAAAGGTAAATTCTTTTAAGAGATGTATTTTTAAAATGTAGTTAGTTAGAAAGTAAAAACTAAACACGTGAAAATTTACTTTAATTTTCTGTTTTCATTGAAATCGATTTTACCACGATGAATGCTTAAACTTTTCTTTTCAGCTTCTGGCTACGGATTGGCTGGATATGGAGTTTAATCAGATCTTGGACAACATGGAGAAACATTGGGAAATGTAGGAGTTGGGGAATACTCCAATAGAATAGGAAATCTAACTAATGTTGGACAACGTTTTGCCGAAGCTCAATTCATCCAGCCAGGTAAGCGTTTACAATTCTAGGTTTTAGTTTAGTCACAAGACGACTTTCACGAAGACGTAAATTAAAATAACCACAGATAAAACGTTTGACTACACTAGGCAATCATCATGGACGAGAGAGTCCTTCGTGCAACATGGATTATGGCTTTTGCACTGACTAGAAGTAGCAAATAATTTTGAATCCAAAAGTATCCAAATTAAAAGTCCATTATTATATGCATATTGATAGCTATGTCCATTAGGAAACAAATATGGATAGAATAGCATATCCAGATGTACAGATGGATCGATTTTTAAATACAGATATGATATAGCTGTTGAATATAGGCTATATTAGTCTACTGCTGGCGATTATATATAATCTCCAACAAACTTAATACGTTTATCGATAAATGTAATATTCATCACATTTACCATTTAATTTATTTAATCACCCATTCGTATAAAGAAATGTAATAAATTATCTATGATTTTGTAAAACCTTTAAAACTTCAAGATCTCCTTTAACACCTGACCTGAGCTCGATTAGTTACTATCATAGAGTGCAAAATATCTAGTGATAATGGCAGCGATAATTCAAGTCCGATTTCCAGTTAGATAGAGAATTACGTGTCTACAAAGTGGCTCGGTCGCGTAAAGCGAGTAACTATAGGAAAGACAGCATATCTCGTGGAGTGGCCTACGTTTAGTTAGTTTCTGAATATTGCCCGGCAAGGCCGGTCCAGAAAGGAGGGTAAGGGGAAAATGCTCAAGGGCCCGGCAGGCCGGTCCAGAAAGGAGGGTAAGGGGGAAATGCTCAGGGGCACGGCAGGCCCGACCAGAAAGGAGGGTAAGGGGAAATGCCCAGGGGCCCGGCAGGCCTGCCCAGAAAGGGGATAAGGGGGAAGTGCCCAGTGGCCCGGCAGACCCACCCAGAAAGGAGGGTAAGGGGGAAATGCTCAGGGGCACGGCAGGCCCGCTCACAAAAGAGGGTAAGGGGGAAATGCTCAGGGGCACGGCAGGCCCGCCCATAAAGTAGGGTAAGGGGGAAATGCCCAGGGGTCCGGCAGGCCCTCCCAGAAAGAAGGGTAAGATGGAAATGCTTAGGGGCACGGCAGGCCGACCTAGAAAGCAGGGTAAGGGGGAAATGCCCAGGGGCCCGGCAGGCCTGCCCAGAAAGGAGGGTAAGGGGGAAATGCTCAGGGGCACGGCAGGCCCGCCTAGAAAGGAGGGTAAGGGGGGAATGCCCAGGGCCCGGCGGGCCAGGCTCGGTTGGTGTCTTTTCATTGCGAAAATAATAACTCTTGTGGCAAGATCTATAGAAGAAATAAAAATATTATATCAATACAATATAAAAACTACAAGGTACAATTGTTCAATTGCAAAGAAATACACATTAAATGAAATGTCTATTCGCACAAAATGCAATTTCTTAGTTGCTGTAAGCTACCGGCAGTTCATTTCAACAAAACTAAACATACTCAGATTAGATTCAGTATGCCTGGTTGGTTTTAACACGGAAACAATCATTTATTTATACTGTCATGCAAAACACAGAGTTGTATAGGTAATGTATGTTGGAAGTAATAAAGGGATCCGTACTCATGTTTGCCCAGGCTCCGAAAAGTTTCTGGTCGGGCCTGTGCTCATTCCTAATTTATTGGCATAATTGGAGTTGTTTAAATGTATTTTACTTTCATTTAATGGTTCTTTTCGGGAGACGTGACTCATTGTCAACTCTTACAGTGCTACTATAGGCAAGCGTGATATACTAACACGTGTTCTTGCTTTTAGTGAAAAACTAGTAGCTCTAGTAAATATCATAATAATTATTATTATGGCTTTATTGATCTAATATATACTTTAAATACTGGCGAAATATTTTAACTAAATACCTTAACGTGGCAAAATTAAATCCGATTTGTTAACCAGCGCAAAATCAAGTCCAATAACTACGTAACGATGCCATAAATTTAATCTCTGTTGGAACACAGGTTTATCGGCGTACGTGCCTGAATTGTAAACACCCCTCCATCACTGCCACAGCCACTTGTTTTTACTGGAACGGTCTTCGTATTATTGCTTGCCATTAAAAATCTCGGGTCTTGTACGAACCGATAATCCTGACCCGTCTCAATATTTAGAGGAGCTGCAGGGTTTGATAGATATAAAAAACTTCTTAAAAAGATATTTGTAGGAACTAAAATAAAATTAAGAAAAATGTATAGATCTATGTATTAGAAAATGGGTATGAAAAAAAATTCGAAACCTTTTATTTTCTCAAAGCTTTATTTTTTATTGAAAATTTTTAAAAAAATCTTCTATGTAAAAATTGAGAACTTGAGCAGGTTTTTCTATTAAATTTGTTTCAGACCTAGTAAAATTCATTTTTTTAATTAGAATCTATCGCATCCAATGATTAGACTCGCATCAGAATTCAATGAGTGAGAATCTAATCCATTTCGAGATTTTTGTTTCATTCGAAATAGAGAAATAATTTACAAAATATGAAAAATATTGTGTATCCCTATCTTATTCTTTTATTACCTATTTCCGATAAAAGTGCGTAAATGTGTTATGCTATGGAGCAAAGAATGGCAACCATACGAGCTCCAGAACACCTTACAAACGGGAATCGAACGATAGTTTTCCCATGATGAGCGTAAAAAGCGATTTTAAAAATACATGTTATTCATATATGTAAAACTTTGTTTACAGATATTTTTTTCCAACTTACACTCAACAGTTAAAACAAACAAAAAATAGTTATTTAACATAGTAGTACATAAAATAATACACAGCGAAAAAGGTATGAGGCCTATAGCGTATTATATTTTCAAAATTTTCCGTATAGACTGAAAATGTGATTTTACAGCATACCCAAAAACTGCATAATTGTCTTATTGACTCAACTCAGGTTTTGTCCAGCGCCATACTGGATTTATATTTATGTATTGCATAATATCTTTAAAAAACAAAGCGGAAAATAGAGTTTTGCAATTTACTGGTTTACATAAAATTAAAAATGGACAATGAGATAAATTATATTGCCCAAAGCTGTCACCGTAAATAGTTATGACATGTCACAAAAGTCAATAAATCTGTTCAGGGTTTTATTACGTATCTGAAAATATGAAAGATTTGTGAAATTAAACGGTATTTGCTACTAGTTCGTTGTATAAAAAGTAAATAATTTTATGTAGGGGGAAGTTTTACAAAATGGCGACTCTAGTGTAATTTCGATTACACACAAAAATCTATTGTTCTTAAATAGGAAGGGGTTCTAATGGTATCGAGGAACCGTCGATACTGGATTCTCCATTGATTAAAGCGCCGATTCAGATTCTTGTTTTTTATAACCGTTAACGTACGTGTGTGGTGTAATTTAAGGAAAATATAATAAATTATCAACTGTCTCTTATTCAAGTATTAGTTGCTTTGATTGGATTAAACGATTAAGCAAGTGTCTATTTTCTTCGTGAAATCACGATAGTATTATTATTATTATTATTTATGATGCAACAACAAAGACGATCGGAAGCATTTTTGGTCCTTTTGTTTGTCTTCTTGCTCTGCTGTCTCACTCTCACTCGGTAGGGCTCGACGCTCTCTCTCTCTCTCCCAGTCTCTGGCCGCTACTACTCCACCACCGCTGCATAGATGTCGAAACAAATCACAAAAAAAGCAGTTTTAATTTCTCCAGTTGTACAAACAGAAATGCCTATTACTGAAGTTATGTAACTGTGACGTGAAGTTCATACCTATAATTTTTAAATAAACCATTACTTTTATCCGATATGTTTGTCACCTCTTAAGAAATTTCTATTCATGAATCAAGGTCGAAAGTTTTGTGTAGCCTATTGCATTAAAACGGAACTTTTGAAAGGCTTCACCATATGACCAAGATGTTAACTAAATTCATTATTAGAGAATATCATGTAGGCCTATATAACTTAAAAAATAGAGAATCGAAAGGAAAATTTGAGAATCGAAAATTTTAAGGTATCGCCCCATCCCTAGCCTTAAAGTGTGTTAAAGTAACTCAAAATATCGAATACTATACATATTATTTCACAACGGACATTATGCGTTTAAAGTAATAATTTATACTAGCATGGTTATTTAAAAGAATGTAAAACCAGACCACAGTCCCTGTTTTGTAAAACTATAACAAACAAACTGGATCAAACATGAAACAACAGATTCTATCGAAATAAGAAATTTAGATGCAGTAAAAATGCAGTTACACGAGCATCCGAACCGTCACTCATCTTATCGTAACCTTTCTGTAAAAGTGGTTACCGCTCAATCATCCAATATTTGTTTGCTAGTACCTCTTCATATAAAACAAGGTCCAAATCTCTTATCCGATGCAAAATAGAAAAACCCTACCCTTGTTCTTATTTTATACTCAGTGCATAGATTTTTTATTAATAGGCCTAAAGAAAAACTATTATGGTGAGTAAGGTCCACTAAGTATGTCAGGCCTAAACTAGTTTTTACAGTTAAAAAATATACCGGGATGTGCTTGCACAGTATTAATTAGCAAAAAATTAATTTTCAAACAATTATTTAAAGCTTGACTATCAACGAAAACTAGTCAATTAATTGCACGTCAACCAAGAAATTTAACCGTCGAGGAAAGCAAGGGTTAGAAACCATTGGAAAAACTGATACAAAGAATAATAATATTACGATATGGTTATGTTTACCGTTTCAACGACTACTCCGTTTTTACTTGGCCGTTTCAGCTCGTTATCATCGCAAATGCTAGTTTCTTTCCTCATATGACGACAGAAGAGTACTTACTAGCCAATGGCCACCCTTGGATTCACTGACCAGTGGAGATGGGCTTCCTTGAAGATGGGACTGTAAACGGTACAGGGTTGTTTAATTCTGAAGGAGTTCGGTATTCCTGACTTCACCTCCACACAATCAGACTCTCCGGGTTCGACAGGAATGAATGCTGTGGAGGTGCGCGACCAGGTAGTGACGACAAGTTTCTATCTGTATAATGCAACGCTAACAGCTCGGGGCAGGTTATCACCTGTAGGTCCCTCCGATTCAAGAACCTCCTAAAGATGAAACTGCCGTGACCCTGGGTCCGGTCCAAGGTTGTTTAATCACGAAGGAGTTCGGTATTCCTGACTTCACCTACACACATCAGACACTCCGGGTACGACAGGAATGAATGCTGTGGAGGTGCGCGACAAGGTAGTCATGACAGGTTTCCATCTGTATGGTGCAACGCTAACAGCTCGGGGCAGGTTATCACCTGTAGGTCCCTCCGAGTCAAGAGCATCCTAAAGATGAAACTGCCGCAACCCTGGGCCCAGTCCAGGGCTGTTTATTCCTGGAGGAGTTCGGCATTCCTGACTTCACCTCCACACATCAGACACTCCGGGTTCGGCAGCAATGAATGCTGTGGAGGTGCGCGACCAGGTAGTCATGACAAGTTTCTATCTGTATGGTGCAACGTTAACAGCTCGGGCAGGTTATCATCTGTAGGTCTCTCCGATTCAAGACCCTCCTAAAGATCTGCCGCAACCCTGGTCCCGTTCCAGGGCTGTTTAATCCTGAAAGAACTCCTTATTCCTGACTTCACCTCCACACATCAGACACTCCGGGTTCGACACAATGAATGATGTGGAGGTGCGCGACAAGGTAGTCATGACAGGTTTCCATCTGTATGGTGCAACGCTAACAGCTCGGGGCAGGTTATCACCTGTAGGTCCCTCCGAGTCAAGACCTTCCTGAAGATGAAACTGCCGTGATCCTTTGCCCGGTTCAAGCTTTTAATCCTGAGGAGGTTCGGCATTCATTACTTTACCTCCACACATCAGTGCTCCCCCCGAGACTTTCCCAGTTTTCCCGTCTACAGCTCCCTCAATCGAACTTGATTCCATTTTTTGGAGTCAACGTTGTTTTGGACTTGGATGTTCCGTATTTAGATAGACTTTTAGTATTTAAAGACAATTTTCAAACCTGGCACAAATTGTCTAATATAATAGCTTTTTGTTTTTGGAATAAATAATACAGAATAAATTAAGCTGAATTAAATTTCTACGCTAATAGAATACTTTGAGACCAAACACAGCATACTATACTATAAGACTATTACACTACATACAGAATTACGGTTAAATTTGTGTATATATTACACTACTAAAGTTGTGTATATATTACACTACTAAACTTGTGTAGGCCTATATATATTACACTACTAAACTTTTGTATATATTACACTACTAAAATTGTGTAGGCTATATATTACACTACTAAATTTGTGTATATATTACACTACTAAATTTGTGTATATATTACACTACTAAAGTTGTGTATATATTACACTACTAAACTTGTGTATATATATTACACTACTAAACTTTTGTATATATTACACTACTAAAATTGTGTAGGCTATATATTACACTACTAAATTTGTGTATATATTACACTACTAAATTTGTGTATTTATTACACTACTAAACTTGTGTATATATTACACTACTGAACTTGTGTGTATATATTACACTACTAAAATTGGGTATATAATACACTACTAAATGTGTGTATATATTACACTACTAAATTTGTGTATATATTTTCAAATTAAATAGTACATAAATAATGAAGAAATGAAAGGCGCATTGAGATGATTTTAATTGTGGTTGTGTTCCAGTTCGTTCAACAGCTTGGAGTTAGTCAATGCGATAATAATGTAACCCACTTCAAAATTTTCAAACAACACTTTACGTTTAGGTAAATTTTCGTTTAATTTACATGAAGGTTTAAAATTTTGTGTTTTGTTTCGTAGGAGCAAGTCATGAACGTTCTGGAGATTCCGTTGAGGAGGCAAAGAAAAACAAGAAGAAACCCCGGAAAGATTTTTGCTGCTATTGTTTGCATCCATTTGCCTATTTGTCTCGGAATTTCGTTAGGAAGCACAGTAAAGAAGCAGACGTCCAGATACGTGAATATTAGAGGCCGAACTAAGAAAGAGTTGAGCATAAAGAGAGAAATTTATGATTATATACGTTTCAAAGGGGAATATTTATACAACAAACATAACGTAAAAATACTATGGACGCAACTTGTGAACATTGTCGGATTACCGAAAAATCTTGAAAGAACATTAGAAAATGCAGATTTTGTGATAGATTTTATAATAAGAAATCTATTCACAGACATGAGAGAACCTGCGTTCTCAAAAAATAAGATGATGGCCTCCAACATCATATATTGTGGATGTATTTGTGGATAATATTTGTGAATATTTATGGATATATATATATTATAACCTAAGTTATTTTAAAATATAACTTCTCTTTTAGGTTATATATTTAATTACCTTAACACTCTTTTGTCTCACCTTCAGGATTCTAATTAATAAACAACAATATCAATTTTAACATAACTTGCATTTAATCTTGACACTTAACCCTCATGCACGTGCGCCTTTTTATCTAACGTAAGTAGGCGCGTTGTTGTATTTTATACAACATCTTGGTTTTCTACATTTTCCTTAACTTTCAATCGAGTTATTAAAAGTTTGGTCTTACCAATGAAAAAATTACTTGTGAGTTGACCCCAGCAATGTTTATCAGAGCAAAAAATAATGCAACTAGCCATCTTCTTGTACTCCGGGCAACGCTATATGTAGCACAAAGCTGGTCATTACTATCAACTCCACCTTTCGTTCTGTTGTACTGCAGTATAATTTCTGGCTTATATGTTTGTTCGCCAACATCATCTGAGGCGTGCATAGTCGAAATCAATATTACAGCTTTATTTTTTTTCTCGTATATCAGACCATGGTTCGATCATTCTGGAACCCAAACAAGGAAGTACCTGGCTGATTGGTTTTATTAGGCAGAAATTCTGGTGGAATTTCCCATTTGTTCTTACGTAGAGTGCCAATCACCTTCCAATTCACTTTCTGAGTTATGATCACTTTTTTCAGCTTCACTGTCGCTCAGATCATCGTCACTTTCAATAAAATCAGCATTATCAATTTCTTTATCAGAAAGATCCTGTACAATTTTTGGAATGTCTTCCAAATTCACTCCTAAAACATGAAAATTTATATAAATGTTGAAATAATTACATAATTCTTTAAAAAAATGTATATAAAAAACTTACGTTCCATCGTGGAAAAAAAACTGCACCGAAAAAATAAAAACGTCAGAAGGCGCCTTGTTGTATTTTGTACAACAGTGATGACTGACCAGAACTAATCGCACACTGAGGCTATGTTGATAGAATAAAGACATTGATGACAACTGATAAGAGTAGTGGGGGGACCAATAGAAGAATAGAACAGTGATTTGAACAAATAACTACCAACAGGTTTCAACAAGAATCAAAATATTAAAACTATTGTACTTTTTACAACAAAACGCGTCCTTGAGGGTTAATTAACACACATTATACCCATTTACCTTAATACTGTTTGTAACAAGATTGATTCCTTAACTAATATTACAATTACAAAAAAACACAAATGTGGACTCTTGAGGCTTTAGGTTATTACAATAAAGTTTAAAATGACAGTTAATTTCTCTTTCTCAGGGGTCGTTATTATGGAACTTTTTTATAAATTAGAACATGGTGACAAAGACGTAGATTATTATTTTACACTAAAGAATTTAAAGTTGTTCTTAATTTATTGTTTTTAAAGTTCTGTTGGCTAAATTTAATGAAAAAAATAAAAAAAGTACTTATTGTTTGTTGATCCCTTGGGTCTTGGCCGTTGATACTGCTTCGCTGCACTTTCACATAACTCTTTTAATTTTCCTAATTACTACTACAACCCCCCGGTTATTGATGCTTGATGATGGAGATACTACCAATCTTTGAAAGTTAAATCGCATAAATACCAAGTTTGATTCTTGTTTAAGTACATATAGTGAAAGTGATAAGTGATTAGAAGAAAACAGTGTTGCAAAGCTACAAATATATATATATATATATATATATATATAATGAAGTGAGACTATATATAAAGAAATAATAAACATGAAGATATAATCAGAAAGTAATTTTTGGGCCTTATAAATTGATATTATTTAGTATAGGCCCTATAATTCACTTCTCTTTGTTTTCCATTGTTGAAAATCATATCACATCACACGTGTGTGTGCGCGCGCGCGTGTGTGTGTGTGTACCTTGTTCCAATTTGAAAAAAAAAATTTGAAAAATGAATTTTATATTTCATTTTTTTTCTAAATGAAGTTTACCTGTATGAATTACTTCTTACCATAATAGTGTATAGTAGTGTTTCTAGGTATTGTATTATTATACTTTAATATCTTTTATTATACAATATACCAATATAATCAATACATTCATCAATAAAATTATACAAGTGTTATCTCCATTCACATCATCTATATTATGGTTGATATCCAGCAGTCTACAATATTCGTTTGTGTGACATATAATGGAAATGAGCTAATATAATTAAATGTTTTACTTGCTATAGCCTAAGTGTTGGATTTAAAAAAAAAAAAAAAACAATATAAAAAATAGGTGAGTGGTAGGCTACTAGTCCCTATTAAAAAGTACTGAATTATTATCAATGGAAATTTACGATATTATTGTAACCAAATAGCTATTTACAAAAGAAAACGCAGTTGCAAAAAATTTTTTAACCATTATTCTTAAAATGACATTCGTTGAGAATGTTTACATCTTGAGAGTTATTAACAAGGGAATAATTGGTATATTAATGGCCGGGTAACTAGTTGGGAGAATTTGCACTTTAGTAAAGCTACCCTGTCCACTGGATGTCACAATTTATACTATTAGCAGTAGCCGCGGATAAATATATTCCTTCATGACATTTATCTGTCACAATTATAACCGGTGTTGTAGCAAGTCTAGCGTGTGTGTGTGTTGTGTGCGCGCGCGCGCGCGTGAGTGCGTGTGCGTGTGTGTGTGTGTGCGTGCGCGTGTATGTTTGTGTATGTGTGTGTGTGTGTGTGTGTGTGTGTGTGTGTGTGTGTGTGTGTGCGTGCGTGTGTGTGTATGTTTGTATGTGTGCGTGCATGCGTTTGTGTGTGTGTGTGTGTGTGTGTGTGTGTGTGTGTGTGTGTGTGTGTGTGTGTGTGTGTGTGCGTGCGTGTGTGTGTGAAATTACTTTACATACAAATTTCCTTATTAAAAACAATCTCTTCACTCCAGTAACCGCCTGTAGCTACTCTAGGCGATCTTAGTCAGTGTCAGAGAAAAATTGTCACTAATTTGCTTAATTTATAAGGATTTGGAGTCGTTAATTTGTTTAATGGAAGTTTAGAGTTTCGCTAGACGTCATGAAGGATAAAATTTATTACAAAATTCACTATAAATAATAATAAAATATATATTTACAACAGTCAGTATTTTGGTATTTCAAATTTATAATAGAGGCTTAATCTGTAGGCCTATTGAGTAACATTTAGTAATAAAAGCTTTCTCCTCTCTATTTACAACAATATACATAACATATGTTATTTTAGTACGTTTAATGTATAAGAGAAGTTTGTGCGAACGCACAGGTGTGTTAATATCAAACAGTACACATTTATATTAGAAAGACTTAAGAATTATTTTTAATTAAGGGAGAGTAAATCTTTTAATAAACTTAGTGCTTCTTAATAATATATAATATAATTTAGATGTGGACTCCAAACAAAGCTTGTTCATATTTTACAACTTTCACTGTTGTTTTTTAAATTATTTATTATTTTAAAATTAACACTGAATTATTACCTGAAACTTACGCAGTGGATGGCCAATGTCAATGTTTCTTCGATGCTCATTTTAAAAGCACTAAAATGGGTTTAGTGTGTGAAAATGTTTAGCAAACGTTTTAGACCTGGTGAGACAATGGCCTATAAACCTTGTCTTATGATTGCTGCTCGTCACTGATGAACAAATTCTGGTTGTCGAAACGAGTCTTGAGCCTGAAGACTTGAGAAGTATTGTGAGAGCTGATTTGTTATTTCTTAATTTTTATTATATATTGAGCTTACATGGCAAAATTAAAAATAAT
This sequence comes from Prosapia bicincta, assembly GCA_036971475.1. Taxonomy (NCBI): domain Eukaryota; kingdom Metazoa; phylum Arthropoda; class Insecta; order Hemiptera; family Cercopidae; genus Prosapia; species Prosapia bicincta. Next base: position 261,806,983 of record JBAIZL010000004.1, on the reverse strand, counting down.
ATCTATTAAACTCGGGAGTATTTGTTTGAAATGATTCCCCCTCCCCAACATTCACATTTTTAGAAAATTTGCCAATTAATGTTTAGGAAATCATCTTGAGGTATGTGTGTGACGAGAGAAGGAATTATTAAAATTTATTATTAACAAAAGTATTTTGTTTAAAAAAATTTTTAAAGTAAAGCCTGAAGTTGAAAGAATAGGGACCAAATAAGAGTTATTAAGAATCAATTATTAGAACAGTTCAACAAAATCAATTTAAATAAACTTTAATAGTAGCTATAATTGCCTGTTTGTTTATTGCTATAACATTAAATCACTTCAAGTAGATTTAATATGTTAAAACTCCAGAAAGCATTTACACTGTACTTACAAAAGTTTTACGTAATATAACTATCAATAAGGCCGCAAGAATTCCTCCCAGTTGAAGTTTGTAGATCCCTTCTTTTATAAAAAAACTCAAATATCACAAAATACATCTAGCAAATATACGGAACTCAAAAACTACCTTTTTAAAATGAAGTGAAGAATTTAATCTGCAGCTCACAAGTTTTTTGTGCATCAGACCTTGGTGGCAGTGACATAGTAGTCGCAGGATACTGTTTAAATGTCAGTGTGTTTGTGAATTTAAACAAACACGAAAAGCAATAAAATGAAATTAAATAAATAAAAACTTTTGTATAGATAGAAATTTCCGAATTTCATATCAATTTATTTGAATTATTTAGAAAATCTTCAGAAATTTCATAAACAGATAAGCAACACAAACACCAATATAATGAAATTAAATTAATAGTAACTTTTGCATACATAGAAATTTTTAGATTAAATTTTTTTTTTTTTGTTAATTTATTTCTATTATTTTGTAAATCTAAACGGTCTGTTCATGGGTTTATTTATTTATAAATAAAGTGACAAATTATCTCAGCCAGTTTCGTTTAATTTTCATTTATATCAATATACAATTTGAACAAATCTTTACAATAATGTTGTGTAGTTTTAAAATAATGTATAAGCCGTAACTTAGCCGACTAGCGAAGTGTTGTGGTATTTATGACTTCAGAACCACCTGCGTTGGTAGCGTTCAGTTGTAAGCCACCTGAAACAATAAATTAAGCTTGTATATCGTAACATAATAAATATGCTAAGTGTGTTATATTGTTATATTTCAAATTAATAAATGAGACATAATTGTGTAATGATTTTGTAACAGTTTCCACAATAACAAAACAATTGAAACATCTCTACATTAATAACTCACAATATTGGACATTTACAAACTGTGCACCTAATTTAATACACTGAAAGTGTTAAAAATTGTGAGTAATATTTGTTTAATATTTATTGGTAATTTACCAACATTGACTAATGAAATTCAGTAAGAAATATGGAATATATATTTAGTCTGGCTATTTTGTTACTATTGTTACAATGAAAATTTGAGTTTACCGTGTTTAATTTAAATCTATCTATATTTTGTTTCTTCAATAGTTATTAAGATAGAAGGTCGTAGTTATTTATTTAAATGCTGTTTCTTTATACTTACTTCAATACCTTATTATACATTGAGTTATTGCAACAATTTAATCAAAGAAACTGATAATTTGATATATCGTATGTTGATATAAGTAATAAGTTGTTTTACATCTGGTTTAATCATACGTCTGTTGCATATTTGAAGAAATGCTAGTATAATCAAATATCTACCATTCTAGTCTAGTTTTAATCACTGTGCTTACCTATTCAACACAATCTGCTGGTGTGATGTCCTCTTCTAGCGGTAGACACAGGGCTCGACAGATGAATCTTGGGTACAGCTATCAAACCTCTGCGGATGGTGGGGTTGGTTGTTCACCGTAGTTTTGCAGATCGTCAACTGGAAAACCTTTCCATACTTCATGTTCTAGATTGTGTTGATGGACTGCAAACATCCTGAAACAGAAAATCCTAGACCAGGAGATGCTCCATAATTTCCTATAATGTAAGGATAAGGCAATCTGGAAGACGGGACTAAGGATATCCTGTTTACAGGATAGAGGCGACGGGTTTAAAATGCATAAGCGCGGCCACCTACGATATTTTGGGAAATTGTTAAACACCACCAAATAAGACTTGTATATCTACAAGAACTTTTTTTTTTTGACCTAGGAAAGATACTTTTTTTTCAATTAAAGTAGGGTAAAAAATTCAGCGCGGATGTAGAAGTGAATGTGCGCGGAATGATACAAATGCTTTGTGATGTCACAACTGTGTTTCGTGTTTAGCAATAAACTTTATGTAACAAAAACATGTCTCTAAGCTATATTGATAACTATTAATTTTGTTACTGCCAAAAGGTGAATTTTATATATTTATATTGAAATATACCTATGAAGTATATAGAAAAATTTTGTAATTGACCTAGGACAGTTATTTTTTTTTCTATTTAAAGTAGGGTAAAAAATTCAGTGGGGAGGTATAAGTTGTGAATAACCGATACCGCCAGTAGAGGCTTAGCTTCGTAAAAGGAACGAATGTTTTGAAACGCGTCAGCAAGTAAGCAATTACTTATTCACTTAGTTAAGTATTTTTAAAATTAGTAAAAAAAATATTCCTGTGGATATCGTCTATTTGGTGGTGTTAAACAATTTTCCAAAATACCGTAGGTGGCCGCGGTTATGCATTTTAACCAAAAATTCATCACAAAAAGCATCCTACGCTCTTGCCGTATTACCAGGACTGAACATTGCTGCATAGTCCGAGAAATACGTTGCCCATCCTGTACCGCGTGGAGGCGCGTAGGTCTGCATGTGAAACGCCAAACGAGACCAATGGATCAGCCCAGAGTTGCATGATTCAAGGGGCCGTTCGCCGCTTCTTCACAGGACGTACGCGGCTTATTATTCATAAATAGCGTTTCTTCCAGTCATCAACCGTTAAAGCTCAGAAGCATCATAAGACGCGAAACAGCGGAGGATTACTAAAAGTCATCTATTGTGCGAGATTGTTATTGTATTGCTTTTGTAGGATTTACTGATTGACTTTATTTAATTGCTTTTGAAAAAAATCTGTATTGAAATGACTGACAGGAATATATATTCCTTTTGTTACACGTTACCAGAAGACGTTTTAGAAAAATGTAGCTCTAATGTGAAATGTTATGAAATATAGTGTAGCATACCCCTAGAGCCTATAGTTAATTAAAACTCCAATATAAAATAAGGGGTTGAGATAACGGTGTTTAATAACAAACGCCTTTATTGTAATACGAGCTAAACACTACACGAAATACAGAACAATATACACTAGAGTCTATAAATTGAAAACATAAAGAGACGTATTATTATTTTAACACAAGAAAATATTTAGTACACAAAATACAGAAAAATATATACTAAATTCTAGAAATAATTAAACTAAAATAAATACTAAATTCTAGATAAATTTAATTGTAAAAAACAAAAATGTAGGTCTAAACAAAAATTAACTTAAAAAGTTGAGAAAAAATGTAAAAACAATTAAAAAATAATAATGTTAGACCTACATGTTAGAGGTTTCAAGTCTATTAATATAATCATGACACCCCTTACACTAATAATGATAAAAATGAGGATTAAATGGTAAAAGAAACAAAAATTTAAAAAAATAGAAATAAAGAAAAAAAGGGGTACATAGGGTGCAGTCTTATTATTTTATATCCCGCACCCTATGTACAAAAAAAATAAAAAATTTTAATTAAATTATGGGAATTGTTTTGAAAAAATTAAAAATTTATTGTAATCAATTTATAATTGAAATAGACTAGTTAAGAAGAGAATTTAATTGTGACATTAAGACTCAGACTGCTGTATAAAAGAAACCTTTTTATTCATTTTTAATTGTAAAACTGTGTGTAGAAAGAAATCGTCCATTTACATACTCACAAATTTATATAGGCTACATTATTCGAAATAATTTTATTCAGTATAGGAACTGTTTTTGGTGGGCTTAAATCTTTGTAAATCACTTGAGAAAGAAGAATTAGTAATAATTTACCCAGAATGAAGTTAATGTGCGACTATTTCATTCGAAAATATAATTAAATGAAGATAAACACAAATAGAAATTATTGAAATGATCAACACCATACAGGAAAAACCCTTTTTCTTAGAATTAAAACCTCAATATTTACAACAAAAATTATTAAATTCATATCTGTGCTTAATAGGCTGGAAAAATCTTTCATTATTTGAAAGTAGAAAAAAGAATAGTTTTCGAGGAAGGCTTTTACACTTTATATAATTAAATGCAGATAAATACAAATAAATGTTATTCAAACTAAGATTAACTGTCATTGGTCTAATTCCTCGATTTATGAAAAAGAAAGTCAGTGAGGGTTGTATGGACGACATTAATTATTCAAAGATAAATTCTGTGGCTACCGTAGCAGAGGTTCTCCTATTAGATTTTAATTGCAGTAGGCCTACCTGATTTAAAATGCAAAAATATCGTATGTGAAAAAAGAATGAAGACAATATTATGTGAAAATAAAATTAGTTAATTTTATACAGCAGCAGGCATATATTATTTTGTATTTTAGTTAAGTGTTTATTTTTTACAGTATTGAAATAAAGGCTTTATTTAAGTGTGAATTTTTTCATATATTGACGTTAAAATGACGTTCATTTATTTGTTTGCTGAAATATATACTTTAAGAAAATTATTTACAGGCCCTAGTTCAAAATATTATAGTAATTTCTTTGTGCGTTTCCTACTGTTTTTCTTATAAATTTACGTCTATATTTGAAGCAGATGTCTGCCAAATTTATAAAAAATAGGTTTGGTAAAATTCAAGTTTGAATTTTAAAATATATTCATTTACTTTATTAATGGAGATAAATCAAGGTAAATAAATAGGCCTACATTTAAAAGGTAAATCACTTTATCAATCTGCCTGATATTTATCAAAGCTGAAGTAAATTTATAAATAAACACAAATTAAAACATTTGGAAAATGAACATATCAAGAAATAATAACATTAAAAAACTGCAAATTTTTTTAAGGTATATTTTCAGAAATTAAATAAATAATAAATGTTTCTTTTTACCTTTCAATCGTATTGGACTGCTTAAAGGGGAAATCAAATTTTTATCAAAATGGTGAAAAAATCTATGCTGAGAAAAATATTTGGTAAAAATGCAGAAGCCCGGCGCTATACGATATTTTGGGAAATGGTTTAACATCATTAAATAGGACGATATCTACAAGAATTTTTGTTAAATTGACCTCGGAAAGTTACTTTTTTTTCAATTTAAAGTAGCGAAAAAAATTCAGCGCGGATGTAGAAGTTGTGAATAGGCGCGGAGTGATACAAATGCTTCGTGATACAACTGTATTTCAATGTATAAAATTAAAACCAAATCTAACCTGACTTGACACTTTTTAGGTATATTTTAATATAGGTATACAGTATTGTATAAATTTAAAACCAAATCTATCCTAACTGGAGACTTTATAAGTATATTTAAATATATGTATAAAAATTACGCGAAGTTGTGAATAGACGCAGAGTTATGCAAATGCTTCGTGACTTTACAACTGAATTTCAATGTATAAAATTAAAACCAAACCTAACCTGACTTTACACTTTTTCGGTATATTTTAATATAGGTATACAGTATTTTATAAATTTAAAACCAATCTATCCTAACTGTAGAAGTTGTTTCTCAAATATCTACACACGTAAGGTTGCGTGACGTACCGCGGACAATGCGTACAACCTTATGCGCAGCACTGTGACGTAAGTATCACTCCGCTCCTATTCACAACTTTTACATCCGCGCTGAATTTAGTACCCTACTTTAAATTGAAAAAAAGTAACGGTTGAAATGCAGTACTCCGGCACTATACGATATTTTGGGAAATTGTTCAAAACCATCAAATGTAAAATGCACACAAGCACAAAATATCTCCATAACATTTAATTTTGCAAAATAACTTTTAAATGTATTGAACAAATTACCCCAAAAATGTTAAAAAAATTATCTCTTTAAATTTTTAACATTAAGTAGAATCAAAAGAAATTATATAGTCCGTCAACTTCAACTGTCGTGACATAGGTCAAAGAAATATGATTCCAATCAGCAATAGTCTGAATAACCTTCATGAGTCAAGACAATGCCTGCACTCTAGCCAATCATCCAGAAGGGGTCGTCGTATTTTCCCTGCAAATTAAACTTCGGTAATCTATTTTTTGTTTTAAAACTGGGAGTTTTTGACAACTTATATTGTTTTTTTTTTTAGGTTTCTTTAAATACCGTTTCTTGCAAAGAGTGGCAAAAGGAATATTATAAGATGTTGACGACCCTGAAATGAATTAGAACCATGTTAAATAGATTTAAGGCTAATTTTAGACTTTCTTCAGATCATCTAGCTTGGCTTGCCTTCCTTTCATATTTCTATACCAACTGAAAACCAAATTTGGTTTCATTTACCGTTTTAAAAGATTTATTTGCAAGTTTTGTTGTATGATGAATAGCCTTCCACTTTGCCCTATTCATTTTGACCGGCCTGCACATTTTTTTTTAAAGTAGGCCTACTTAAATAACTTACAATCGCCAAACTGGTTACTTTGCAAGAAACGTTATGTAAAGAGAAAGAAATAAGCAGTCAAGTAAGCTTATAACATAAAAGTTTTTTCGTCAGTACGTCTTATGCAAAGAAGATACCTTGAATATTTTTACAGAAGCAATGAATACAAACAACACACAGCCCACATGTTCCAAAAGACACTAAGGTGCTGGGTCTTGTGGTAGGGCTTTGCCTCCTTCATTTAGTTCACATATTAGGAGCTTAGAGCATTAGTGACACTGGATAGGAAATTATTTAAAAAATCACATTGCCCGGACTCCCCTACGTTTGTTAATGCTTGCGAGCAATAATCACAGCATTAAACTTTTATGTAAGTATAATTCCATTGTTTTTAACGGATTGCCTGCAAATTAATTCTTTCGAGTTGGTTTCGGCAGAGATTGACCCCGCAAAGGTACTGTAGCAATGACCGATAACGGGCATTTTAAGTTCATGATCTTTGGGAAGTGCCTCAATGTAATTCAATGCGATGCTGAAACAAATTTTATAAAATTTTAATGGTATTTCTTGTAATTCCATGTCTGTAGCATAGAAAACGCAACATAGAATAGTAGCTATGAGGGTATCTTTATTCTATCTTACTGATCTCAATTTCATTATCTTTATGCGGCTCACATTGATTGTACGATAGCACATTTATAGAGATGTCAAACTTTAAAAACAAATCATCTACATATTTCTAATAAATTAAATTATGAAAAATATACAAAGTAGCCTATTAGGCTATTTAAGCTTAATTTGTGAAGTAGCCTATTGTTAAGTAGCAATATTAAGCTACTGTTAATACATAAAATACGTACGAAAAATAATAATAAAAAATGAATAATTAATTCACTCAGCCGCATAAATGACAAAGTCATTATCATCACATCATCATCATCAGTTAGTATTGGTATTATAAACTTAAACTTCCAACGGTCTATTATTTGTTATTAAACACTGCAGTGGTCGTGCGTAAATATTTTATTCATTTATTTTATTTAGCTAACGCCCGTCCGTGGCTGTTGAGCCATTCGACGCCGAGCCTCCCAGTATCGTATCATCAGGTCGTCAGGTAGAAGGTCAAGTTCAGGGCAGTGCTGCAGGTGATCGCCATCCATTCTTATTGTGTTACATAGGGGGCAGATGTCATTCTCAGCCAAACCAATGCTATAAAGGTGTGCTTGGAGATAATCATGGCCAGTGGTAAGACGGAATCTGGCGACAGCTTCAGCTTTCTCCAGGTGCGATGGAATTGGTCCCATCGTTGCAAGGCACTCCCATTTTTTGTGCTTGCTGAGATTTGTAAGTTCTTTATTGGTAAGCTGGTTGATCGAAGAGGTGATGAGGTTCTGAGCAGATCGTAGTGTTAGCGGTATAGTGGGTTGGTTAGCTTCTGTTCCACGCTTCGCCATAACATCGGGTCTTTCGTTGCCACGGATTCCCTCATAGGTTGGCACCCATTGGAGTCGCAGTACCCAGCCGATGGGGATGAGCTCAGACAGCTTGGCACGGCACTGGATGGTACTCAAGCAGTCAGTGGGGGTGTTGTTGCTAAGAGCTGATATTGCAGCTTGTAAATCTACAAGGAAGACGGCTCTGCTTGCAGGCAGGTTGATAGTGAGTAGATAATTTGCGGATTCGTAAATGGCACATACTTCCCCGTCATAATTGCTTGCACTCCTCCCTACAGCTAGTGAGTATTCAAATTAACGACAGTACCAGCCGGCACCTGCACATCCAGTATGAGGAATGAATGAACCGTCAGTATAAATATGCAGCGATTCGCTAGACGGGTACAAAGTGTGAATTGTTTCTAGAGCACATGATTTCAGCTCTGCAGGGGAGGTTGAACCTTTACTTGCATTGAGGTTAAGGAGTTGCATGCTTTTGCTGGGGAGTGCTGGTGCGTCCGTTGTAATGTGTTGAAGTGGAGCTCGGTTGTCAATGGAAATATGATATTTATCGATTAGTGCTTCAGCATGAGTAATAGATGAAGCTTGAGTCTTCAGGCGTTGCGTGGCAGGTTTGTACTTGTTCCAGTAGTATGAGTCGACTCTCTTTGTATGGGGTGTAATGTAGCAGGCCTCCACGTGGTGCACCCTGGGTAACGCTAAATCTGCTACAGCGATCGCCTATATCGAGTATACAAGATGACATCAGCGATCGCCGCAAGTTCTACAAACCGCCCTTCTCAGGGCGTTGACAACCACCTCTGCGTTTTGTTCTGGAATGCGGGAGGCTTGAGCAAAACTAAATTCACAGAACTAAAAAATTTAGTTTTTAATTCTGACACAGACGTCATCTTGATTGTCGAAGCTGGCGCTTCTACTTAAGTTATGTTTTTTTATGAAATGTTAAATTATTCCAATTTTATTATCAAAACGCGCGTAAATAAGTAACGTGATGTGAATTAAAAATATAAACAAAGAATGTTCCAACTTACAGCTCTGCTACTTGACTGGTAACAGTGGGGAAGTGAGAGTGAGAAGCCACCGCTTCTCAGAGAGTGATAGACTGCCGCTCAAAGTCATAAGTCCTACCGACCTCTAGTAATCCTCGCGACCACTGCAGTGTTAACAGCTTTACGCCAGGAGTTTCTATTTTGGTTTACAGAAGTACTGAGATTAATAGCCTCTCAAAGTTTTATCGAGATGGGATTTTAGAATGGAGACACACTTGGCGTCGTTCGTCCGATAGTATTTTGCTGTCGCCGCAGTATCAGTGGTGGCGCGCAGGCTGCCTTGCTACTTGCATATTTAGGGGGGAAATGACGATCCGAAAATTTACCGCCGACGGTAGCATTGTGGGCTTATCTCGTTTCGACTGTACGCTGTCTTCCGTACCATAAAGAAATATTCTATATAACGATTTGAAATTATTTTTTTTTAATTATTTACATTTAATTAATAATTACACGCCATTTACAGAGATATTTGTATGATAATCCATTTTAACTTTCGTTGAATGAGACAGTCTATCCCCTAATATGGACACTTAAGACTTTTTATGCTTGATAAAATCACTGAAGTATTAGCTGAAGACTATCTTTACACTTAGATTATTTTCATCGACCATTAAAATTATATTTCGTTTAGAAAGTGTTCGGTATTCATTTGTAATAATAAATCCTAAATTACTTATACATATGCGACATTATTCTACAGATATATTTATAATAAAAATATTTATCTATTTAATTAAGTGTTTTAATCTAGAAGATAATATTTCTACTACACAATATTTTTTTTCAATTTTTACTATTAGTTCACTCTCTCTCTCTATAGCCCCCATTAGATATTATATATATTATAATATATAGCTATATATATATATTATATATATATATATATATATATATATATATATATATATTATATATATATATATATATATATATATATATATATATATATATATATATAATGTTATCACTTTCACTTATGTACTTAAACAAGAATCTTATTTGGTATTTATGCGAGTACTTTCAAAGACTAGTTAGTGTCTCCATCTTCGGGCATACTGAACGTGTTTTGGACTGCGAGCTGCGTGGAATTTGCCGTTGACCTTGGTGTACCGTTAACTTCTATTTTTAGCTTCACTGCGAGTTTTTAACGTTCGTTTTGGGGTTTATATTGTCTATTAGATTGAATAATTTATCGTTTTTTGATTTTATTTGTATCTGTTCGTTGATGATGTTATTTTTATTTTTATAAATTTCTAGTTGTTCCCAGATTGTCATTTTGAGGCCTTTTTGAACCTTTTTTTATTAAGTGTACGTTTTTTAATGTGGGGAATGTGTGTTTGTTTTTGATTGCGTGTGTGGCTAAGTTTGAGTTATAAATTTCAGGTTTGATGTATGCATTGAGGTGTTCTTGATATCTGTCTTTTAATTTCTTTTTTGTTTGGCCTATGTATATTTTATTACAGTCTGGGCATTCGATTTTAAATCGTTAATAAATTTTTTTTCATAGTGGATAACACTTGATGTATACACAGTTTTTTCAAATATTATTTCCATAAATTTCCACTATTAGTACACGCTTTCTCTCTACATATATTTTTATATAGGCCTATCTTGTTCAAACTTTCAAAAGTTAATCAAATACTGTTTATTAGTCCCCTTGAGTTTAAATATAAATTTTTAAACTTGTATTTGGTTTGGAAACTTAATATTGTGGTTCTGGCATATGTATAGGCCTACATATTTACTAATTTTACACTACTTAACTAAGTGAATACGTAATTGCTTACTTGCTGACGCGTTTCAAAACGATCCTTTATGAAGCTAACCTTCTACTCAAGTACGCCAGCAAGTAAGCAATTACGTATTCACTTAGTTAAGTAGTGTAAAATTAGTTTAATCAGTGAATTCAAGATGATTACATCAAGAAACTTCTACATATTTATATTAAGTGTGATTATTTAATAAAAAGTCACTCAAATAGATTTTTTTCTTTGTTCACCTAAGTAGGAACAAACTTCAATTTTTAAAAAAATATTACTTGTAATTAAGGTTTTTTAAATCTCTTCTTCCTCTACGGAATGTTAAGTAATTTTTCCCAATTACTTCCTTATAAATATTTTACTTTCTCAAATTTCTGACTATAGTTACTATTTTTAATTCACATTTCTGAGGCAAAATGTTTCAGTTATTAAATATAGGCCTATATGTTAATTTTATAAATACGTCCTAGAATTCATAGGTTCTTGATACGCTTTGTATCGTGCTGATTAAATTACATTAAAATCTACTGTGTTAACGGTTTTTGCAAAAATTGCTTACAGCCTTCCTTTGTTAGGATCTCTTCAGACATATAGAATCAGTATTTAAGTTACAATTTTCTTATAACATCTTTTTTTAATAAATCATTAATTTTTCATGTATCTCAATTTCAGGCACTGCCCTCGCTCCATAGAAGGCCTATATATAATTTGTCCAAACAGCCGTGCGCCCTGAAGGATTAGATCGATCCTCGCTCCCCCACGCGCAGGCACACTCACACGCGCGGCCCGGACTACCTGCCGCTAATAGTTCTTCTATGAATCACCAACTAGTCCTTGTACTACAAAATCAATTTTTTTTAACTGTTAACTTTCTTAATTTGTACTCTAATAACTGAATTCTAAATATTATTCCTCGCAAAATGGGTCCAAACACGGTACAATTGTGACAACTCTTTATGCGGTTTTAGTGGGTTTAAAAATTAGAAAACAAATAAAACGAGACTTTTATCACGTATTTTATATTGTATTAATCAGACGTCTTGAAAATAGTAATCAGATCAATAACATGGAAACAGTTTACAATTATACTAGAGCTGACTCACATTGTTTGCAAATTAGCTAACTTTTATTAAATAAATCAAGCAAAAAAGTTAATAATATGAATGTACTAGATAAGGAAACATTATGAACAAATTACAACGTTATGTAACCTAAAACATAAACAAATTATTACACTACAAACTAGTTTGATTTTACTCCTAAATAGTTGTAAAACGCTAAGTTATAAATTCCGGCCGTAACCCCGGCATTGTTTGTGTTAGTTTTATGATTTAAAATATTATTTTATTGATTTTTAGTTATTATACAGTAACGTTGCAAAATGAATTTGTAATTATTATTATTTTACTCTTGGTATATGTTCTATGTTATATTATTTATGATTTAGTTTATTTTTTCATAAATTTGAAATCTCTACTAGAATTACTGTAATTATGTATATTATTCTGATCGTGCGAATTCAAATAAAACGTCTATAACCATTTTTAAGTAGTCAAATTTATAATTTTGTAACCTACTGACCATAAAACCCCTTAACAACGACTAGTTGGTGATTCATAGAAAAACCATTAGCGGCAGGTAGGCCGGGCCGCGCGTGTGAGTGTGCCTGCGCGTGGGGGAGCGAGAGTCGCTCTAATCCTTCAGGGTGCACGGCTGTTTGGACAAATTATAGGTTGTATCTTTAGCAACTGCTCCTTCACAGTTATGTTCCAGGTGACGCAAGGGCAGATCGTGGTTTAGCGCTTCCAGGGTCGCGGTTTAGCCCCAACGGAAGTACTAATTTTGATTTGCATGCCTTGTCAGTTTCGAGTGGGCAGCAGAAGAAGAGGTGCATGCCATTCCTGCCATAGACTCAAGGTATTTGTAAAATAATACCATTCTTTAAACCTTAGCATAAGTAGATCCTAGTCCCCAGGCCTCCTCCATGATCCGTAGCGGCGTTTTTCCTATCAGGGTTTCTTTCTTGCCAGGTTTTTTCATCCCACTCTTAGCGCGACCCTTACAGTACTGTTTCATTACACTAACTCCTGATTCTTCATTGAAAGAGCTTATCGGTTTGATACATGGGCTCGTGGTTTCACTCACTCGTGGTAGGGATACTAACCGCATCCGCGTGTGATACGGAGGCAGCTCGCTAGAGCTTGGTTGGGCGGGTACTGGGGGCCTAGACCCGGATAAAAAAAAATTGAACTGTAACATATGAAATTTACTGACAAAAATACACAATTTAATGTAGTAGTTTATAATTTCAATGTCGCAAAACTGACCATCTCAAGAACAAATTTAATACTGCGTTATTTCTATACTTGAAGAAAATCTTCAATGCAAATCCAACGTAGGGGTTCCATGTGCTTGGGAAACTGTCACGTGTTACCAGAAGCCATCAGTCGCCGAAACAATACAAGTCACACATCCAGGTAACCATTACATTAACCGACGGAACGGGGCCCTACTAAGGTAGCTGCCTCCTTCCCATGGTAGAGTTACTCATACTGTTGGCCCGGCTGTCACAACAACAAGTCAATCGACAATAGCCACACGTGCTAACAGCCCCCCATACAGATTGCATCATAAGCCTGCGAATCAGAGACGCTCTCGCCAATTTAATTGATAATGGTAAGGTGATATACCCGATCCACGTAGGGGTAGAGGCGTATTAGGTCGATGCGTACTGCGACATCTGGTTCCAACGACCAAAATATTCTGACCCTTTGAAGAACACGACCAACAAGACCTATAAAGGGGCAAAAGAAAAATAAGGGAATCCACTTTCACTAAAGGCCCAACCCACGTACTCTGAAGAGACCAACTGCCCAGCGTCGTTGTCTTAAAAGAGACTGGACCTCAAATGGCAGGATTTCCTAGGATTAGTATTTGCTAAAAGTAACTATATCACCCAAAATATATCAAACTTTACGTACAAAATATTCATGTATTTAATTATAGTTACATTAAATTCATTAAGATATTTTAATTAGAAATAAATATATTTAAAAACCTATAAATAATAACATTTTACATTAATAAAATTTAATTTAAAATAATGACGGATGTCTAATAATTTTAAATCATTTATGTTTGAATTAAATTTGAATTTATTTAATTAAATCAATTCAAATAAAGCAAAATAGTTTACTTTGCTGAAGGATTTATAGTGACTAAGATAAAAATAAATAGTTACATCAATCATAAAAAAATAAATAGCCCCTAAAAATTTATAATGCAAAGGCTATGTTCAAATAACAAATTTCAAATAGATAATTAGGCCCCTTACAATGAGTAGAAAATGAAATTTGTGGTTCAAAGTGTTATGTTGAAGTCACAGATAGGCTATAGGTTTTCTGCATAATAAAGTTTGGAATTGTTTACGTCAGGGGTGCCCAGCATTTTTGAAACGGTGCGGCGGGACATAATTGCTCATTTTTCTCGAGCAGAGCCACAGGACTAAATTTACCGAGTTCAGCAATTGTAATATGCGTAAATACCATACATACACATCCATTTTAGACTATAATGTATAATAATTCTTGTACCAATGTATCCAAATGTCAATAGCTCCCTATCGGGAACCTAAATTTCAAACAGAAATTAAAAATCTAAATAAATGCACCGAAATCATGAAAAGAGAACAGCAGAAATATAACAAACAAATAAAACCCCAAGCCCCCACATTAAATGCTTTACCTAAAAACCACAAAGAAAACACACCTATCCGCCCACTAATCAATCACACACATGCACCATCACATAGGTCTAAGCTAGCCAAATACATAGATAAACTTGTCAGAGACAACATAAACTTTCACAATCACACATCCATACACAATAACATACACCTCATTCACAAAATTCAAGACATCCACATACCTCACAACTCCACCATTGCCTCATTCAACATAAAAAACCTTTACACTAACGTGCCAATAGAACAAACACTCCACATACTACAAAATATGCTCACAGCAAACAACACTCCACATGAAATCATCACACTCACCAAACTTATCACATTACAAAACTACTTCACATACCAACACAAATTCTACACACAGAAAGATGGCCTCCCAATGGGTTCCATCATCTCAGGCATCCTAGCAGAAATATTCCTACACCATATTGAACAACAATACATTCTACAGAAAAATAATCACACACATAAAATAATTTATACCATAGATATGAATATTTTTAAATAAATAAAACCTCTAAACCACAAATAACATTTTATTTAAACCTTATGTACATTTCGATTGCCCAGCAATCATCTTCAGAGGTATTAAAAATGTGTTTACAAAAACAAATGAATAATATACCGCCCTTTGGTAAGCGAATTGGGAAACTATTGCTACACAAGAAATACACGTACACACCCACCATGCTGCGAGAGAAACAGCAAACTAAAGCAATAACTGCAGTCGTAAACCAGACATGTAACGAATGTGAACCTGAGAAGTCTATAGGCTTTTGCCGCTCCCAAGAAGCCTCCACTTGGAAGCCGATAGGCTTCCACCGCAGTCAAGTGTTAAAAAATTATCACACAATGCAATTGCAATAACTCACAACTTAACAATAATTTCAGTGGAATAAGTTGAATCTGTCCTGTGAGTTCATTATTTCAGAAATGTTAGGTTCCATACTTGGCACTTTTACTCTGAAATCATACTGCATATCAAGCCGATTCCTATATTTATTTTCATGAAGGACGTAGATAAGGATAAGGTTGCAGCGAGCGTATTAAATAAAAATATTTTAATTTCAGTGACTTCTAACGGGTCCTAATAGGTCGATCAATCAGCCTGTCTGTCAATGAATTTGTATAGAAAATTTGAATTTTATACAGAAAAGTGTTATAAAATGGGTTTAAAAAGATTGAGATCTATAATTACGTAATGCTAGGTCATTGTTTTACCTTTGTTACGAAGAAAAATAAGTAGGAGTAACCGAAAACTAAAGAAACAATTGTACCTAATTTATACTTACAGTCCTTTGCAAGAGATTACAATAACTATTAAAAAATAGAACAGATGCAAAGAAACAGAGAAAAGCAGTGAATCCTTTACCAGCGTTTGGGAAAAACACCCTATAAAGTATGGTTGTTCGATCCTTAACTGGAAAGTCTGTACTCAGAAATTCAAGAATCATCGTAATCGGTTTAGAGTGAAAAATAGTTTAAAATAGCCATATATATATATATGGTTAGAAACAGGCAGTGTAAACCCTGAGTTGTAGGCTATTGTTTTTCAACATTTTATCTTTTCTTTTCACCAAGTAACCACTCTAGAATATTCATTGTTCTACAACTAAGCTGGTCCTCATTTTCTAGTAGTAATATTTCAAGTAATCAGGGTTTTTTTCTTAGTCATAGCAATTTCATTTA
Organism: Prosapia bicincta; assembly: GCA_036971475.1. Classification (NCBI taxonomy): domain Eukaryota; kingdom Metazoa; phylum Arthropoda; class Insecta; order Hemiptera; family Cercopidae; genus Prosapia; species Prosapia bicincta. The sequence goes on along the minus strand of JBAIZL010000004.1, from coordinate 261,790,733 downwards.
TTTATTTATTGTTGCATTGTTTATTTATTGCAATGCATTTCTTTATTGTCAGAAGTAAAATAATTGTGTTACTAATTCTTAACCCAGAGCTATGAAAACAAAAACAGGAAAATACTGTAATGTTAAATCTTTACTAGAACGTAACTCCATAGTTCTAAAACGAAACTAAATTGTTAGTTACAATTTAATTTTTTCATTAAAATTACCATATTGGTCTATCTTGCTTACAAAATTTCTACAAAAAGTATTAAAATTAAAGAAAAATATTTCTTATGGTTAAAAAACCTTTCGTTGAACAAAGGAGAATAATCTACTCTAATGGTAACAGTAGTTGCTTGTGTATAGAACAATAGTCAACGCCATTGTTTAACATTTGATAGCTTATTTCCTATTACTCAACCGAACAACGCTACAGGTTCCAATACAAAGCTTATCATGAGGAGATAAGGTTTTCTGATAGGCATTCCTAACTAGCGTGTAATTTGCTACTCCAAAATACCAGTTCTTAACAAATGCTATGATGCCCAACTTTCTGCAGAGCATGGCGGATTGACTCACTCTTTGAATGAATATGTTAGTTTTATAAATTTCATGAGATATGAATATAAAAATTCTAAAAACCACTGAAAAGGTTTCCTTAGTACACTAGTGATCTCTCTCTCTCACACACCACACACACACACACAACAAAAATCATACAACAAACGCGCGCGCACACAAGCACAGACACTCAACAAACACACGCATACGCACACAACACACACTCGCGCGTACACACATAAGTGCACACTCACATAGCAAACACACGCGCGCGCGCGCACGCACAACAGACACACACACTGAGTACAAATATTCTAAAACTTTATTTTTAACGTTGGGTTTTACAAAATTTTAATAATTAAGAAGTTTCGATTTGTTTATGTTTGTAGTCTACATAGTCTACAAATAATTAACGTGTCATGTAAAGTTATGCAAGAAGGACATGGTAAAATATGTTCTTAATAAACTGCACTTGTATGGAGAGACCGTACACGAGTGGGTAGATTTAGTTTTATTGTAGATAAAGTCTCTCTCTACATGAGTCACAAAGAAGTACCAGAGATTGTGTTTTGCTGAAGCGTACCTAAGTATGAAAGGTTTATTTATACTCAAAAGAACAAAAATATATATATTAATCACTTTTACAATAGTTTATGACTATCCGAACTTGCTGAGACAGAACGTTTTCGATCGCTATGTGGCGATCTTCATCAGTGTCGTAAGTTTCAACAAATTTACAAAATTTAAAGTTCGGATAATCATAAACTATTGTAAAAGTGATTAATTAAGATTCACCGAACGTAATGGACTACAAAATTCAGAAAAATTATATACAGCGGTTGATTCATGAATTTTCAGTTAGGGTACAATCATTCATTGAACACGGAGTCTTTAAAGTCTACTGGATCTATCGATTCATATACAATGATTTATCCCCCTTTAGACTCAGGTTTGGTATAAGGAATCCCTGTTGAATTGTTATCCGCGTGGTAAGGCGGATTAAAAAAAACTGGTTTTGAAAGTTTATCTTAATATATTCAGGTTCTTAAACTACTTACAAATGCCAGGAGCAAATCTTTGTGTAACAGGTCAATCACTATGGACTAGTTTTCTGCACCCGTTCAATAAGCCGTTCAATCACCAGTTTCATGATAAATTATTTTTACGCAAGACAATCTACGATACCTCCTAATATCTTATACTCGCTGGTTGAAAATTATGCAAATTTCCGTAAAATTTTTTAGATAATTTTTTTCTTTAGAAACAAAAAAATAATAGATAGAGAGAAATTGTGTAAGATGAACCAGTTTCATTTGTATTATTTCTAGTTTTAAATAGAAATAAATAGTACTACATTGTTCAATAATGCTATTCCAGAGGGTAATTCCACTTGATCTATCGATCCATATACAATGATTTATTTATTCCCCTTTAGACTCATGTTTGGAAGGTTTGGTATAAGGAATCCCTGTTGAATAAAGGCGTGGTAATGTGGACAAAGAAAAAAACTGATTTTGTAATCTTTTTTTCTTGAATTTTGTAGTCCATTACGTTCGGTGAATATTATTAATCATAAAGTATATCATCATTAAAGTGATATTATTGTTTAAGTGGATAAAAATGATTTTGTAAGTTCATCTTAATATATTCACGTTCTTAAACCACATACAAATCCCAGGAGCAAAGCATTGCGTAGCAGGTCAATCACTATGGCTGAGTAGTCTGCACCCGTTCAATCACCAGTTTCGTGATCAATTATTTATACGCAAGACAATCTACCATACCTCCTAATATCTTATACTCGCTGGTTAAAAATTATGTAAATTTCGTAAAATTCTTTAGAGAATTTTTTATATTTTTAGGAACAAAAAAAAACACATAGAAAGAAATTGTGTAAGATAAACATTTGTATTATTTCTAGTTTTAAATATAGAAATAGAACCACATTTTTCAATAAAACTATTCCAATATTATTTTCCCAAACCGGGTAGAGCGGTTCTGGTTGGAAGCAAAAAAGGTGTCTATGGAGAACAATACAACTGTAAGGCCCTTTCGCAGTTAATACAACACTACTGCCGACCTTTGTGTTATGAACCATTGCCCCATCAAGAGGCTTTTGGGAATTTTAATGTGAAAACTATTGAAACCAGGAAGGTATAACCAGGAAGTTCCGGCTAATTTGGAAGCAAAGAATCTGTCCATCAGGCAATCCACGTATACAGTCAAATGGCAAGTATTTCAGAAATTATTATAATTAATATTGTATATTTTTTCTGTTGTATTTTCACAAATATTATCGCAGGGAATCAACTTCAGTCTAATCAACTTCAGTCTGTTTCTTTTTTAACCTGTCTATTCCTTTTGGAAACTAAAATGTGAAAACTATTTAAACCAGGAAGGTATAATTCATTTATTAACTTATTTAATAGGCTAAACTAGCCTATTAATCAATACAGTCAAATGGCAAGTATTTTACAAATTATTATAATTAATATTGTACATTTTTTCTATTGTGGTATATTTTCACAAATATTATCGCCGGAAATCAACTTCAGTCAATATACTTCAGTCTGTTTCTTTTTCAACCTGTTTATTAACTGTTCTGTAATTATTATAAAACATATTTTTGAACAAATCAATTTTAGTATCCAGTGTTTATAAAGTGTATATATCTACAGTATTTCTTTTCTATGTAAAGGATCTGAACGGATTATTCGATTCAATAATAGAACCTGCCGGAGGAAAGATTCAATTCGAAATGGAACTATTTTTGCAAATTATACCATCTCAATGTCTAAAATTGTATTAGTTTTAGTGGGCTGGATTCTGAAATACACGGATAATACAATAATTAGAGAAACGGGGTTAAATGATAAGACTGCAACGACTTATAAGCGATTTTCGGGGTCTGTTACTGGTTTGGTTGATATGAGCGAGTGGTACTAAGTTGGGTCGCGTCAACATCGTCGTTGAAGTAGATAAAAGAGCTTTCGAAAATATAACAGAGGGCGATTAACCAAAACAAGATGGGTTGTATGCGGTATCCAAAGGAACACAAAGAAATGTTTTCTGAAAGTAGTCGAAACACGAGATGCACCCACATTAAACATACGGAATATGTTGAGCTCGATACAACAATAATTACGCAAGCCGAAAAAGATATCAATACAAGAGCATTACATTTGGCTGATTTTGAGCATTTTACCATGAACCATACGTATAACTTCTTGAATCCAAATGATCATAGTGTGCACACACAGGGAAATGAATCAGACTGGGCTAAAATAAAAAGAGATACGAGGCGGCAAATTGGTAAAATGTCTTCTCCAAATATAGAATTATATTTAGGAGAATACACTTGGAAAAGTTTTCATCCAAAGACTGATGAGCTATGGGCCGCTGATTTCATGAATTGGTTGGGCAGTTTCGTTATAGATATGTCACTCAATTTATGGTTTTTGGAGCCCGGAGCACAGGCAGCAATGATTTTTTGAGTGAGTGTTAATTTTTTAATGACGTATCTATAAATTCTTACCTAACTCTTACCAATTTTTCAACTGATGACAAGGGTTGACAGTTGGTGTCTTAAATTCAACAAGTGTCGTAAAAGGCTATTATTCTCCGTAGACCTTTTTTTGCCTCCATCAAGTTCCGTTTCAACCTCACAAAACCTTTTTGACAATAGAAAATATGTTTTTTGTTCTTACGTAGCATTAAAGGCTCAAAGACCGAAACAAATTTTAAAAATCTAAAAAGTACGTATCGGTTCATAAAAATAAGTGTACATTAAAGGGTCCTCATATAGACATTCTCAATTATATTAACTAAAAACTGTTGCAAGTATTTCCAATCTGAAAAATTCGTAATAGGTAATACTTTCTCTTAATACGAAACTTTCTCTTTAACTCAATAGGAAAATTGGTATTCTGTTAAACTACTGTTTCACAAGTAATATAAAAAAAATTCAAGTCAATTTGGGCTTAGGTCAACATTTAAAAATTTTAGTTATAGCTATAGATCATGCAGGACTAGGATAAGCTATAGCCCTGGGTGCTATAATACAGGATATGTATCTCATGTTAGGGATGAGGAGGGATATTATCTTACGATTATATTTTTAGTGAGGCTATGTTGGGAGGGACATGCAATTCTTCTGCTGCTTACTAGAAACTGTAATGGACATTCACAGAGTACATCCGTTGGAGATGAGCTGCTAAACTCGGGATGTGCCCCTGCGTCATCTGAAGCAAAACTTTGAAGCAGAGTAATAATATGTAGGCCTACATTTTATTCACAGCGTTACCTATGCTGTCAGTAGGGACAGCGGCCGTCTGTATTTATCGTAGGTGGGATCGTACCTATCCTGTGAGGAAATCAGTGTGGATGAAGCATCTGCTTGGGATTTTCGCGACAATGGCTGCGGTTGGGGTTATGGGAAGCAGGCATTTTGGTATTTGGCTGAAATTCAGGGTGGTCCGAAGGGAAAGTCCCTTATATTTGTGGGACATATAAAGTGCTTGTTGGTTGTTCTGGAGGGTGGCTGGGGTAGTATTATATTTGCGTCGTTTTTACAAATTTGCCAAAGAATGCAGCGCCTTCCTCAATGTGATATGGTATAATATGTAATCTAGTATAGTTTAACGAAATTCCATAGGGGGGCAGCACATTTCAGCATATTAAATATTTTAAACGAAACACATTTTTACAATAACGTTTATTATTAATTTTATATATACAGTAATACTTTGTATATTATGCATGAGGTTAGGTCTGTGTCTCGTAGACCCCATTTAAACTAAGTCGAGTATAAACATGTGCCTTTTCAATTCCTCATATTTTTAATTGAAACATCGATTTTCCCAATGTTCTGTGACAGTCTTGTTCATTAACAATAAAAATTGTTTTAAAAATCTGAACAGCGCTATATTTCTTAACTTGACACGAAGTTGATAATTCGTATCGCGTAAAATGTATTTAAAAACGTTTAGTTCAGCGTTGTTTCCTGTTTTCTAGCTTATCTGTTATAGTTTTCAATATGATATAATCATATACTAAGTGTAAACAAATAGGAGATGGAATTTATACATACATAATGTCGGTAATTTACTTTTTCCAAATTTTGTTACCCATTATCAAAAGTCTAAATTTGTAAAATATACCCTAATAAGTAATAAGTGTAGGCTACATTATTTATAAAACTTATTCAATTAACTTTATTTTGATAAAAAAGTTGAATAAATTTCATTGTTTTGTAGTATTTTCAAAAATTCCTAAAATGTCCAATAAGTTAGTGTTACTACAAAATTTTTGTCTCAGTGTATAAAGTATTATTTCTAAATGTATAAGTTCTTTTACTACACGTTACTTAAAAATATGAACAAAAGGTTTTAAACATTTGGCCTTCATTTTGATAACAGTCTATTTGTGTACCTGTCTATAGACAATAGTTTAAAATTAATGATAGGTAATTGAGCGTAGAGATTATTTTAGAATTAAGAGATTGTCCAAATTGTCTTTGAATTGGGTCTCTTGTGTCATTAATAATAGCGTGAAATATGGACGAAATTCGGGATGTTACGTAGTCATACATTTAAACAAATCATGCTTGTTAGATAAAATGCATTTTATACGCATACGCTAGCTGCAAACTGCTTTAAAGTATCAGGAGAATAGCAGACACGCCAGAATTATAGCAATACAAACAACAGTTCACATTACTGCGGGCCGGTTCACATTACTGCGGTTAGTAGCGTTATGTTCTTTCACTTAATTTAGGAGTGAAAGAGCCACGTGTAAAAATGTCTGAAGCTAGAAACATCTGTGTGACTAATAATGTAATATGAGAAGAGCATTAGAAAATAGAGATTTGAATATAGAAGCATTGAATAAATATTCTTGTATTTGAATAACCTATGTTGTTTTAAATTATTAAACAAGAAAACGTATTATATATATATATATATATATATATATATATATATATATATATATGGATGCAAAAATACGAAAAATAGTTATTTTCTTGAGTATATCAACTGTTGTTGGGTTCATCTCGTCAATGCTAGATGAGATTCTAGCGAAAAGTCGGAACTGAGATTTTATGCATTGCAGAATGAACGGATGTACTCCAGATAATAACCATTCATTATATTTTTCCATTCGTGAAGGAATACGTGTCAGCATATTATATATATATATATATATATATATATATATATATATATATATATATATAACGTATGAGGCTAAAGAATAAATTCAGTTTTTATCAAAAAAAAAAAAAATAGTCAGAAGAAATATTAAGCGACCAGAATTGTTACTAAAATTACGGACAAAGTTCTTAACCTTTATTATATTTCAAGTGTTGTCATAAAGGGCTGTGGGAACCCTTGACAAAACTATTTTAAGATAGGACTTTCTAAGGACCAAAATACCTGGGTTATAATAACACTATACCGTTAGAAAAGGCTCTTAGTGAATGGGTGTGGGGATAACCAAATTAACTAAAATACGTAAGGGGGGAGAGATGATGCGGTTGGAAAAAGAAGTGATCGAGGGAAGTCTTGGAGGAACTTCAGAAGAGGCCAGACGTATTGGGGGGTGGGGTGGACCAAGTGTCATCAATGTTAATAACTTTTAAAATTTGTTTAATAGAATTAAGGGAATTGTAGTTTTTGTATTTGTATAATTTAAAAAGTTGCGACGTAAATAATTTAGTAAAGAATTAAGAAAAATAAGTTAGTTATGTGAAAGTGCATGGAAGCAGTATCAACGGTCAAGATCCCATGAAATCAACAAACAATAAGTACTTTCTTTTTACATTAAAATTTACCAACAAATTTACTTTATAAACAGTAAATAGTATAAAATAATAGTCTAATTTTTTCACCCCGTTCTAATTTATAAAAAGATCCATAATAACGACCCCAGAGAAAGAGAAAATAACACTGTCATTAATAAACATTATTTTAATAACCTAAAGCCTCAAGAGTCCACTTTTGTTTTTTTGTAATTGTAATATTAGTTAAGGAATCAATCTTGTCACTAAATAGTATTAAGGTAAATGGGTATAATGTGTATTAATTAAATTAATGTAAAGAATAAATGCAAGTGATGTTAAATTTGATATTGGTGTTAATTAATTAGAAACCTGAAGGTCAGACTAGAGAGTGTTAAGGTAATTAAATATATAACCTAAAGGAAAAGTTATATTATAAATAACTTAGGTTATTATATATATATATATATATATATATATATATATATATATGGGCGCACCCAGGATTGTGTCAAGAGGGGGCCAGAACTACAACGGGGCCAGGGGGGAATGTGCTTCGGTTTGTTCACCCCCGTAGAAAATATTGAATTTTTACCACTCTAAAACTTATGTTTTAAGTGTAAGAACCATAAAAAAGACTCATATTGAGACTAAATCTGTGTATTTATGTGATAGTAAAGTAGATTGTTTATTACTTTTCGACAATTTTAATATTTCTCCATAATTATCAATTGTCAAGTAACTTCAATGCTTACTTTGTTATACCTTAAGGGGGCAACTTAAAAACTGCGTATTCTACCGCAAAGCGAAATGTTAAGATTTTTTAAAAATTAATGATACATTAAACTATATAACATATGCCGACATCTATTGGCGAATTCGGATTGTTGTTTTCAATTTGTACTCAGATGATTACAAAATACAGTCGGGGTAAAGAATTTTACTGACACTTTAGTTATCAATTATGCAAGAGTTATCAATGTCAATTTCATCAGAAGGTTCCGATGACCCTCCTAACTGACAACTGCCGTACGGTGAAATCCGTACGAATACTTCTCGGACGAATGAGCTCTAAATTCAAACACGAGGTAGTGTCCCAATTAGAGAGTTCAACGCACATTCAGCGACCTTGGTTTGGTGCCACTCGGACGCGGATGCGTTGTACGGCGGCGGGTGTAACAAGCTGAGTAATGCAAATGCTGAGTCCTAATTCATTCTCACGTTCAGTTCGTACTGCAGAAAATCAAATCGATTGGTTTTTCAACGTACAGCGGACACGAAGTCTTTCGAAGAGAAGGTAATTATTGGAAGTGCAGTCGCGACCTATGTTATGGGATAAGCGAAGAACACTATAAGAATCGTAACAAGTTCTTGAGGAGTGGGAAAGAATACCTACAATATTGGGAAAGCCAAATAGTACAATAATTTATTGAAAATACCTAATAATATTTTATTTATTATGGATATGATAATTTTTGCATATGTAATAAGCATATCAAAGCAACTTTTACTAAAAATGTTATGATAGTTTTCTGTACACTACATAGTAAATGAAGCCTACGTTTGTTTATCCCTTTCTATTTGGGCTCTCCTTATTTATTACATTGTATAATTACGTAGTAACTTCTTTTAACAGCCACAAAAAAAGGATATATATTTGTGAACTACTTATGGAATGTAGCCTACACATTTTTATCCCATTTTCATTTAGGCTGATTATCTATTTACTACATAAACTGACATAGTAAATAGCTATACTAGCTGCAGATAGCTATAGTTACATATTTTTTTAGCAATTTTTGTCCATCTTGCAACCAATTGTTTTTTTCCTAGAAGTAAATTTACGTATGCTTCACGAATCGGGAAAAACAACACCCGATGATATTCCGTTTATGTATTCGTTATAACAGAAATTAAGTGTGTTAGTGTATTCCAAGAAATAAATAAAGCTGGGCATATGCATCGATTATAAATGCTTTGTGATACTAAAACGTAAAATTTTAGTATGCATTTTAAAACATTTGGACCTTTAAGCCACATTTCCTCTTCGACGTTATCATAGCTACTTACAATCATTTTACATTAATTAAAATAGTATCAGATTTTTTTTTAGGAATTTATTCGGAAATATTTTGTTTTACTAACTATAAATTTGATTTTCCTTATAACATTTTAAAATACTTTCAATTTTTAAAATATTAATTCAGGTGATGTACTTATTTAAATATATAGGTAATATAAATTAGAAAGCAATACTGTTTGCGACTGAAGGTTACTGGATAAAAATGCGTAGGCTACATTCCATAAGTATTTCACAAATACTAATTATCCCTACATGTCTAAATTGCGATTAGGTCAATAATTATTGAAAAAAAACATATGATGAAATATATTTAGCTGGCTCAAGTATACAGGCTACTTATCATTTGAACATTTGTTTTGTGGCTGTTAAAAAAAGTTACTACGTAATTATACATTGTAGTAAATTAAAGAGAGCCCAAATAGAAAGGTAAACCAGCGTAGTGCATCTGGGAATGGCATTTGTTATTATATTAATAGGTAACTTTTAAATAGTATAATTATGATCACATCCAAATCGAACAAGACGGAAGTAATCTTTTCAACCCGGCTAGCTGGCCTGAGCAACCGGGCGGGTCCACAGGTGGCGGATTAGTGGAACGGCCTACAGATATGTAGGTTACTTGTGATGAATAAGGATTCCGGAAGGTGTCTGAATAAGCAGGCCTGGACCAAGGCAATGGTTCAAAGGTGAGGAATTATCCCTCCTCGTCAGTCAACAGGTTGGGTGTGGTAGAAATAGCTGCTCTGACTGGGGAGACTGGGGTAGTTGGGAATTAAGTCCTCACAATGCTACTCTCACCTCCCAGGTGAACCAAGGGCAATGCGGCAGTGAAGTATGGGCGGGAAACTACCCTAACGACACAGTTGTAATAAAAGAGAGTAAAGCAGGCTGTTCGCTCCATGAGCAACAGTTAATAATGTCCTGAACTTGGGGTAGGCTTCAAGGTCAGTGACTCAATACCAAATCCAAGGTGGAAGGCATCGTGCCGAAGGATGAATGGCTGCAGGGTATAAAATGCAGTCGCACACGATCCCCTTGAGGATACAAACAAAACCTCATTGTATGCTACCCCCAGGGCAGTGGGGGCTCTGCTCTGGTCGACCGTTATTTCCCCCATACTCGTGGGACGTTAATGGACCAAACAAGTAAAAAAATTGATTTTGAGACTGCACAAACAGCGGGAGAAAATGAGACGGCAAACCGTGAGTCTGTAGCAGATGTGTCAACGGCAACCATCACTGGGGGTGCGGGGGCGGCTTTCAAGCTGCCGACTGCAGAAACCGGTGAAATGGCTGTAGAGTTGAGCACGCTGTCTTTACGGAGAAAGCGTATGAGTGGAGCGGCCAAAAAGCGGCTCCGAAGAGAACAGGCGAAAGCAGCGGGAGGGTCAATAATCCTGACAAAACGAAGGGGAGGCCAAAACCGAGCCGAGCTTGACAAAGTCCAGGGCTTGGATGTTGTGAGGAGGGAGGTGCAACAGGGAAGCAATCAACCAAGAGCACCAAACTCCAGCACGTCCAAAAGGCCTAGGAGCTCGACGTCCAATCTCTCTCCAGTGGAGGGAGGAAAGAAGAAAGTGAAGCTGGGACAAGGGGGGGGGGTGCAGTGTCTTCGGGCACATACGGCGATACCCTTCGGCTAAAGCTAGCCATTGTCCCAGTTAGTTACCCAGAGAGACAATTCTCGGAAGAGATGGCGTTGGAGCTGGAGGAGCTGTTCTTCTCAGAACTGCTGTCCGCTGAGACGGAGAGTGGGGATAGAGGGTTCAGGACAGCATACTTAGAGAGAGGGGCTCTAAATGTCGTATGCTCCTCACGGGAGAGCCTGGAGTAGGTCCTTCGGGTCCTGCGAAGCTTCACCCTGATTGAGCGGGTAAAGTTGAGGGCAGGGCCACCCAAGGAGATCTTTTGCATTGAAAAAGTTTCAATGTGGGTGCCCAAACCCTACAATGACAAGGAGCCGGAAGAGATCCTGAAGGTGGTCAAAACCCAGAAACCTGGGATAGTTCAGGATACTTGGAAGGTGATTGTTAGGAAAAGGGAGGACCCAGGCAACTGCTAAGTAAGCAGAACGATGATCAAGTTCCTCCATGTGAACATACAGCATAGCAGGGCGGCTAGTGCTGTCGTGTGTAGGATGCTGGACAGGGGAGAGGTGGACTTGGTTCTCATCCAGGAGCCATGGATTTCTGGAGGACGAATATGCGGGCTGGCGACATCTGGAGGTAAGTTGTTGTATGATAAGAACTCCGGTGTTCCCAGGACGTGTATTCTGGTTAGGAGGGGGTTGTGTGCTTTTGTACTAACGGACTTCTGCTGCAGGGACTTGATAGCAGTGATGGTGGAGCTGCGGGCGGAGGGGAGGATGAAGAGGTTGAACCTGCCCACGGCATATCTTCCCTTTGATTACGCAGGGGATCTACCAACACAAGAGCTGAGGAGGCTGGTCGAGCACTGCGGGGCTGTGGATGAGGAGCTGCTGGTGGGGATGGATGCTAACTTCCATCACACTTCGTGGGGAAGTACAGATACCAACACTAGAGGTGAGGAACTTTTAGCTTATCTTAGCTCTAAGTCTATTTACTAGTCTTAAATCAGGGGGAAGAACCGACGTTTGTCACTAGGGCCAGACAGGGGGTCCTGGACATTACGGTGGCATCGAACCAGATGGCTAGGTATGTACTAAACTGGCATACCAATTGTCAATGAACCATCTTCTTCTGACTACAGACATATTAGGTATGATATCTCCCTCAATCCAGCCATGCTTCGGCCAACCAGGAATCCAAGAAGAACAGACTGGGCCTCCTATAGGAGGAACCTGGGTGTTCGAATTGAAGAGGCTGGATTGGAGTATGGTGGGAGGAGAGAGCTAGAAGACTCTGCCACATTGGTTGGCGAGGCTATAGTAGAATCCTTTACTGATAACTGCCCTCTCAGTGAGGGGAGAAAGGTAGGGGATCCGTCATGGTGGAATAAGAAGCTAGCCAAAGTTCGGAAGACCACGAGGAGACTCATTAATAGAGCAAAAAAGAACGGGGAGTGGGACCAGTATAGGAAATCACTAACCGAATAAAACAGGGCAATTAGAGAAGCACGCAGGAAGTCCTGGAAGGAGTTTTGTCAAGAGATTGACAAAACTCGAGAAGGGGCACGACAGCATAAAGTGCTCTCTAAGGACCCAGTTAACCCGGTGGGGATGCTAAGAACCCAACTGGGAAATATACCAAAAACTGCAGGGGAAACTGTGGAAGAATTAATCAGAACACATTTCCCTTGCAGTACTCTGAGGAAACTTGGGGGAGCAGACACTGAACCAGCTGCCAAACTCTCCACAAGAGTAAGGACTGGGAAGTGGCAAGGAGGATAGTAACTCCACAAAGGGTAAGATGGGCTATTGGCACCTTTAAACCCTACAAATCTCCAGGTCCAGATGGGATCTATCCTGTGCTGCTGCAGCAGGGAATGGATATGCTGGTGCTGGTACTTACTAAATTATACAGGCTCAGCATTGCTCTAGGGCATGTGAAGGCAGCCTGGAAATCTAGTAAGGTGGTCTTTATACCTAAGCCCACCGGTAACCATTCGGAAGGGAAAGGATAAAGATCTAATACACTCATGTCCTTTGGTCTTAAGGGACTTGAAAAACTGGTTGATAAGCATATTAGGGTGGGTGCTTTGGCCATAAACCACTGCATTGGAACCAGTATGCTTATCAACCGGGGAAATCCTGCGAGGGAGCTCTCCATCAAGTGGTTGGTAGGATTGAGCAAATGATTGCTGAGAAAGGTTGTGCCATTGGTGCCTTCCTCGACATTGAAGGGGCTTTCAATAACCCCTCAGTGGAGACGATGGTAAATGGTGCAAGACGTCATGAAGTGGATGCGACCACTTGTGGTTGGCATTTCTGTAGAGGTGGCAGGGGAGGTCAGAAGGGCGGAGACAAGTCTGGGCTGTGCACAGGGGGGGGGGGGTTCTCTCTCCTCTGTTGTGGTGCCTAGTGGTTGACAACCTTATTGAACTCCTGAATGAACAGGAGTACTTCTGTCTGGGATATGCGGACGACATAGTTGTTCTGATCCTAGGCAGATTTCCTGATACAGTCCTTGAGGTAATAAAAAATCCTCTACGACTGATTGAAGAGTAGTGTAATAAGGAGAACCTTAGGGTAAATCCGAAAAAGACTGCTCTTATTTACTTCACCAGACAGCGAAAAGATCTGACGACCAGGATGCCTCGCTTGTTTGGTGAATACCTTGTGTTTGTGGGGGAGGTGAAGTACCTGGGAGTTACTCTAGACAGGAAACTCACCTGGAACCCACATCTTGAGAGGTCAGTTAACAGGGCCAAAAGGGCAACAGGGCCAAAAGAATGGTGGGTAAGAAATGGGGACTGAAGCCATCAATGATGCACTGGATGTATCTGAGTGTGATAAGACCTATGGAGCTCTGGTGTGGTGGACAAAGACAAACCAGGCACAGACAAGAGCACAACTGATCTCTATCCACAGATTGGCTTATCTGTGCACACTGGGAGCGATGTCAACTACACCTGGTGCAGCAATGGAAGTAATGCTTAACCTCCCCCCCCTCCCCTTGAGCTTGTCCTTAGGGGAGAGGCGAAGCTGGCGGCATGGAGATTGCACAACTCGAACAACTTCCAGATGTTTCGGGACATATGAGTATCGAGTGCGTGGTCAGATAACTCGTCCTGGAAATGGGCAGCGACCACATTACTCGAACGTTTGCACCTGACCAGGCCCACCAAACTATGATGGAATGGTTAGGGACATTAACATCGGGAGCTGAGATCTGGTACACAGATGGCTCCAAGATGGACTTCGGCACTGGAGCGGGGGTGTATTGTAAAATCCCAAGGGTAAAACTAGTTTTTCCTTGGAGAGGCATACCTCTGTCTTTCAGGCCGAAATACATGCTATAAATGCCTGTCTGGGAGAGATAGCGAGAAGGGGAACACATGGGACCCGGATTGCTATTTTTTCCGACAGTCAGGCAGCAATTAAGGCACTAAATGGACATGTGGTCACCTCGGCCATAGTCAGGGAGTGCCTAAATAACCTACAAGCCCTGGCAAGGTACAATCAAATCAAGATAGGTTGGGTGCCAGGGCATAGGGGAATACTTGGAAATGAAGCCGCAGATGCGCTGGCCAGAGAGGGGTCTTCGACTCCCCTGATTGGACCGGAGCCGGCGGTAGGTATTTCCAAATCCATGGTCAAGATTGCAGTGCGAAGGTGGATGGCTGAAAGACACTGTGAGCACTGGATCAGGGCTGAAGGGATGAGACACAGTAAGCTAACCCTTAGGAAACCTTCCTTGGGGTTGCAGAAGAGTCTCATCTATCTGTCTAGGCAGGAATTGAGGATAGCCACAGGTCTACTCACAGGACACGGTGGACTAAGAAAACATCTGCATAAAATGGGTATTTACAAAGATGAACCAGTGTGCAGATTATGCGGGCAAGAACTGGAGACTGCCACACACATTATTTATAGTAGTGAAGCACTTGCCGAGAGGCGCTTCAACCTCTTTGGTGATGGAACGGCTCTGGTGGATGCTGAAGGTGAAACACTAGTCAGGAAACTCCTAAACCTGGTAAGAGGGAAGGGGCTATTTGACTAGATCAGGGAGGTAAGTACAATATACCTAAGGTAGCAGTGCTTCAGGCAGTTTAAACCCGCTCCCAAGTTAATAAAAAAAAAATATTTTCAAAATATTACGAAACTAAATATTTGTTGAAAATATACAATTAGATGTGTTTTTTTATAAGTTCGTTATGAGGATTATATTTATGGCTACTATTTGCTTAATAATTTACTGTAGACTACAGGGCCCATGTTATTGCTAGCCTAGAGTAACGGTTACAAAGTTTGTAAGCTGGTGAATGTATAACCAGTTTATTATACAGTAACCTACAGTCGCAAACAGTATTGCTTTCTATTTTATATTACCTATATATTTAAATAAGTACATCACCTTAAATATTATTTTTAAAAGTGTAAAGCATTTTTAATTTTTTGAGGAAAATCAAATTTATAGTTAGTAAAACAAAATATTTCCGAATAAATTCCTAAAAAAAAATCTGATACTATTTTAATTAATGTAAAATGATTGTAAGTAGCTATGATAACGTCGAAGAGGAAATGTGGCTTAAAGGACCAAATGTTTTAAAATGCATACTAAAATTTTACGTTTTAGTATCACAAAGCATTTATAATCGATGCATATGCCAAGCATTATTTATTTCTTGCGATATACAAACACGCGTAATTTCTGCTAATAGTCAATACATTAACGAAATATCATCGGGTGTTATTTGCCCAATTCGTGAAGCATACGTAAATTTATTTTTAGGAAAAAACAATTGGTTGCGAGAGGGACACAAATTGTTAAAAAAATATGTAACTATAACTATCTGCAACTAGTAAAGCTATTTACTATGTCAGTTTATGTAGTTAATCGAGAATCAGCCTAAATCAAAATGGGAAAAAATGCATAGGCTACATTCCATAAGTATTTCATAAATATATATCCCTGTATTTCTAAATAATAGAATAACCTGGGACGCCTAGCTACTCTTACCAATGTTTCTCGTTCGTTCACCTTAGCTAGAACATGGCTTTGTTTTCAGAGGTGAAGGGCGTAAAGGTAGAAGTACCTGGGAAGCCTTGCGGCTCTTACCAATGCTTCTCGTTCGTTCACCTTAGCTAGAATACGGCTTTGTTTTCAGAGGTGACGGGTGTAAAGGAAGGAGTACCTGGGAAGCCTAGTTGCTCTTACCAC
This sequence comes from Prosapia bicincta, assembly GCA_036971475.1. Taxonomy (NCBI): domain Eukaryota; kingdom Metazoa; phylum Arthropoda; class Insecta; order Hemiptera; family Cercopidae; genus Prosapia; species Prosapia bicincta. The sequence continues at coordinate 261,774,530 of JBAIZL010000004.1, read as the reverse complement.
TGCTTCTCGTTCGTTCACCTTAGCTCGAATAGGGCTTTGTTCTGCAGAAGTGACGGGTGTATATAGGAGTACCTGGGACGCCTAGCTACTCTTACCAATGCTTCTAGTTCGTTCACCTTAGCTAGAATAGGGCTTTGTTTTCAGAAGTGAAGGGTGTATATAGGAGTACCTGGGACGAATAGCTACTCTTACCAATGCTTCTCGTTCGTTCACCTTAACTAGAACATGGCTTTGTTTTCAGAAGTGAAGGGTGTAAAGGTAGAAGTACCTGGGGAGACTAGCGGCTGTTACCAATGCTTCTCGTTCGTTTACCTTAGCTAGAACATTGCTTTGTTTTCAGAGGTGACGCATGTAAAGGTAGGATTACGTGGGAAGCCTAGTTGCTCTTACCAATGCTGCTCGTTCGTTTACCTTAGCTAGAACATGGCTTTGTTTTCAGAGGTGAAGGGTGTAAAGGTAGAAGTACCTGGAAAGCCTAGCGGCTGTTACCAATGCTTCTCGTTCGTTTCCCTTAGCTAGAACATGGCTTTGTTTTCAGAGGTGACGCTGTAAAGGTAGGATTACCCGGAATGCCTAGTTGCTCTTATTAATGCTGCTCGTTTATTTACCTTAGCTAGATCATGGCTTTGTTTTCAGAGGGGACGGTTATAAAGGTAGAAGTACCTGGGAAGCCTAGCTGCTCTTACCAATGCTTCTAGTTCGTTCACCTTAGCTAGAACATGGCTTGGTTTTCAGAGGTGGTGGGTGTAAAGGTAGGATTACCTGGGACGATTAGTTGCTCTTACCAATGCTGCTCATTCGATCAGCTTAGCTAGAACATGACATTGTTTTCAGAGGTGACGCTGTAAAGGTAGAAGTATCTGGGACGGCTAGCTGCACTTACCAAAGGCTTCTCGTTCACTCACCTTAGCTAGAACATGACTTTGTTTTCAGAGGTGACGCTGTAAAGGTAGAAGTATCTGGGACGGCTAGCTGCACTTACCAAAGGCTTCTCGTTCACTTACCTTAGCTAGAACATGGCTTTGTTTTCAGAGGTGACGTGTGTAAAGGTATGATTACCTGGGAAGCCTTGCTGCTCTTACCAATGCTTTTCGTTCGTTCACCTTAGCTAGAACAGGGCTTTGTTTTCAGAGGTGACGGGTGGAAAGGAAGGAGTACCTGGGAAGCCTAGTTGCTCTTACCACTGCTTCTCGTTCGTTCACCTTAGCTCGAATAGGGTTTTGTTTGCAGAAGTGACGGGTGTATATAGGAGTAACTGGGACGCCTAGCTACTCTTACCAATGCTTCTTGTTCGTTCACCTTAGCTAGAATAGGGCTTTGTTTTCAGAGGTGACGCTGAAAAGGTAGGATTACACGGAATGCCTAATTGCTCTTACCAATGCTGCTCGTTCGTTTACCTTAGCTAGAACAGGTGTTTGTTTTCAAAAGTGACGTGTGTATATAGGAGTACCTGGAACGCCTACCTGCTCTTACCAATGCTGCTCGTTCGTTTACCTTAGCTAGAACATTGCTTTGTTTTCAGAGGGGGCGGGTGTAAAAGTAGAAGTATCTGGGACAGCTAGCTGCACTTACCAATGCTGCTCGTTCGTTCACCTTGGCTAGAACAGGGCTTTGTTTTCAGAAGTGACGTGTGTATATAGGAGTACCCGGAACGCCTACCTGCTCTTACCAATGCTGCTCGTTCGTTCACCTTGGCTAGAACAGGGCTTTGTTTTCAGAAGTGACGTGTGTATATAGGAGTACCCGGAACGCCTACCTGCTCTTACCAATGCTGCTCGTTCGTTTACCTTAGCTAGAACATTGCTTTGTTTTCACAGGTGATGCTGTAAAGGTAGGATTACCTGGGAAGCCTAGTTGCTCTTACTAATGCTTCTCTTTCGTTTACCTTAGCTAGAACATGGCTTTGTTTTCAGAGGTGACGGGTGTAAAGGAAGGAGTACCTGGGAAGCTTAGTTGCTCTTACTAATGCTGCTCGTTCGTTCACCTTAGCTAGAGCATGGCTTTGTTTTCAGAGGTGACGTGTGTAAAGGTACGATTACCTGGGAAGCCTGGCGGCTCTTACAAATGCTTCTCATTCGTTCACCTTAGCTAGAACAGGGCTTTGTTTTCAGAGGTTACGGGTGTAATGGTAGGAGTACCTGGGACGCCTAGCTACTCTTACCAATGTTTTTCGTTCGTTCACCTTAGCTAGAACAGGGCTTTGTTTTTAGAGGTTACGGGTGCAAAGGAAGGAGTACCTGGGAAGCCTAGTTGCTCTTACCAATGTTTCTCGTTCGTTCATTTTAGCTAGAACAGGGCTTTGTTTTCAGAGGTTACGGGTGCAAAGGAAGGAGTACCTGGGACGCCTAGCTACTCTTACCAATGTTTTTCGTTCGTTTACCTTAGCTAGAACAGGGCTTTGTTTTCAGAGGTGACGGGTGTAAAGGAAGGAGTACCTGTGAAGCTTAGTTGCTGTTACTAATGCTGCTCGTTCGTTCACCTTAGATAGAACATGGCTTTTTTTCATAAGTGTAGGCTTTACCAATGGTAGTACTTGAGGAGTATATGCTACCTTTATCAAGCCGGCTGGACCTTAACACCCAACCAGAATATCGCTATGTTGTCAGTAGTACTATTTTTGCAGTTGGTTGGTTTTAAAGTCTGAGGGAAAACACTTTTAGCAGTGGATCTAGAAGTGACCACGAACATGGTTTTTGTAGCTTATAACATAGATTCGAGGATTAGTTATAGAAAACCCGTTACTGTATCATGGCTTTAGGATCGTGTTTCAGCTACAAACCGACATCTTGAACTTCCGGCACTTGATAAGAACGATTTAATTTTGCTTGGAAATACTTACGATCGCGGGCGACTCTTACCCAAATGCAGCAGGGGTTCATTGATTGAATAAAAAAAATTTTATTTGATCCCCTTTTCTGGATTTATACCGTCTTGTTTTAACTATTTTGTGAAAATTATGAAACTATTAAATCTTTAAATAGTTTAAAAACCGTTAGAGTTTTATTGATCATTCAACAAGTCGGTTTAAAAGTTACATGTTCTGCAATATTTTAATTGCATACAGGCGGTTTTGACCCTCGCAATGTCAAATTTAATTAAGAATTAGATTTATTTCATGGTAGACCTACTTTTCACTTCACGTATAATGAATGTTTTTTCCCCTTTTTATATATTAATAATGCTTTATGTACTATAATATGTTGTATATTGAAAATAGAATTGCTTTATAAGTCAAGAAACATATAGTTGATAATTTATATAATTTAATGCTTTAAACAAATTAATATTTTGTTATTGATGATTTTGTTGTAATTTTTTTTATAAAATTAACAAATTTGTAGTTATCTAAGCTAAGCAAAGAAAAAAAAATTAAATAAATTTTTTTTAAATGCATAAACTTGTGTCTGAATATTCCTGAAATTTATAGTATCTGGAACCAAAAACATTTAATGTGTCGGGTCTAGTCGTTTAGAAGTGTAACTCGCTTGAGCTTCTTTCAGCGTTGTACAATGCGTGAGTTTAACGGTGTTTCTGACCTTGAGACACTAGGGTGGACTGAGCTGCAGTGCGAGGTCATACCCATAACTTCAGAAAGCACCAGTGTCTTGTTTAAAGTGTAAACAGTAAGGTTTTAAGTTGACCGGATTTTTAGACTGGTTGTATTAAAGTTCTTGCTAGTGTAGAGTCAGTGTTTCAGAGTTTAGTTCTACGTGGTTTGTATAGTAAAATGAATACAAGTAACTTAATTTTTTTACAAAATGGAGAATAGAACAATTAAAACGAAGTTGCAAGAAAACGTCATGGTCAAGCACGCGAAATTATTTAACATTTTTACGATTATATGATTAGTAAATCAAAGTATTTTTGTGAACATAAAATATTTTCATTGCCGTTACAACAATGTGATAAACGCAGAACTCAAACGTGTACTGTATCTGTAGTTACACTATAAAAATCACAGTATTATTATCACAGTTTAAAAATTAAGAAAGAAAAAAAGCTGTTATCAAAAGATGAATGTTTTTTTCAAACACCAACGAAAATAAGAAGGAATGCACAATCACAGACATTGACGATTTCAATGCATCGATAATTAGAAAGACTGTAAATGCTTTCTACAAGACAGAAAAGGAATTTCCAAGTTTGAAAAAAAATGTATTGAATTTTATGATATTGTAGATCAGACTAACTTAGCCTACACTTTTTTATCGCGTTTAGTAGGTAATTTCTCTCCTTATCCTAAACATAAACAACGGGGGACTGGCACGTCCGGAGGTGATGACTCAGACCGATAATAGGTAGTCAAGAAACCTTGCAAGATACAATCCACAAATACCTATGCACGCCGTAACTGCGTCGTCAGAAGAAATATATTTAACGTGAATGTAACTTTCAATTTACATAAAAGAACAAGTTGTGCATTTACTAATAACGATATTTAACAATTGTATATAAAATTTCACGTTGTCCTTGCGTCCGGCCATGTGTCAATAAACAAATATAGGTGTGTGTGTGTGTGTGTGTGTGTGTGTGTGTGTGTGTGTCTGTTTGTGTGTGTGTGTGTGTCTGTGTCTGTTTGTGTGTGTGTGTGTCTGTTTGTGTGTGTGTGTGTGTGTGTGTGTGTGTGTGTGTGTGTGTGTGTGTGTGTGTGTGTGTGTGTTTGTGTAGGTGTGTCTGTGTGTGTGTGTGTGTGTTTGTGTAGGTGTGTGTGTGTGTGTGTGTGTGTGTGTGTGTGTGTGTGTGTGTGTGTGTGTGTGTGTGTGTGTGCGTGCGTGTGTGTGTGTGCGTGCGTGTGTGTGCGTGTGTGTTTGTGTTTGTGTGTGTGTGTGTGTGTGTGTGTGTGTGTGTGTGTGTGTGTGTATGTGTGTGTGTGTGTGTGTGTGTGTGTGTGTGTGTGTGTGTGTGTGTGTGTGTGTTTGTGTGTTTGTGGGTGGGCACTTGTCGGGCGTTTTGTCACCAATGCGAACGCATTGTGAAGTCACCAATTTTTGTGGGGAATCCCCAAAATGCCACCAATGGTTTTTATAACTGGAAATAGTTTATATATATATATATATATATATATATATATATATATATATCTTATCAATAAAAAAAATGTTTAATTTAATTTTTGAAGACTACCCCACGTCACATTTTGCATACGGCTATTATCGCTCACCTCTGAACACCACAGAGCGCTAGCGTCGCCTAGCAGTGTGTATACTGTGTACTTCAATTTGTGGCCAAGCTTCTATGGGAAACTAGAATCAATGACACTTCTTGTTACGTTGAGGGCTTTTACTGTTTGTCACACTGCTTGTGGAGAGTGTCTTGTGAGGAATTCAGAGTTGCAGGCAACACTAATATCGTTACACTAATTAGTCGCTGCGAAACCACAAATCGTGTAATGTTAATGCGTCTATTCAATTTATTCTATATTAAATCACAAATACCAGACTAATTATTTTAATATATATTTATTATATCTCTCAGAATATTTTTTCTGAATATATTTGATTATTTGGGCTTAATATAAGGTGATCATCCGTCCCGCTTTCGGCGGGACAGTCCCGCTTTTTAGGTTAGTGTCCCGCTGTCCCCAGATTTACTCGGGGGCACTATTATGTCCCGCTTTGGCAGGATAAAGATAAACAAATAAACGTCCTGCTTTAAATATTATTTAATATTATATCCCAAAATAAAATGTTCTTGACTGACTCTTTCACAATATAAAAGCAACAAGGACATTGCATACACTTAAACGTATTGTGTATTTGGTTCCGTGTAAATTATATCTGCATCGGGGAATTTTGTAGCCTTGGATTGGCAAGTCTGCTAATTAACTAACCTGTCATCGCGTAGCATAGGTTATCTCAGTGAGTGAGTTCGCACCTTTTTACTGTACTTCACGGTTAGTGCAGAAGATTTTTGAACCAAAATTCACTTGTGCTCTCACAAAAACAGAAGCAATAATTGTCAATGTTCTCGCTCCATATGTAGACAATTCTACTATATCAGAGCTTGAACAAACTAGATTTGTCTCAGTATATGTTAATGCATCAAATCACAAAGACATAAAATTGTTTCCTATATTCGTTCGATATTTTCACCCATCCACAGATGTACAAGTGAAACTAGTTGATCGTGAAGCATTACCTGCAGAAACGTCAGAAATAATAATAAATTATTTAATCAGGGTTCTTCAAAATAAGAACATTACTGAAAATGTTGTGGGGGTTTGTTCTTAATTACTGTATAACTTACAATATTTTCAATTGTTAAATGTGTATTTTTGTTTGTTTCATTATTAATAAATTAATTTAACTGATGGTCCAATTAGTGCAATTGTGCTACTTTTACTACCTGAACAGTAAAGTTTTGCCTATGCTTATTTCTGTAAATTATAGTGCTAAAATAGATAAAATAATGAGTTTAGGAAGTTTAGTTTTGTCAATTTAGAAAATATCTTTCACACGGTATCGGGGGGGGGGGGGGGCTGAACCTCCTAATGCCTGTCCCGCTTTGAGGTCATTACAAATATGGTTACTATCTTCTAATTTTTACATTTTTGTGGTTAAAAATAATTGTCTTAGCCAGTTACAGATATTTTTTACCACGTAGTATATCATTATTAAAATATGTTTGAATTTTTTATGTAATTACAGTTTACAATTTTAATGTTGATTTGTAATCATTACATGCAGGTTATGAACATATTTTTCAGGTAAAATTTTGTGTTTATATTACTTTGAGTAAATATGTTTGCATTAAGGGTAACTGAAAGGTTTCGGAAATTGATAAAACTTGATAATAAACATCGCCTACTATTTAGAAACAAATCCTGATAAACATTAAAAAAATATTGTACTGTATGAAACATGATTCATCTATTTACAATTAATGTTTTATGTTTTATGCACAATGTAATCCCAAATGATATTTATTTTTATTTAAAACGTGATTAACAATATTCATGTACACCAAACCTTATCTATTATTCGAGTCGGCCTACTTGAAAAGTACGAACAAAGGTCGGGTGTTAACGGCCACAAATTTCGAAAGGTGACAGGTTTACGTACTAAAACAAAATTAAATTGACAAATAAATGTAGCCGGGTTTCGTATATCTATTGAAGGAGTGGTCATTATTCTGATCTAGAAACGCTATAAATAAACGTTGTAAATAAACAACAACTTAAAGCAACTGTGGCGTAAATGTTTATATTAATTAAAACAACCTCTCACCACAAATTCAACAAATTTTATTTAACCTTATGTACATTTCGATTACAAAGTAATCATCTTCACAGGTGTAGGGGGCGTGGCCAAGGTGTTTCCGTTGCTTATAAATACGCATAGGTTTAGTTGTAAGTTGGTTATTTGTAAAAATACCTCTGAAGATGATTACTTTGTAATCGAAATGTACATAAGGTTAAATAAAATTTGTTGAATTTGAGGTGAGAGGTTGTTTTAATTAGTTGTAAATAAACGTTAATAGCGCTGACCCGAACACGGAAATAAAATGAATAATTTGTTTGATTTTTTAATACGAGTAAGATATTAATACCTTTTTTTACCCAAGTAAATAATCTTTTTTCAAGATATGTATTCTTGATTTTTTAGAAAGCGTGAGCTAATCATCCAAAAAAGCTTAGACTACTATTTTTGCTAATGTTTAAAGTAAACTAAACTTTAGGATTGTAAGATAATAATTCATTGTACACGGGCTACACAATTTCGTTCCTTTTGATATTTAAAAAAGAGGTTTGGTTTTTTAAAACGTCGTAGTTCATAATAAGTTATTAAACATAATTTAGGGAACATAATTATTCTATAGAGAATTAGATGACGAAATTTATGGTTTGTAAAAAATTATAAAATTAAAAATTATATATATAATTATAAATAATAAAGATTTTCTAATTCCCTTTCGGAAATAACAGTTGATTACAGCAAGAAGTAGATATCTGTAGTAAAATAATGAATAAAAAATGTAGAAAATTCCAAGAAATGATCGCTTAATTTTTGTTAAAAGTAAACACCCTGGAAATCCTAGAAACTTTTATTAAAATCTGGAATGATAAATATCTTCTAACGATTTCAACATAATCATAAACATTTACATTATATACAAAATGTAGGCTACTTTTCCATTGCTAAGGCAGCAGAAAACCTATCAGGCCAATGTCTTCCAAATTCACGTTTAAATCTCATTTCCCTCTTATCTATATAGCTCGTGTCCCGTGACCTACGAACAGTGATCATCTGTCACCAGAAGTATTTTTGTAAGTGATTGCGGCAAATAACCACCGAGCCCATCGCGAGTGCAAGTTTTCACTGGTTTTCTTCATTCAACCGTTTCTAGTAGTAGATTTTGCCCTTCAAAACCTTCAAAACTTTAAAAATATTGAGCTTAATATAATGCCGTATTAGCAGCTTTGTCCGAAGTAAAATACAGTAATATACTTTTCTTCTTACAATACATAAAGAGAAATAGTCATTTATTTTCGAGTTGAGCAGCTACTATATTTGTTTATTTATATGTTTAGTGTATACAAATAAATAAACATTAAGTATTAATTTAATACTGTAAATGTTTTAGACTAAACGTGTTTATACTAAATTTTAGTGACCAAACCTGTGTAAACATATCTGCAATGTTAGATACCTGTACTTATTACAACAACTCAATATTGTATATTGTTACATACTAACCATCACACATTAATAATAGTTACGTAAACCTGTCCCTACTTCCATCTTATGTGTTCCTACTCCCCTACTTGCCCCTACTCTCTCCTTAAGACGTTTGATACGGCTTCAGATATCAAAAAAACACATCCGCGAAACAGTCTTCCTCACTTATAGAAAAATGAGTGCTACTATAGAAATTGTTTATATATCACTGTATGTTAATGTGTACAAAATATTTGGCTATAATTTTCAGTAACTCACGCAGACTTATAAAATTAAGGTAATTTCTTCCGAAAAGAAAGGTCAAAACGAGAAAAATGTAAAGATTACAAAATAATATCCAATAAAATAAGTATCACAACTGATGACGGTACAGAGACGCTGCTTAGTGAGTGGGGTTAACCATATTCATACCACTGCTTACTGTACTCAATGTCATTTAAAAATAATTCTAAAGGATTAGATTATAGCAATTCTAATGCCTTTAAAATAAAAAAAAAACACACTATTGACATTTTAAAGCCCACTAATAGAAGTTTCAAACCCAATATTCCCACATGCATTGTTTAGATACGTATAAAAAAGTTTTAGGTAGCTAATCGGGGCGACAATAACACAAAAACTCTACATACGTTACGCACTGTAAATAAGAAAAGGCTTTTACTTGATCCACTTACAATATGATGGAGCCTAACATAATCTTCATGTTTTGTTCACATAGCCTTATTTTTTTATATGTACGATCAAACTCAAATCATCTTTAGTTACTTAGAGCTTAGCTAGTGAGAACTATTCACACAGGTAAAAGTCAAAGTAGTGGACTCAAAATCTCACAAAAATTAGTCTTTAATAAACATACAAAACAAACTTTGTTTTGTGTGTTTATTAAAGACTAATTTTTGTGAGATTTTGAGTCCACTACTTTGAATTTTACCTTTGTCAAATCATTTTGTCTAATATAAATCTAAACATTGAAATAATAGTATTTCTATAACCAATAGCCAAAATACACCTAAAAAAGTGCACATTCTCGCAAGAAGCCCAGTAGCTATGGCCTCTTAGGTAGCTATATCAGTATAAATATTTTAACAACATAAGGGTTAAATACAATATAAATGTATGAATAAATAATATTAAATGAATAACATGTATCTTAGAATTAAATTATTTAGAGCTTAACTAGTGAGAACTTATGTCACTCTAAACCTCACTACACACTAGTTTATTAAAATATATATGCTAGTTTCGACAACAATGTCGACTTCTTCAGTGAAAGGCTACTACTAACAAATTTCATCAAGCCACGGCAATATAAATAGATGTGTATAGGCTTCGTATCGTACAACTATAAAAAAAAACAAGAGCAAAAGATTTAAAACTCAAACAATAAAGACATCCTAACCTACGGAACACCAAACCCCTTACTCAGGAGAGTTATCTATTTTATATTATTACATCTCGTATCGTCAAAATACAGAAAATACTATTGCTCACTTGTACCTCAGTGTTAAACTTTATTGAAGGAAAGAATCCATTAAGTTCCTGACAAAACTCACCGAGGTTTTTCCTAGCATCAATAATAATAGATAGCCTAGACATACCGGATCCAGACCCGCGAATAACATTTCATTGTCTCCTTAGCCTCGATCTTAAACCTGCTCATAAAGAAATTGGCTAAGAAATCGGCCTGTGAGAAATCAGGGATTTATAGCATGAAGTGTGATATGTGCGATGGAGTATTTATGGGGTACCCGTAGGAGTATTAAGATAATAAGCAGGTAGCAGCACTTTGCTCACTTTAAGAACCATAATCCTGAACACTTAGCGATGGTGAAACATTGCTTAGACAACCAGCATTTCTTCAAGCATGACCGTCCTTAGTTAACATGTTGTAAGGTAAACTCTTTTGATGCTTGGGAGACCTGATTTATAAAAAAATTCGAGAGATGTCTCAGTGAACAATAAGTAGTCCCCTATCCAGGATTCCTCTCTTCTCTTTCCAAATTCTGTATGTTTCGCTAAACATTTTGCGGTTTTATCAGTTTTTAGTTTGTTTTCTTGTTATGATCTGGGTTTATTTTGTTGCTCAATTTAAATTAATTTTTAGATAACTCTCCTCAGTAAGGTGTTTAGTGTTCTGCAGGTTAGGATTGTTCGAGTTTTAAAAGTTTTATCTTGCTTGTTATTATTTGTACGATACGAACCCCATCCTTAATTTATATTGATGTGGCTTGATGAAACTTATTAGTAGTGGCCAACCACTGATGAAGGTCACATCGTCGTCGAAACTAGTCAGTATATTATTATTAAACTGGTGTGTTGTGAGATTTAGAGTGAACTGTTATAATTTTTAACGATGTGTCTTAGAAGTTAATCTGTGAAATAAATTAGGACAGGAGTTCAAGGGGCGTTAAGCTAAGGTAAGTATTTAAAACTCATTTGCTTCTACCTCTTTCAAGTAAATACCAAGCATACAGTGTCTCCAGAAGTAGGCCTATATAATGGTGGAGCTATATAATAGTGGAGGCCTATATAATGGTGGAGCTATAAAATAGTGGAGGCCTATATAGTGGTGGAGCCATATAATAGTGGAGGCCTATATAATGGTGGAGCTATATAATAGTGGAGGCCTATATAATGGTGGAGCTATAAAATAGTGGAGGCCTATATAGTGGTGGAGCCATATAATAGTGGAGGCGTATATAATGGTGGAGCTATATAATAGTGGAGGCCTATATAGTGGAGCTGGACAACAGGGCTCAAAACCTTATCAAAGCAGCAGGGTAATCAATATCGTATATCAATTATATTTATCCACAATACTAAGCCCTTATCTGGATAAGCGCCATCTGGCAAGCCCCCTATCTGTTTTTAAGGAAACAATTTTTGCCATTTTTTCATATCCTCTTGTTTAAGTAATTAATTCTATTTTCATTGTAGTCGTTGCAAGAATTTATTCAATTCCTCCACCAAATCTTTCCACAAGGATTACAGGTAAAAAACCTTAACTTTCGTTATAATAATACAAGGATGTTACTTTCTGCAAGTCAGGTTGAAGGAGCCTGGCATTTTTCAAGCCAGATTCAAGTTGATTTCAAACATCTCTAATTATTGTCTATCTGGTTTTTCTATATCTAATTATTCCCCGGTTTTTCATATCTTCAATCTGATTTCTTATTTTCCGTTTGTTGAAATATCTACAAATAAAGATGAGGAAGTGACTGAAGAAGCAGTAATAAAATCTCGCCATAAAAAGCTCATTTTTATACTCTGTACACAGGTTACCGGTAAAAACTAGCCATTCGATCTTATTGTTAGTGCAAAAGGTGATACAAAAGGTTTTGACTCTTTTGTAGTTTGTTCGATTTGATTATTTGTTTTAACTCTTCTTCCTTCAATAGACACAATCTTTAATAGTTAATGTCAGAGTAATGTTACATTGAACGTACGAGACACTAATGTTTATGAGACCATAACAAGCTAATTTTTATATTCAAACATAAGTCACCACTGCATTTTATGGGCGCCATACATCATAGTCTTCATATAAATATGTCTAGAATATAATCTACGCTGATTATGACCTTGTTAGAAGTATTCTAATAACGTATGGCACAGACCTGGCTTCCTGCATTCAACCGTTTTTATCTCTTTCTTTCGTGTAGATTCGTAGGTTAAACGTGAACCACTCGGAGCAGTGGGTATTGAATAACACTCTAAAAATGTGTAAATATTGTATTTAGAATAAAATAACAGCAACAGTTTTGTCCGATATAATGTGCTTTTCTCTCAAGTAAAGGGAAATAGTAACATTTTCTTCCTATGACCTTTGAATATGGCCATTTTCTATCAATGCTGAAATATTTATATAAAGATGAAAACATTATTTGTTTCTATCCTCTACTTCAGCCTCTGGAGTAACCTATATTTCTGTTTATTTATATCTTTAGTGTAAACATAGAAATTAACACTTAGTACACATACTTTGGCTATATTAAATGGTAACATGTATGCAATGTTACGATATTGTAGTAATAGCCTATAGGTTTCTATTGTATATTGCAACATACTAACCCCACAGTACTTTAGTATTGCAAGTTAGGATTATGGAAACCTGTCCATACTACCATTCTATTCTTATAAACTACGACTTATTGCACTATCAAAATGCAAACGAAAGAATTACTTTTGTGTCATTCATAGTGGTAGTCTGTATTATTCTTTATGTACATGGCCGAAGTTCATAAACACTGCTCCTCGTCATTTAAAGATTAGGTAGAATGGACATCCAGTAAACCAATGCGTTGGGTTTGATATAGAAGCGTTGACGGTTTATGTTATCTTATTAATCAGATATTTAAAAATTAACATGGCCATACTTCTCTTCAATACAATTTCGCGAACCCACCATTTATGGAATATAGTTGAATGTCGCAAGGTTAAGCCACAATCAATACAAAAGGAAAATAGAATACCGCTTTATAAATAGATTTTAGTTCAGGCCATTAAAATATAAGTTAAATATTTTAAGTTTATATATGAGAAGACCAAACTAAGTCTAATAATTCGCCGACAGTATCCCCGCGTCTCTGGAAACCGTGACATAATGTTACATGAGCTGAACTATCTTTGTAATATATTGAATGTAATTCCATACTAAGAGGTGTATTTATAGTTGGTTGTTTTTTTCCATATTGTGTAACTTCGTTTTTAAGGAGTGATTATTTTAAAACTTTGCTTTAATAAACATAAACCTATGAATACCCCATTATAACATGAACATGTGACGGTTTAGGCTTACAAATATTCTTTGAGCTTAGCTTGTGAGGTTATGTTAAAACAAATAAAAGACATACACAAGACTCACAAATTAATCATTTACCATTTCAGTGACAAAGTCATCATCATCAGTGAGTGTTTTATTATTATTACTAAAACTCGGAGGGACCTTATCGGTGTAGAGCACTTAGCTCTACAAAGGTTGTGCAGCCTTTGTACTCTCTTCCCATCCCTAGCACAGGACTAGCTTAATGGATACCTACCTCTTTGCAGATATCAAGTACCTACCTGATGCTAAATCTTCTGATATCCTCTGGTATACATACCTGTCAGCCAAACCATTTTCTCCTTGCAGCTCCCAAAGCAGGGCACTAACAGAGTACGTGGATTGGGCTTTCCTCTTGGTCCTCGTCTCATCTCTTGCACATAGAGGACCTACATCTTCCAATTTTGTATTGGAACCCCCTCAGATTCCCATGGCCTGTGACCAGCTCTACATTAGCTCTGAGTTGAGGACTGCTTAAGGAGAATAGTTCTTTGCCCCACAAATCTCCTGAGTAACACCATAGTACCTTGGATATTGTTACACCCCTAGGTTGCATTCCATTCTTGCCTGCACAACCTGTCTATATGTGCCGTGATCCTCTTGCGCGCCTCCTGAGGCGGCAAGCCCACTGCCCTCAGCAACGTTCCTTGAGTTATAGACTCTTGTTTTTCTAAGGCGACAGCTCTCTCATTCCCTATCCAGTCAGAATGTCCTACAATCCAGGTTAGGTTGAGCGAATTATACTTATTCAGCTCTGCTAGAGAAGCTATAGTCTCAGCCACCAGCCTAGAGCTGGTATTAGCCTTACCTTTAGGTCTTCAGATCTGCTAGCCTACTAGCCTTTGGATCTTTGCCCCTCTTGCCAGACCCTATTATTTCCTCAGCACATAGTTTGATCGCGTGCACCTCCCCCTTGAAAGACAGAGTTGTAGTCCTCCAGGCGATGAAAAAATCTGTCTTGGTGTCTCGGTCCACTAAATCCTGCTCCCACTCCTTCCTTCATCTTGAACCCAGCGGTGAACCAGATTTTACCATGTTTGGGTCTACACTCCGTCCATGCCTCTCTTGTAGGAATATGGATTTTGTAATTTCCTTTTTCCCTTTTAAGAGACAGTATCTTATCCTGAGGTTCTATCCAGAGCTCCTTCAGTGAATCCCCTAAATAGCTTTTTATGACGTTTGCTACTTGTCTTCCATAGCCCGGTACAACTTAGCCGGTATGCAGTTTTCATTGCCTCCATCCTAATTTGAAGACTCAAGGATGGAAAACCCAATATAACCCTCATGGCCGCACATGGTGTGCTTCTCTTTGTAGCTGTTATGCCTCTAAGGAAGAGCCCCTGCGCGCGGTCCAGCAGTCTTTTACTTGTTTCTTTCTGTGCCCTGTCCCACCAGACGATTGAGAGAAAGACCTTCCTCGGCACCACAATGGCGGAATAATCCAGTTCATCTGACATGGACCCAAACCCCATCTCGTGCTTATCGTTCCTCTGCATTGCCAAAGCGTAGCTATGGCTTTTTTGCACTTATCCTCCAAATGCTCACGCCAGAGTAGCTTCCTATCCAGTATAACTCCCAGATATTTAGCGCCCTCAACGTAGCTTATTTTGGTATTACCAATTTCCATCATCTCCAGCGATTTAGTTTTATATCGCCTAGTGAAGATGAGTGCCACAGATTTCTCTCCTTGAATGCTTTGCATTCTCCCTGCACCATGCTTCTGTTACCTTGAGTGCCTCTTGAAGCAGGTGCTTGAGGACTTCTTCAAATGGTCCCCTAACAAGGATAGCTATATCATCCGCATATCCTACCACCTTGACACCCATTCCACTGAGCGTCCTTAGTAGACCGTCCACGACAAGGCTCCACAGCAGAGGGGATAACACTCTACCCTGCGAGCAGCCCTCCGAGACCATCCCATTTATCGTGCACCCTATCCAGGATGCAGTATTTATATGGTTTTCCAAGGAACTCATAACCCAATTTATAATTCCATCAGAAATCCCGTGATCCATAGCTGCTCTCTTGATGGCCAGTCTAGAGGTACTATTAAAAGCCCTTTACACCTCAAGGAAAGCCCCAATACATATCCCCTTGTTGTTGATCTGACCCTCAATAAAGTCCACAACCGACAACAGCGTAGTCTCCACTGACCTACCAGTTCGGTAGGCGTGTTGTTCCTGATGAAGCGGATACTGCTTCAGAGGTCCCACCTTCAAATAGTGCTCCACCAGCCTTTCCAGTGTCTTTAACAAGAAAGATGTAAGGCTGATAGGTCTGAAGTCCTTTACCTCTGTGTAACCTTTCCTCCCCGGTTTGGGGATAAAGATAACTTTCGTTTTGAGCCACTGCCCGGGCATGTAACCTAGGGCAACACAGCCCCTGAGTAATCCCGTCAGTGGCCCTATAATTTCCTCCAAACAATTTTTTAGTAATGCTGGAGTAATATTATCTAATCCAGGCGCTTTAAAAGGCTCAAAAGACAGAATCGCCTCTCTCACCTTTTGCGCTGAGATCACCTGCCCATCAATATTCCAGTCCGCCCTTAGCCCAGTATGGTGGAGGTTTTGAGCACCCTCCCCCTACCGGTCTAATATCGGGAAAACTGTTCCTCATAAGCAGAGGCAGGGTTTCCTCCGGGGTGTCAGTAAAGCTACCATCAGTCTTCTTGACAAACTTAAGCTCTCCCCTCAGTCCACCTGCTAACACCTTAAACAGTCTAGCAGTGTCACTCACTGTGCTTGTCTCTGAGCATCACATTTCCCAAGAAGCACGTTTAACCTCTTTTATAAGATTTTTATAGAGACCCTGGCTGTCTTTATATGCCTGTCAGGTCTCCCCCGTTTCTTCTTCCTTGCTCTATTAAAGAGCCTTCCAATATCTTTCCGTCTTGCCTCTAACTCGCTGTTCCACTTAAGCTGACCACGCCCAGTGTTTATCCGCGAGATAGGGCAATTTTCCTCAAACAACATGGAAATTGCAGTCCTGATGTAGGCCTCAGTATTTCCCAGTTCGTTTGAAGTACCGACTTACAACGGAAGTCCGATATCCTCCACCTCACCGAGGACTTAAAACCTTCCCAGTTTGTCCTTCTCGGAGGCCACACCTCATGGGGGACAACTCTCCTCATCGTAGTCGTGAAGATCCGGTGATCTGACAGGGAGGGCTCATCCGAAACCTGCCAGTCATGCACCCACCTTACCATACGTCTATTACAGAAGGTGATATCTAGTACCTCCATTCTGTTTGAAGTGACAAATTTTTCTCGGCACCTATGTTTAAAACTACAAGGTTTTCTTCAATCAAGAAGGCGAGGAGCTCCTCACCTCGCTCATTTGTGTGTGTGCTGCCCCACACCTCATTATCAGCATTGGCATCACAGCCCACTAAGATTCCTATATTCCTCCACTTGCAGTACCGAACTAACTTACATAATTGTGCAGGGAGCGATTTTCTATTGTGGGCGCAGTAAGTGGAGGCCACCATGAACTCCTTGCTTCCACTTACCTCGCTCTTACCTCGAATTTTAACCACCGCAAGGTCCCTAGTTGAGAATTCTTGAATCAGCGTGACTTCTAGTCCTCTGATTATCACACATGCTCTGTGCCCCTCATGTTCTCCACTTGCGTAGGTGGGCCCAGCTGCAGTCAGACCCTTCATACGGTTCCTGTCCAGCCACGGTTCTTGCACTAGCGCAAGCGCTGGTAATGTATGCCTCACATTTAAGCACCTGGTTAGGACCACCGAGGCGCATTTAATGTGGTGCAAGTTAATTTGCAGGATCATTGCTTGAGAGTCAGGCATAACCAACTGACCCCTACGCCTTCTCCTGATTCTCCCTCTCACCCTTCTCTTCCGGGTCCTTAGAGGTTCACCTAAAAGGGACCTCAGCAGCTCCCAGGAAGGCCTCCTCATCTTTTGCCTTGAGATGTCTGGCTGATGCCTCACCCAATCCTAGGCAGACGATGCTTGCAGGTCCCCGCTCAATGCACTGTAGGATCTTTCACTTCGAAGTGTCAATTTCTAGGTTCTGCTTCCCCATGAGTTTTGTCCAACTGAGTGGCCTCCCTTTTTGGTGGTGGTACGAGCACCGTTATTTTCACCCTTTTGATCAGTTCATCAGGCAGGACTAGCCTTGCATGAGTCCCGTCCTCTAGCTTAACTGACGGTGCCTCTTCTCTCAGCCATTTTGTCAAACCCTTCTGCTGCCTGGACCGGTATTTCCTCAGCCCTCCTTCTCCGCCTTCTTTGCTTCCTCATGGTAGGCAAGCCAGAGTGCTTTCCTCCTTTGTGCCCCACTCATTCCTCCTGTTGCCTTCCCAACTGGTTTTCCATCTATCTCTACGGGGGCCGAAGCCACATCCATTGGGACAGATTTGTCGGTAGGTTCTATGCTCTGACCAGTTAAATGTATTTTGTTTTTTTCTGCCATGTGTATTCCCATTAGCAGCTAGGGAAATAATGTTCCGCCGCCGCAGATCCCCGCTTACGGCAGTAAGGCGACTTAAGTACTCAGGGATGACGCCAGGTGCCCCTGAGGCTCCGTTAAAGACCCTGCTTACCCTGAGGGCCACGAATCTACATCGGCACGAATCGCATAACACCTTCAGATCGGGGGTGTATGTACCCACCCAGACCACCAACCTGGATGGAGGGTGCTTCTTGGTTGCCGCCCGCAAGAGAAGGGCGGGTGAGAGCTAGGCAGATAACAACCCTTCAAGTGCTAGGACTGGCCTCTTTTTTTGAGCCGCCTTCAGTCACTAACACATTTGCCTGGACTTCCCGTTTATAGGGAGCCACATACGTACAGCTTCGCTCCACCCGTCCCCCACGCGCGGATTAAGCCTCTCCACCACGTCAAGGTCATGCAGCCCATAGGAGAGGATCAGTGAGTATTGCTACTACAAACTCTAAAATACAACTGTAAGTTGTAAGATAGAGTTTGTAGTAGCAACACTCACTGATGATGATGATGCCTTTGCCATTGAAACGCGTATAAGTAAATAAATTATTAATTTGTGAATTTAGACTTAATAAATTAATTACAAGAATATACGTAAAATCCTGAAGCAGCATTAAGTAACTCTACTATTTTTTCCAATTAAATCCCCAGCACTAAACAGCAATAATGAATCCCCCCATGTCTAGAGCCAAAATGCCTACAGTATTTAACAAATATATAAGGATGAATTGTGGTAACTGAGTAGTAGTATAATATCCATCAGATCGTAAGACTTGAAAATGCTACATATAGATTTGATCTATGTCTTGAAATGAGATGCTAAACTCTTTCTTATTGTTTAAACGGCATTCTAGAAAAGGTTTTCAGAGAACAAATAGAATCATGTTATGATAGTCGAAGTCTACACCCCATCTGCACCTCCTCGCAGAACCAAGGCTATTCTAGAAATATTTCTAAAGTAAACATTGTAGAGTTAAACTTTTATAGAGTAAAACATTGTTTATATCTGTGCATCCTCAGATAAAACTAGACCTTGTCATATTGTAAGTTTTACGAAATAAATAAAACATCGAGGTTAAATTAGATATATTTATAGTTTCTCTTCAAAGATTTTCTTAAAACTAAATTATATGTATAATAATAATAATGTTGCATCTAAATAATAAAACAATGCAAATAGACAATCCTGAGTCTGTCTCTAGATTCGCGAAATCCGCTTGACGAGTCATCGTTTTCACATTTAGGATTAGATTAAAAAAGTCAAACTTAGGATCAACAAATTTATAATGATTTCCAAACACATAAAAGTAAGATCCTGCGAAGTTTATTTTACCAAGGGGTTTACGTGGAGCTGAGAATGTACTAATGTCTATTATGGTATTTCACAGTCATCCCGAGCTTGTAAAAGATGCTATCGAAGTTAGTTTTATCACAACTATTTCCACAATTAACCTAAAATAACCGCAAACGTTTTTAAAAGTGTGTAAACACCCTGATATTTCCTTTTGTTGTAAGCAACTGGTGTTGTAACTAATTATTTATTTCACATATATCAAAACTAGTATATAGCTATTAGGTTATTGTTTATAAAAATTTGTTTAGGTCAGGCTATTCAGTTAGCCTACACTTGCCTAACTTGTTTAGGGGTACCCGTTGCTACTTTGCCGTGCTTGTAGAAACAAGTTTGTGTTTTATTTTGCATACAAATGCATTCAATCTGTACATTTAGAGGAACCATGAATGAAATTTGTATTATTTCGTAGACTTTGGATTTGAGACACAGTTAGGGTTAAAGATTGCATACATATATAAAACGGAATTTTATTTTTTGTTTTTATTTGTCAGAAGTGAGAGAACTATATTTTTGGCAATCATACAGGGTATATAAGTTTTTTAATTTTTCTTCTGCAAAAAAATCTACATTATGTTCTACTAGGCGGCAGGTATTTTGCATGAGTTTAACAAATAAAAATAGTTAATGTTTTTATTTTTTTTTAAAATAATTTTGATAGGATTGTATAGCTCCTTGTATTTATAAGTCAGGAAAACACATAGTTAATAATTTTTATAATTTACTGCTTTAAACAAATTATTATTTTTTTAAAGAACAGCTTAATTGTGAATTTGTTTTAGATATGATGAATAAATTTGTAGTTAAATAAACACGGCAGAGTGAGAAAAATTGAATTTATTTTTAAAATTGCATGAATTTTTGTGTGAATATTCCAGAAATTAATAGTGTCTGAAACAAAAACATTTAATGTCTCTGGTTAAGCACTTTAAATTGATAGCAAAGTGTTACCTACTTGGGCCTTATAGATCAGACTAATCTAGCCTTGACATTTTATCGCTTGTTGGCAATTTCTATCTTATGCTAGATATAAACAACAGTGGGCAGGCGACGCCCGGAAGTGATTACTCAATCCGATAGTGGTGACGCAGAACCATCACAACAGACTAATAACTTTATTTAATAATTATATACAAATTTTCACATCGATTACATCACTAGTTTTAAGAGGTTTATGTGTGTGTGCGCGCACGCGGGCGTTTGTGTGTATGTGTGTGTGTGTGTGTGTGTGTGTGTGTGTTTGTTTGTGTGTGTGTTTCTCAATGGATATTTAAATGGAAAATATTTTAAAGGTATTTATTAAGCAAAAAAATATTTTTGTTACGTATCAACCCTTCTGAATCATTTTTGTGATTTGGATGATGAAGACTTGAATTTCTTAACAATTCATTCCATTATGCTATACTATCTAATTTCAAAACATTATTTAAAGTTATTGCTGTATAATTTCGTAA